>JAAIXJ010000338.1:0-200016 GCA_013403705.1 Heliconius hermathena | reverse complement strand
ACACTCCGTTCCCCACTTTCTGCCGAATTCTGGAGGCATTGCGTGTTGAGTGGCAGAACTCTACGCCGCGCTTAACCTCGACACCAGAGCGAAGAAATGGAAATATAAATTTAAGTAAATATTTCATCTCCTCGAGTGGGGATCGAACCCACAACCAATCCACAAAAAAATAAATTCGTATATTTAAAATTTTTGTCATAAACTATTTATGCAGTGTGTTGTAGAAAATAATTTCTCTATGTGTGCCGCCAAATTTTGGAATCGTTAAATATGTGCCGCAACAAAAAAAGTTGAGAATCACTGCTCTAGAAGTTAGCTGCCAAATTTCATAATTCTAGGTCAACTGAAAGTACCCTATGAATTTTGATTCCCTTGATATTGTTGAAATACGCGATTTTTGCGATATAAACGGCCATATCTTTTTTCTAAGTAAATATAGAAATATATTTTTATCAGGGAATCATGGGTGGGTCCGTAGATATATGCTTTGAATTTCAACTCGATATCTTCAAGCGTTGCTGAGATAAAGGGTCTTGACAGACAGACAGACACTTATAATATCACAACAAAGCGAACGAGCTACCCGCTATTTAATAATGAAAATAAATTACCTAGGAAAAGCAATATCGTTTATAGCGCATCTGTGACATGTAACGACAAGGAGAGGTTCAAATTTGTTTACGCTTATTGCGTATATTTCACTACTCCTGGTTCCTGCTAGGAGAAGTCTCTTATCTCCCTTCAGCGCTGGCGACTCCATTAGTTCTAAGGATGTTATGCAACCTGCCAATTTGGTGGTTTTTAGCTGAAAAAAATGAAGAAACATGTCACTTTTAACAATATGAAGTATTTTACGTATTTGTTAAGCGATTATCAAGTGTGTATAGGTCTGTGATAAGATTGTATTTAAAATCTCATTTAAACAGAAACAAAATTTCATTAAAAAAAATTATAGTACATCCATTACATATTGCCCGTTTAAAAACATATAACAGTAATCGGGCATTACATTTAAGGATTTTTTTAAAATTGATGTAATAATAAAATAATGCCAAAGTGTTAAAAAAATTGACCCTAGTCAAATGCTTTTAAGTTAAAAAAATATGCCCAATCCTCTTGGTCTTATTCAAGTTCCAAGAAAGACTATCAATTTTAGACCTACAGTACAGTTCCATACATAACAAAAACTTTTAATAGTTTTAAACTTATAAAAATAGATAAACAAACTCACCGCCCTAAAATGTGGCATATTGGGATCCAATACTTTGCTTTTAGGGAATTCACCTTTCCAATTGATTTCATCCAAAATATCGATAGTACCGTCACCAGCACCAACGATGAGACATCCATCTGTCATTATCAGTATGGATTCTATTCCTGAAGAAAGCACAAGTGTTATCTTTTAATAGAACCAAATATCAAGGTGTTGCTTTCTTTACCGATTTATACCGATTTTATTAGCAAATAGAAATATAATAATAAATAGAAAGAACGGAACGCCAAACGCTATGGTCTGCATAACTTTTTAGCCTTGTCTACTGGCATCAACCTCTTCATATATGTCCTCCGTGGTCCTCATGTTCTCTCTCTCTCTCTCTCATCTGACCCTCTTTCATTATCATCGATACTATGTTGCCGAAGGCCAACCAAGGGCTCGATCTACCACCTCTCTCACCACTTACTCTTGCTTCATAATTTTTTTTGCAATTCTTTCACTACTCATTCTCTCGACGTGCCCAAACCACTTGTTCTTTCACGGCTTCTCTCACACATTCTTGCAATCAGACGTTCTAGTATTCTCGCTAGCTCGCGAGCGATTTGTCATTCTGCTATCAATGCAAAATTCTCAAAAATACTTATTATAACTAGTCATTGTGAATTCGATTTCCACTCAACAGAATTATTAAATTGAAAATTACTAGAATTTATATTAATTTGATTTTGCCAATCATCATCTTTTTCTTTGCCTATCCTGCTATATGCAAGAGAGTATAAAAATGAAAAAGTATATGCAAGAGAGTATAGAATATAGTACGACCGACGAGTCGAGGCCACCTAAATTTAAGGTACCTGAATTTTTGCGGTCAAAAGTAACAAAGATCCTAAAATCAAATCTTCGCTGCCATCTTCAAAGCTAATTTAAGATAACTCGACCGGTTTGTACCTTGACTATAACATATAGAATCGGGCCTCTTCCCCTTCTTCCACGGCCCACATTTGGCTAAACACCCAATGAGAGACGGCTTGCAATGCGCCACAGACGCTGTCGGATCGGATGGGTAGTTTATGGAAAATTTTATCATATCTCCGGAACTAGAATACATTTAAAACAAATGTTATTTTTAATGAATAAATTTTCTTTGGTATGTTTTGGAATTGCAGTATATGAATTGTTACTTAAACTACACTCTACATGTCTTAGAATAATGTATTTCAAAAATGTACTTCAATAGCCATATAATACGTGTTAGCACTCGAATAATGGTGTTTCAATAGATTTTTATCTTTTTATTTATCTTTTTCCCACATATTTTATTTAGTGTTTCTACGCACAGAAAGAATTGAATACATTTTCTTCATAATACTAAATTTTTTTTTCGTTGATGGAGCGAAATTTTCTAGTAACTACTTATAAGTTTAAATTTTATCCTCACGTGGTCCCAGCAACGCCGTAACTATCATCCTGGCTGATCGCTATACATCTGACACACCGTCGCAACTTGCCTAGAGATACGTCCACCACGTCCAGATTCTTGCTTTCCACTCGTATATTCCATACTCGGAGGTTAGCTGGATTTTATATGAAGGAACCACATTATTTATTTTTTTAAATTTAGTACTAAGTATTAAGTAGAGGCCATTTTCATTCCTGCTCTGATAACAAGGTAAAGTGCGGCGTTGTGTTTATAGTACAGTGTCTTAATGGGAACGGAGTGTCTTATGACTAGGTTCTTAGTAGAAGCAAATAGTTATATAAGTATCTATTTATTATTTTTATGTATTTAAACACCGTTCACATTTCTTTATATAATTTGTGATAAAGTAGTTTTTATTAGTTAACTTATCACAAAACGTTCGATATCGATCAAATACTTCGTTTCTTCGAGTGGAAATCGAACCCCCATTCATCACATTTAGAGTAAGCATTTTCCACTGAATTCGCTACTGCGTCACGACAACCACATATAAAGAAATATCCTTTAAATCTACTTACAATCACCACCAGTAACAAAAGAATTGACTCGCAAACATAGCGCAGTCAGCGTCATGGCGTCTCCCGTGGTCAGCCTCGCGGCCGCCGCGGTCCCGGTGGCGGCGCCCGCTATGCAGTCCCAGAGCACGACGGAGCCGTCGTCGCGACCACCGAGAGATATCATGTAGCGTTCGTCCGAAGAAAATGCTAGTGCTTCTACGCGAACCTGATGAAAGAAATATTATCTACAAATAGTGGTTATATCTTGGTCTAATCCCATTTAGGAAATGTTTGTTTTAGCTTCACACTTTTTTCTTAGCGAAGAAACAGTGAGCCAAACGCTACCGTCTCTCTATACCTCTTTTACGTCGTTCACTATCATCAACCTCTTCATACATGCAATTCGAGGTCTTCTCGTGTTATTTGTATGATATTTCTTCAGCAGCATCAATACTGAGTTCTCGAAGGACAACTAAGGTCTCCTCTCTACCTTTCCTATCACTCGCTGTTACTTCATAAATCTATTTAGCTTACTCGAAGAAGCGTAAAAAGGAGAGATTTGCAAAATGAGTTGTACAGTTTGATATGTATGACTGAAGATTGAGACGACTCTTCAGGAACTTACTTAAGTTATATAATTATTTTTAAAATTTTTAAAGTGCTATTCCACACTTAGGAACACCTGGTCGGTTTCCAGGAGGCGCGGGTTCGAGTCCCGCTACGTTAAAATTTTTATACGTTTCCCAAATACGTATTTATATGGTAATATTATTATAACCTATATAGTCTACAAATATTCTCCAAAATATTGTAGTTGCCGTTGTTTTACTGTAAATTTAAAAAAAATATATCTCAAAGATTACCTTATGCAATTCATGACTTCCAATCATAATCTTCTTAGTGAAGCTCCACAACTTGGCTGATGCCTTGAAACCAATATGATTGATTTGACCAGATCCTATAAAAGTGCCTTTGGGTGACACCGCGACAGTGGATACACTGTTAGTATGACCGCTTAGGAAGTACATTTTCTTAGTTTTCCATTCTTGTATGCAAACTTTGTTGCCCATCGGATAAACTATGTGATCGCCGTCTGGGTGGACTTTGAGGCCACGGATTGCTGAACCTGATGTCGAAAATTGTTATATTATGTTATATTTATAAGATAGATATGTATTTATTATTTGTCGGTCCGACGGCTTGTCTTTGCCATCTTTGATTTAAATATGTTAAAATCAAATCAAATCAGCTTCACGTTGTATACCGCACACAGCAGGGTAGAATTGGAGGCATTGCGTGTTGAGTGGCACAACTCAACGCCGCGCTTTGCCTCGACACCAGAGCGAAGAAATGGAAATATAAATTTAAGTAAATATTTCATCTCCTCGAGTGGGGATCGAACCCACAAAAAGTCGATTTTACAGTCACACCGTGCACCTGCGCCACGATTGGCCTCATTAAAATAAAATAATTCAAAAATGTTAAGATGGTTTATTTTAGCCATATTATATTAAAATATATTAAGTGAAACTCTTAAGCTGAGTTAATACTGTATGTATAATTTTATAAAATTTTTGAAAAACCGACCTTTCAAATACTTTATAGTAATCCGTAGTCACAGTAGACTGAAGTGATAAACGAATGCGTAAAAGTCAAGAAAATGTATAAAAATTGAAAATTAAAAATCTTATTATTTAATTAAAGTAGTGTACAAAAATTGAAGGTATCTAGCTTTTTCTGAAATTCAAACTTAGCTTAGCCAGATCCCTTTCACCTGATCTGCCACTTCTTCTTGTGTCGTTCTGCCACTCAACACGCAATGCCTCAAGAATTCGGCAGAAAGTGGGGTACGGAGTGTCTTAACACTAGATTCCCTATGCCTACCCTGCAGTGTGCGAAATATAGCCTGAAGCTGATTTATTTTAAATTATCTTTTTATTTTTCTTATCAACAAGTGTTACATTATTCATTTCACAATAAAATATTTTTCGGAAGAACAAAAATAATAGGTACCTATTATTTTATATTAGAAACACATACATACCATCAAAACCAATAATAGCGTAAGGCTCTAAGTTCTTCACATCCATCTTTTCAAGTTAAATCAAAATAAACATACAAAGTAAAACTTTTCGAACTACACAACTAATACAAGCATTGTTTGAAGCTTACCGTTGCTAAGCAACCGTTTCCATGGTGACATAATGTATTTCGTTTTTTTTAAATTTTCCGGCATCCGGCTTTTTTTAGGATTTTTATTGAAAACATAGTTTACAAAAATATTTTTTTGTATACTTAATCATATTTTTTATATTACAATTCGCGATTGATGGGTTCGATCTCCACTTGAGAAAATGAAATATTTATTTAAATTTCTTCGCTGTGGTGTCGAGGCAAAGGGCGGCGTTGAGCTCCGTAACTCAAACAGACACAATGCCTCCAAAATTCAGCGGAAAGTGGAAACAGAGTGTTTTAAGTCTAGGTTCCCTCTACCTATACTGCTGTGTGCGGGATACAGCATGAAGTTGATTTACTTACTTCTTACTAGATTTTACCTACGGTTTTACCCATGTGCCAAAATAACTTAAGTTCAATTGCAATGTAGTCTTTTTTTTTCAATTTTTTTTGGCTTCACGATGTCTTTTTACAATTAACAGACTCTTTAGCTTCATAATATTAGTAGAAATATAAATTACACAGTTACAGCGGTTTTGTAATTTCCTTTAAGCTTGAACAAAAAACCTTAAGTTTCCAAAAAATTTTTTTTGTGTTATATGCAATATTGTTAGAAAGTTAATCATTGCCTCAAGCAAAATTGAAACCCCCAATGTTCACATATAGCACATTAAAGCTAAGTTTTTCACTGAACAAGCAGCAGCAATAAAATACATTAGTGTTTTATTTTTATATTATTTATTATATCAGTAAAGAGCCACTTTATGAAGGCAACAAAAATATTAAAACTATTAAAATTTTTTACTGTTGATGTTACTATTAAATCATTAATAATACTAGACAACTATCGTATTTTTAACCAGATAATGTCCTAATTAATCAATTTATATGTTAAATTAAATCAATTTCACACTATTCCTCATACAGCAGGGTGCCTACTGTGAGCGGAAACCTAGTTTTAAGACACTCCATTCCTCACTTTCCACCGAAATCTAGACGCATTGTGTATCTGAACTCAACCACATGCTTTGCCGACACCAATTTCTTTTTTATAATTGGTTGGACAATATAGAAGAAATAGCAAGCAGACTGTGATGTAGTGCTCACAGCAAGAGACAGGAAGGAACAAAAAAATCTAGGAGGCCTGCATGTTACATCCAAAGAGGAGTTAAATTAAAGCACTACAAATAAAATAAAAAACAATTAGTAGAAGTACTAATAATAATAAGATTTAAAATAATAATACACTAAAAATATTTACTAATAGCAATCATATTGTAAGTTGGAAAAACATTGGCTTTATTATTATTTTCATTATAGAATACATAAAATAATTTACTTAATGTTGTAATATAACAACTGAAATTTTAATAATAAACAGTAAATTCATTAATTATATTTACAATTTTAAACCTTTATTAATAAGTTATGCTTATTATATTATATTATTTATTTTCTTCCTAAGCATCGTCTTCTTGTGGATTTGGCTTTCTCATCTATCTGTTCTTTAGCCACTTCTGCAATTCTTTTAGTTTCGTTTATCATGTACTGTTTGATCACTGATAGGAACTCTGAAAGCTGAAATCAAATTATGTTATTTATATTTTATAATAGAATAACAAGACAGTAATAATTGGATTATCTAAGTCCAAAAAACAAACATGGTGCAGCGGCACAGTGCCTGTGTAAGTGTAACGCGAAGGTTGTGAGTTCATTTCACACAGGAGAATGAATGTAGTAAAATATATTTTTTTTAATTTCACGCTATATTCCGCAATTAGCTGGGTAGGCAGAGGGAATCTATGAAATAATAAAAAAAATATTCAAAGAATTAATATATTGGGTACTTACTAGTAAATCATCTTCCTTTTTACCAAGCTGTACGAAAGCGCATTTGGCGGCATGGCTTTTGTGTTCAGCCCAGGGATCGTCACTGGACTCCCAACCATCTAATTCTTTACCACAAAGAAAGCATTTCGCAGCATCAGCGTCATCTTTACCATTTGCAACTGAATAAAACCCAGCTTCTGCCATATTACGAACGTTGCATTTGTTTTTATCACTAAAAGGCCAATTTTTAAATGTCTTAACTCGTTCTTCAACTAAAAATAAAGATGGGCTATCCATTTTGATGATTTATTGATAGAGCACAATTTAATTTTAACAGAATTTCAATTAACAAATTAGCTATCCGTTATTAAATAATTTTTAAATCAATTTGACATTTTGGTGTAAACCACAGATCAAGATAGCTACTTGTTGCTTTCTTATACAATATACATGTCAATTATTAACAAGGAACATATTATACTCCATAGAGTAGAGTGATTCTTAATTTATTAATTCATAGATAATATGTTTTTAAATTGTGCTCTATATAACATTACATAATTAGTTTTTGTTTGGTTTCATGCTGTATCCCATATATTGAGGGATAAGCATAGGGAACTTAGAGTATTAATCTTACTACATTAATTTTCCTACGCACAGCCCGTTTTTGAGACATTGCCTATTGATAATTATTTTTTTACTAAAAAATATTAAATAAGAAGTATAATAATTTATAATTATATTAGATGTATAGTAATATTTCAAAAGACAATTTTACCTTATAACTAATCTATATTGTGTAAACCATAGAGTAAAATAGAAACTAGTTAAAATTTTCTGTCAAAACCAACGACCAATCGAAATCGAGGAAAGTCAAAGTCCACTCAGCCACAGTTAGCTCCGATACTGTTGATCTAGAAAGTAATTTTTTATTCGTGTTTATATCTGGAAATTAGTTATATAGCTACAAAAATTTAAATTAAAATAAAAACATACCACTATTTAAATAAGAAAATCAAGGTACAAATAAGTGAAGCAATCTTAGTATAGTTATAATATCCCAAAGTAATCGAAACAAGTGCCTAATATTTTATAAGATTCTTTTATTATTTTAAGACATATTGTCGTAATAACGTTGTTGTAAAGAATTTTAATGTTTTACGCGACTCTTGCGATGGTCCGAGCTGTTTTCTAGCATTGTCCAGTACTGTACAGCATTTTGGTAAGTTGATTATAGTTATTGTTTACTTTTGTCATATTTAATATGTTTCATCGTGCATAATATGGTTAATATAATTAAGTTGGTACCGTTATTTATTTTTTATCATCTTTATAGAATAAATTATTAAATGGTTTGGATTTTAATTAACCATATGTTTAGAATATAGACTAAACATATGATATTTTAGCTTACTAGATTAACGTTAATCTTTTTTTTAATAAATGTCTTCAGTAAAGTTTTTATTTATGTTATTGATCAATGTAACTAACACGTGGAAAAGTCCATTTTTTTAAATAATTAAATATTTACTTTTGTATTATTAAACTTACAAACAATATTTTAAATAGAAAACAAAAAGATAAATAACACATAATCTATAATCCATCCATAATAAAAGGAAATAGCGCAACAAACTGTTTTATTCTTAAAATAATTTTAAAAGTAATATTACAAACAAATCAGTAAGACAACATTAAAACAAGGTGACACAAATTATGTGGGTTATATTATCTAGACAGACATTTTGTGAATATGTGTAAATATTTAAAGTAAAGGTTTTGTTTATAGCCTTATTGGGATAATCTTTAAAATACTGACATTTACTAAATTACTCTTCACACAATTTGTCTTATTTGGTAAGAGAATAACAATATTATAATAACCTTAAAAAATCTATTGTTTTATTCTAAAAAAATATTATGATCAATAGTCTAATAGTCAATATTTTATTAAATCAATAATCTGTACTGACTCATAAAACTGAAAATTTTGTTTGATGGAACACTAATCTCAGGAATGAGAGGTTCAAATTGATATTTTTCTGCATTAGAAAGGACATATATCAAAAATGCTATAATAGTTTTTAGTAATTTTGTTATATTAGGTAATTACATCCCATTAATTGTTTATATGGAATGCAATGTAGATGTGGTCAGAGTTACCTAAGGCAGTTATAATGTGTCACATGTCAACTGAGGCAAACCCACAACCAAAAGCTAGTCTTAAAAGTTTTTATGTCATAAAATATAAACACTGTGTAAAGATTAAACTATAACCTAATAGAACTAATAAAGTAAGTGACTGATGTTTATACTAATTTAGTTAAAAGGCAAGTCATCAAGCTAAAAGTCTATGCAAATCAAATGCTAAAAAAAAAAACAATGAACATTTTTTATTGAGCATAAAGTTAGTTATTTGTGTTATTACCTATCACTTATAATTAGGAGTTGAGGCCGTCATGGGCGCAAACATGCAACTTTAAGGGTGAGGGTTGTGGGTTCAATTCCTGATTGAACCAAAAAGAATATTTAATTAATCCTCCCTTAAAAAGCAAATAAATATCTCGTGTGAAATAAGACACTATCCCACTACACCACAATGGCCTAATTAAGAAAAAATATAATAGAACAGATATTAATAAATAAATAAATACATTAAAAAAGTGAATATTGACTAGAACTTATTTAACTATGTATAAAGATTATGTATGAATATAAGTGAGTCTTAAATATTTTTTTTTTGCAGCAGAGGGAACCAAGTGTTAAGACACTCCATTTCTCACTTTACGTCAAATTATGAGGCATTGCTTGTTGAGTGACGGAACTGAACACCGTACTATACCACATTACTAGAGCGAGGAAATGAAAATATGAAATATGTCGTTTTGTAAGTGGAAATCGAACTCACAACCTGTTGTGTTTATAGTCGCACGTTTGTGCACCCGAGCCACGACTGGCCTCGATGTTTTTTTTATTATATACCTATTATGTATAAGTGTTGAGTTGCTGTTCGCTTTTTCATCCTTCAGAAGCTGCCTTTTTTGTTAGTGAAATCTACTTTGCCAATACTGGCTGACAGGAAACGTACAGACGAAACCATTACGAACTTGGAAAGTTGAATTTAGCATGTTGTTGTGTTAGAGACTGTAGAGGAGAGTACAAGATTCTTCTAAATTCTTTAGAGAACGGGGAGAACGAGATGTTCTATTTTACGTCTTAAAGTCCACGCTAACAAAGTTGCGGGCGGCGACTAGTATAGCTATAAAGATATTCATAAAATTTGATCTATAGATTCTCTCGTAAAAATTTGATGTACACATTTTTATGTTACCTTCTCTCTTACGATTTTTACTATCAATACCTTTTTTATAACTAATACTGGTGGATAGGCAAATATTTAATATGCTTTATTTGTATAAATAGGAGGTACAATTCCTCAAAAAAAAATATTATGGTGAGATTGCCATCGCGGTGTACAAAAATGCAATTTGGTAGGGTCCTGGGGAAACATACAGATGCGGATGGGAAAAGACTAGGAGTTGTTGTCCAAGTAAAGGAATTGCGGGTTATAACTTNGTAGAACAGGATGTTCTATTTTACGTCTTAAAGTCCACGCTAACAAAGTTGCGGGCGGCGACTAGTATAGCTATAAAGATATTCATAAAATTTGATCTATAGATTCTCTCGTAAAAATTTGATGTACACATTTTTATGTTACCTTCTCTCTTACGATTTTTACTATCATTACCTTTTTTTATAACTAATACTGGTGGATAGGCAAATATTTAATATGCTTTATTTGTATAAATAGGAGGTACAATTCCTCAAAAAAAAAATATTATGGTGAGATTGCCATTGCGGTGTACAAAAATGCAATTTGGTAGGGTCCTGGGGAAACATACAGAACCATTAAGAAAGGATTTCCAAAGGAAATATAAGATAGAAATAGGTTCTATGCGGATGGGAAAAGACTAGGAGTTGTTGTCCAAGTAAAGGAATTGCGGGTTATAACTTTTCTCGTATATTTGATTATTTATTTTAGAAGATTAGGCCTTTTCATGCCGAGATACGATATCTTCGTAGGATATGTGGAATCAGATCGAATCCGTAATAAAAAGATACACAAAATAGCAAGTATTAGCGAGGATGTCATGGTGATAATGGAAAAGAGTGTGCTAAGGTGGTTCAGGCAAGTCGAGTGAATGAGTGGTGAAAGAATGGAAAATGAATTAGGAAGGAAAAGCGAGTGGTGAGGCAAAGGGAGAATCTCAGTTGAAACTTTGAAAAGTGTCAATGATACTGGATAAAGGTTACGTAAAAAGTACGAGGACACGGAGGAAAGATGTTTAAGGAGGTAAATGACAATAGAGGAGGGAAAAGAAGTATGCAGAGACCGAAGCGTTTGGTGTTCCGTTCTCTTTGGCTACCCCGCTAGGCGGATGTCTTTACAATAGTCCAAAATTTTGAATGAGTTTGGAAACAGAGAATATTATCTCTTTTTTGTCTTAACAAGAAATAGGTAAAATAGTAGTAAATGTATAATACATTATATATTTACTAGTATTTTATTGTAATGCACCTAATGCTATGTTGCTAGACTTAAGTACCTAAGTACAGACTTTTCCATAGGCTCGTTGCGATGTCGGCTCGAGAGTCCATTGGAAAACCCTTTGTATTACTTAGAAAATGTTCCCAGAATTTTTTTAACGATTTTATTTGAAAAATATTTTTTCTTCGCGAACACTTCACACTATGATAATTGAACAATAAATATCTTATGCGAGACGGAAGTCTGTAGTTCGAAACATCAGTTTCTGAGATTAGAGCGTTCAACCAAACAAACTCTACAGCATCATAATATTAGTATAGATATGTATTATAACATGTTCTACTTTGACTATTTGTTTATTTAACACAGTAATGTTTTGTATTCAGCGAAACACGTGTTTAATAGTAATTTTGAAAATCTTCCAAGTTCATGAGCGTAGTAACTTTTTGTACGATTTTTAATGGAATAAACACACGCTTTGACGTTATATCTACAGTCTATGTTATAATTGTTTATATTGCCGTTTTGGTTATTATTCGGATGTAGCGCAAATGGTAATTGTGGGATCCTATCCCATTCGGAGAAATGATTTTGTTTAAATTATTTTCATATTTCCGCTCCGGTAGATAAAGTGCGGTGTTATGTTTTGTCTGTATGTGAAAAATTGGAAGGATAGTGGGGAATGGAGTGTTTGAACAGGTATGTTTCCTTTATCTTTTCTTTCATATATTGGAAAAGTCGTGACACTGGTAAACGTTATAAGATTTACTCAAGGAGTGCTTATTTAGGAGAAAGTGGAGAACGTATGCATGTTCTAGAAAATAAACAATAATCATCTAATCATAAAATTTTCATATTATCTTATCTTCACACTGTACTCCGCATTAGACATATATGTACGTATGTATTTTTATCTCAGAGCGAAGTAATTAAAATAATTAATTACCCCGAGTGAGATTTGAACCCACAACCGTCCGTACAGTCAGACGCGGCGCCACACCGTACTCTTATATAATTATATTAATGACAATGACATAACTAGCATTGTTTGCATTAAATTAATGATGCATTGTTCAGAACGAGTCGTCGTTATATGCTTTCGAGTATTGAATCAGTATATGTGAAATGAAGCAATTTTTCATAGGAATATATAGATTTTCAATTTTACTTACATACAGTTCATATTGAACGTGAAACGCTTTTTGCTAGAGATGGTTTTGTTTTATAATGTCTTAAATAAATATGTGTATATGGTACCTATTAAGCAAAATGGTAATTTCTCGTGAAACACAGTGTCACAACTGAGAGATCAGGTTACGTCAGAGAACCAACCAAATATTGAAGTTGTTAAAAAACATTCTAAATTTTGATTTATTGCAATTGCTTGTAAATATATTTTATT
This sequence comes from Heliconius hermathena, assembly GCA_013403705.1. NCBI lineage: Eukaryota > Metazoa > Arthropoda > Insecta > Lepidoptera > Nymphalidae > Heliconius > Heliconius hermathena. The sequence goes on along the minus strand of JAAIXJ010000338.1, from coordinate 186,867 downwards.
GACAAATATATACAAAGTAATAAGAAAGCGGATAGTTCGCGATCGCGTTTCGCCGAACAGTATCCGACAGTGGCTGAATTGTCGAAATTACCTACCTACTCGACACATGTCTACTTTTTAACACGCTTTAATTACATATTAAACTATGTAATACAATGAGTATGATGAGGCCTATCGTGACGCAGTGGCACAAAGTGTGACTGTAACCGCGATTATGGTAGTTGAAGGTTCGAACGAACGAAAAAAACAAAAATCAAATCAGCTTCACGTTGTATCCCCCACACAGCAGGGTAGGCAGGGGGAACCTAGTGTTAAGACACTCCGTTTCCCACTTTCTGCCGGATTCTGGACGCATTACTGGCAGAACTCAATGCCGCGCTCTGTCTGGACACCAGAGCGAAATAATGGAAATATACATTTAAGTAAATATTTCATCTCCCCGAGTGGGGATCGAACCCACAACCAGTCGGTTTTACAGTCACACTTTGTGCCCCTGCGCCACTTGTATCACTTGGTTTAGAAAATCGTGGGTTTTAGTTAAACTATGTAATTTTATTTTTTTTGTATAGATATGTTTTTAATATTTAAAATATGTTCATTCCATATATGGGATAAAAAATGTTTTAGAAAACATATCAAAATATGAACGTAACGGGACTAGAAGCGCTCCGACCACTAAGCGTACTACTAACTATACGTTTATTACAATTTATTTTATATTGTTAGCTAATTTTCGTTTCTCAAAGATTATTATTAAGAATGATCATTTGGCAAAAGAGAATACTATTATATTAATTAAGCAAAAGAGAATACTATTCATTAATTATTTTAACCATTTCAAAAGTGATATTCTACAGTTATAAACAGTTACAAACAGGTATAAACAGGTATAAACGCTTATTTAACTTAGAAGAATTTCAATGTAGCATGATAAGAACGTCGGGCTTAGTGGTTAAGGCGCATGGCCGGCTTACAAGGGGCGCTGATTCGAGTCCCCTTAGTAGATGTTTAATTTTTTTTATACCTTTTCTAAGATTTTATGATATGCACAGATAGAAGGTAAATTTTTATCTATAGGCTTTATAATCATATAGCTACTTAAATATAATATATTTGTTTTTACGTAAATATACATAATATACCGTTATTTTTTAAAGCAAGTATGTAGCAGTGTTGAGTTCGCCGCTCGACACGCGATGCCTCCAGAATGCGGCGGAAAGTGGGGAACGGAAGTGTTTTAACAATAGGTTCCCAGATTCCCTCTCCGTAAAGCTAAAAAAAAGAATGTATTCGCATTATATGCTATCCACATATCATAGAAAAAAGTCAATTTCTACTATCAAATAAAATAACTAAACCTAACCCAATAAAACGTGGAAAAGTAGGCGTAATGTCAACGAGGCCTCCCGGGATACGGGATCGATGCGGCATCCGCACTGCGGTTAACTGGGGAAGTATGGTTAACACTATAGAAATAGTATGAAATTACTATAGATTTGTATCGTTAAGATTAATTTTCATGTATTTTCCTTTTACTTTGAGCGAAAAGCTAAAGATGATATGAGGCTAAGGTAAGGCGTTTTCTGTTCTGATATTTAAATATTTCTTCGATTTTTTTTTATATTTCTCTGAAATTAGTCGTTGCCTGGGGAACGAGAGTGGCTTACTAGGCTACTAGGCCTTTGTCTATCCTGCTATATGGGGGTACCGTGTGAGGCCAAAAATAATGCATTTGTTTTTTTTATACTCACTGTAGAATGCTTTATTTAATCAGGCATGTGAGATCTCGTATCGAGAAGTTTCCTATTTTTTAGCTTCACACTGTATCCCGCATAGAAGCGGAGTCTGCTTATGGCAGAGGGAACCTAGTGTTAAGACACTCCTTTCCCCACTAGCAGATCTCTTGTTGTTAAGAACAGAAAAGTTAAGCTTCAAACTATAATTAGTATATAGCAGAATAGGCAGAGTGACCTTAGTATTAAGACACTCCATTTCCCATTTTCCGCAATTTTTATGACATTGTCGGACCACAACACCGCGCTTTGCCTATTTTTCTATCATAGCTGGGAAATAAAAATAATAAATAAAATAAAAAATTGCATATAGAACAAATAATACAGAATACTAGTGAAATATTGTTTTATTAAAACAAAATAACGCTTATTACTTCTCTTTTCTTACGTCGGTTAAAAATTTGTGATGATTAATGCGAAACTAACTAGCGTCATTACGTTGTGCGGAAAAATCTGAGCTTTCCAAAAATTAGGTCAAGTAGGTATCTAGTAGTCTCTTCCTAATGAATGATTTTGTCCACTCTGCCTCCAACAAGTTATCGTAGAGAATTTTTTTGTGTGTTTATTTACTATATTATTTTGTTTAATTTGAACTTTATATAAAATATTGTAACATATTATTGTGTTGATGTTTATCGAGGTATATAATTATATTTTCTGTAGTTGTTTGTTATGTTTGTTTGTGTTTGTGCTGTATCCCGCATATAGCAAGGTAGGAAGTGGGAACCTAGTGTTAAGACTCTTAGACACGCACCGCCCGATTTTAGAGACATTCCGTGATGAGTGGCGACTTTCAGTGCCACGCGGTCTATATTTAAGTTTAAATATTTTTGCTAAAATCAAATTATATACAAAATGTTAAAAAATCATATTTTTTATATATTTTTTAATTATAGTAACAGAAATAGTAGAGAAAAACTATATTAGATAGAATATCCACTTTATTATTCTGAAATATCTTTACATTATAAAATAATGGTAGAAGGTAAACTTTACTCATATACGCTCCACTTCAAAACCATAATAGATTAAGAACAAAAGGTAGAAAAAATATATCTCTTTGAATTCTTTATATATAAACAAAAAATAGGTTATTTTTAGTTTCTAAAGTTTATTTTTTATATTACCTTCACTCTATGCACCATATTTTTGAGACATTCAGTTAGTAGCGGAACACAACACCGCTCTTTATCTTATATTTTTGCGATACTTTATTTCTGAAGTAAATAAGTTAAACGGCATGGTAAACAAACAAATCTAAACTTTGCCTTTAAATGTAGTTAGTAATTAGGGCCAATTGTCAAGAAAGGTCAATTGGAGAACGTTCTGTAAGGACGCCGTAGGTATCTTGTGATCGGCTATTTATAACTTATAGTAAGTAAACATGTTTATTAGTTTGTTTATTTAACGATTTTTTTAGGTTTCACGTTGTATCCCGCATTTAACACTATGGGCATAGGGACACTAGTGTTAAGACACTCCGTTTCCCAATTTCCGCAAAATTGAGATTGAGTGCCACTGAGCCACGCTTATACTAGACAATCATTTATTTTCTCACTTGAATTACTTTCGTCATTACTATTTTAAAGACAACATCCATACATTCAAAGCTAAATGAGGACTAAGTGCCTTTTCAGTCGGTGGCTACTAGTTTTACGTAAAATACACCTTCATTCCTTATATAGGCAGAGCGAATCGTGTGCGAAACGGAGTGTTTGAACAGTGTTTTAACACTGTTAATTGGGCAAAAAATTGGAAACGGTTCCAATTTTTTGCCCAATTAACAGGACATCTTATATGGTGTCCTGTCCTTCTTGTTATCAGAACGAGTTAATGAAAATTATTTATTCTTCCGAGTGGGAATTGAGCCTACTACAGTCGCGTTTACACTCTTGCTATGCCGCTGCATGACCGCCTGTACGCATATTTCACAATACGTTTAATTTTATATTTATTGACATAAAGGTAGGTACTAAGTATTTTCCAAATATAAGGTTATGTGAAGTATTAATTAAGAAAACAATTTTTTTTTAGATTTATACGTAAGCCTTCATTTTCCAGTTGAGGCCAGTCGTGGCGCAGCGGCACGAGGTGTGACTGCAAAACCGACTGGTTCTGGGTTCGATTCCCACTCGAGGAGATGAAATATTTACTTAAATTTATATTTCCATTTCTTCGCTCTGGTGTCGAGGTTAAGCGCGGCGTTGAGTTCTGCCACTCAACACGCAATGCCTACAGAATTCGGCAGAAAGTGGGGAACGGAGCGTCTTAACACTAGGTTCCCTCTGCCTACCCTGCTGTGTGCGGGAAACACCGTGAAGCTGATTTATTTGATTTATTTTTATTCTTTCATTTTCCGACGTTTTTTTTTCAGACATTTCCCAATTTCCGAATTCTCGAGGGATTGCGTGTTAAGTGGCCGAACTCAACACCGCGCTATGCCTCGACACCAGAGGGAAGAAATATAGATATTAATTTGATTAAATATTTCATCTCTTCGAGTGGGAATCGAACCCACAACCAGTCTGTTTTACAGTCACACTTTGTGCCCCTACGCCACGACTGGCCATAACTGGATTTATTTTATCAAATACTGTATATACAATTTCACATTTAAGAATCTATACTTATATTATAAAACTGAAGAGTCTGTTTGGTTGATCGCTCTAATCTCAAGAACTGGTTCGAATTGAAAAAATATTTTTATTTGGATAGTTTTTTTAGATTTCATTCAATCATGTGGGTTAAGTCCCAGGTAGTAGCAAATATTAATATAAATAAAAAAAAAACTTTATAGTTGTATTATATTTTTGTATATTTTGATTATAATATATGAATAAATTTAAGCCGGCGAAGCCGCGTTACAGTAAAAATAACATTCTAATCTAAAAAAAGTTAATCTAAATACAAAGAATAATTAAATATAAATGAACATACATAAACACAATGCTTTATTATAATAAAGTCTTCTTTATCCATAACTGAAATAGCAGTGACCTAAATACTGAAACTGTATACGACCCACTTCTGGATACCTGAAGGGACTGAACGGGACTCAATGTTATGGAGCCATATTGAATAGTATTTTAAATCAATTATATAATAAATTACTCAACACGCAATGTCTCCAGAAATTGGCGGAAAGTGGGGAACGAAGTGTCTTAACACTGGGTTCCCTCTGCCTACCCTGCTGTGTGTGGGATACAACGTGAAGCAAAAAAAAAATATCATAAATTATCAATGTTGGGGACCTTTTTGTAGAAATTAACAAACATGGAGAGGTTAAGCACATTTTTTCTTGTCTATATAATTATTGTATATTTATAAAAGTCTTCTGTGCATGTGCAGTCTTAAGTTATTTCTGGCTCGGATTTTTTAAATCACTCTCAACAGTTAGATCGATCTTGAGATGCCGTTTTCATTCATAAATTATAATTTATGAATGAGATGCCGTTTTCATTCATAAATTATAATTTATGAATGAAATCGGCATCTCAAGGTTGGTCTCAAGATCGATTTCAGAGTTGAAAACGGTTTATTAATATGAGACTTAGAATGTGTCATGTCTGTGTATCACACTCAACGGTTAGTAATTTCTATTTAAACACACAAGCAAAGCTGCAGATAAAAACTAGTGTAACATAAAATATAATTTATTCCTAATATAGAAAATTCTTAGTTATTAAAACAGGGCTCTCGGCCTTGATTCGATAATATTCCACATTACGAGATCGTCGTTAATTTTAATAAGAAAGCTGAAGTTTCCAAGCAGCAATTAAGGTCGAGCTATTTTAGAGCCACAATATAGTTCACTGTCGCGGAAAGCTAATTTTGTCGTGCCATAAACTAATATTCGTAAAGTGCTTCTGAGGAGTGAGTTTAAATTTCACAAATAGTATTAAATTTTAATACAGATTTTAAAAAATAAATAAATCAGCTTCACGCTGTATCCCGCACACAGCAGGGTAGGCAGAGGGAACCTAGTGTTAAGACACTTCGTTCCCCACTTTCTGCCGAATTAACAGTCGGGACCTATAAGTAATTCTTCAATCAATAAAGTCTTTACCAGGAATCCCGCATAATGTAAAGAAGTCCCGACTGTTATTCCTAATAAAGTATTGGGCTTGTTTATTTTCTTTTTAGTCTTATGAAGTCGGGGTTTTTGTTTTTACAAATATTTTTTTATTTTTCACTTTTTTATTAGGATTTATTAGTAATGATAATCATGAAATACCTTTTTGAAATTCTCGTATTAAGCTCTTGAATTTGATACCCATATTGTAACATTCGAAACGAAAATTTTTTTTTTCACTAAGTCCAATGGCGTCCCACAGCTGCCATGATTGTTTTTTTTTAACGTCACATATAAAAGTCAAAGTCAAATAANAGGAACAGTAGTCTTTCTAGCCACAGTATTGGCTAGGTTAAATTGTAAAAAATAAGATAGCATACTTGCTATCTGTCTTTTGTAAAAATAAGATAGGTGTAGCCTATCACATGTCAAATTATTTTTTTTAATATCAATTACATCTATAATATCAATTACATTTATCTAAGAACACTTGGACTGCTAACGGTACCTCAATTGTGTAAATCGTTCTGCGATTCTGAAAACATGAGGTAATAAAGAATATTACATACATACATACATACAAGATACGCGCGAAAAACATAACTCTTCCTTAGCAGTCGGGAAAAATAACTCCACCAATAAAGAGTTTTGTATTTGGTAATAACTTTGCTTCGCTCCCTAAAACCGAGCGAGTTCTTTTCTTCTTTTGGCCTAATTATTTATTGGTGGTGATATAAGTAAGCAATTTTCTTTTGCGAGTTCAACGTAGTCCTTAATGGGTCCGCTCCGCTTGCCGTCGAAACTGGACTTTAATTTGGCCATATCGACGTTTAATTACGCATACGACAAAATTAAAAGTGAAAAATCCTATTACGCGATATGAAAAACCAATTTATATACAATACGCAAGCTAGACGGTAACGAGCTTTTCACTAACCAATTTCGGTCTTTGGTTATTTTGTATAGCTCTTTTGTAAAGCCATCGCCAGTACGTTGAACTGTCTGGATATTGGAGTATAGCCGTTTTTGTATATAAAAAAAGGATAATTTATCTTTTACTAGGGCCCTTACGCGACTTTGTCCGCTTTAACTTATTGTTATATTATTGTTAAATTATACAAAATCTTAACATAACGAAAACTTTGTAGCTTATGTGTTATTTTAATGTATAAGCTATGTTAAAACGCGGCGTTGAGCTCCGCAATGCGTCCAGAATTTGGTGGAAAGTGGAGAAAATAAGTATCTTAATGGGAACAAAATGTCTTAATACTAGGTTCCCAGGTTTCCCATGCTTCTTACACTGCTATGTCCAGCAGGTGAAGTTAAAAAAAAGGTACGTTACTGCAGTTTCATCTATATCTGTTCAGTAGTTTTTCCTAACTTGTAGTTCATGACTCATCTCATCATTTTTATGTGGAATTTAAATATATTTTTGAGATTCATTAAAGGAAAAATTTGTTATTTTAAGTCTAGCTAATTTCAAAGGATAGATACCTATATACGTAACCACATGTAATATTATACTTACATGCCGATATTAGAACAAAACCGCTACTATCCCACCGCAGCTGCTTCTTGATGTTCTTACGCATTGTTTAGTACATATGCCTATGACAATGGAAAATATTTTTGAATATTTTTTTAGCTTCACGCTATATCAAGCATATAACACGGATGTTAGGGGGAACCTAGTGTTAAGACACTCCGTTCTCATTCGATGGCGTTTTGAGTGGCAAAGGAGTTTTATATATATTTTTAATATATTCCACCGCAATATTATTGTATACCGTGGCAACACGCAGCGTTGAGTTCCGCCACTCAACATGCATTGTTTTCAGAATTCGACACAAAGTGAGAATCTTAATAGGAACAGAGTGTCTTAACAGTAGGTCCCCAGGTTCCCTCTGCCTACCCTGCTATGTGCGGGATACAGCGTGAAGCTATAAAAAAGATATTAAATACAAAAACTTGTTAAAACGTAATAAAGAAATACAAGTTAGTCCGTTTTATCTCTTACGTGAAATACTTTTGAGACGTCTCATTCTAGACAGTTTGTACAGTTTGTATGAAGCTCGAGTAAGTTGCTATTGTTTTATAGTGTGAAAATACTTATTCATAGTACTGATATGAAAATGTTTTAGGTAAACTCTGTTGTTATATTTTTATTTGGATTTACTTAAACGCGGTAAATGAAGAGAAGAAGAGAGAAGAGCATGAGTAATTAATTTTTTAGGTGTATACATTTTTTTTATTTTCACGCTGTATCTCGGGACAACAAAGCAGGGTAGGCAGAGGGGATCTGGGAACCTAGTGTTAAGTCGAGTTCTTCCGTACTCCAGTCTCCATTAAGACACTTCCGTTTCTCACTTTCCGCCGAAAGCATTGTGTGTTGAGTGACGTAACACATCGCCGCGTTTTGCCTCGTTACCAGAACGAGGAAATGATAATATTAAATATTTCATTCCCCCTAGTGGGAATCGAAGCCACAAACTGTCGCGTTTACAGTGGCACGCTGCCCCTGCGCGACGACTGGCCTCAGATGGTTGTACATGAATTATTTTTAATACCTTCGCCACTAAATATTTCATTTATTTAATTATACCTGGCCTTAAGTCAATTAATACTACCTAGTATTACTTGACTTAAGGCCATCGTGATTCAGAGGCACAAGAGTGTGACTGTAACTGAACTGGTTCGAATCAATTATTATTATAATATTTTCATTTCTTCGGTCTGGCACCAATGCAAAAACTCGGCGTTGAGCTCCGCCATTCAACACGCAATGTCTCGAAAAATTCAACGGAAAGTGGGAAACTGAAAGGTTTCCACTGTCTACCCTGATGTATGCAGAATACAGCGTAAAACTGATATAGTAGATTTTAATTTTGATTTAGTTGAAATAAAGAAAGTGCCTCTTGTAATAAAAAAAATGGACATAAAAACCACTACAATATAATATTAAGCACTGTTTAAATGTCCGTAAAAATATTAAAATTACAGCTACCAATTTATTTCATACAAAACTGAAGCATTTTAAAAATTGCTGCCTTTATGTGTCAGATAGTCGCAAATGGATGTGATGGGTTATTTTTTTTTTAAATTTTTTGGCATTTGATATTTTACAACTAATGTTGAATAAAAACTGTTATTATAAATAAATCAGCTTCACGCTGTATCCCGCACACAGCAGGGTAGGCAGAGGGAACCTAGTGTTAAGACACTCCGTTCCCCACTTTCTGCCGAATTCTGGAGGCATTGCGTGTTGAGTGGCAGAACTCAACGCCGCGCTTTGCCTCGACACCCGAGCGAAGAAACCGAAAGATAAATTTAAGTAAATATTTCATCTCCTCGAGTGGGGATCGAACCCACAACCAGTCGGTTTTACAGTCACACCTCGTGCCGCTGCGCCACGACCGGCCTCCATATTTCAAATTTTATAAAAATCGGTGCTGATTATTTTTTTTTTCTTTTCTACTTAATTTTAACTTTCAACCCTTATTTCATCCCTTTAGGGTTAAAATTTTTCAAAATCCCTTAATGGATATCTAGATTATGGAAATAAACATCTGTCCAAATTTCACGTTTGTACGCACAGCGGTTACGGCTGTGCGTGCGTCTTACCTCAGTCAGGTACATGTCCTTTGATATATATAGATAATATGAATTTTGTAGCCGCATATAGCTGTAGCTGTAGAGAGAGCGTAGTGTCAAGACAGTCCGCTCTCCACTTTCCGTCAAAACCCAGAACATTAAACCCAAAACCAACCAAAACCAGTCGTGTTTACAGTAGCGTACGTCACGACGGCTTCTGTAAACCAAGTTAAAATTAGTTTCAATTTTTTCTTTCTCTTCTTTTCTCATAATATATTAGATACTACATTTATTTTTATTACTTTTGCAAACCCAACGTCAAATTAAATCATCTTTATCGCTCAGCAACCGTTTAACAGCTATGAAACGTTTTCGCCGAACAAATGAGGGTAAAATGAAAATACTTACCAAGGAAAGACCCTTGCCCTCGACCTTATCCGGATGAGCTTCTTACCCGGGCTCGATATAAGGCCTTTTGGCTTAAGCTCAATCAAAATTAAATTTGAAAGGTCATCTTGTAATCATTTTAAATACGTTTTTGTTAAAGTATTTTTTAAATTACTTATATTTAAAAAAAGGTTATAACAAATCACTTTACTTCCATTGCTTTATTGAGCTCCATGCCAAAGGGAACCTAGAAATGCTCAATTTTCCTACGCTCTGCCCGTATTTCGCATTTTCGTGACATTGTACGTCAAGGGGCGCAACTCAACGCCGCGCTTTTTTTCTACAAAATTTACGTATTCTAGTTTTGCACACATATTTCTATATGAGCCAATAAAATAATACTTTTTCATTATTGATATTTATACTATTATACAAAAATATATGTTTATTTTGCCTGGCTCATGACATAAGGGTCATTGATTATACAAAATAGGCTTTATTTAGAACTTCCTGTTCCTTTACGCCGATTATAAATTGGTATCAACTAGGATTTAGTTATATAAATTCTAAATTTGAAAACTATTTTCGTTTTTCCATATTTAGAGACAGCAGACAAACAGCGGCGTTGAGTTCCGGCATTTAACAAGCACCATCTCGAAAATTAGGTGGAAAATAGGAAATCGATTGTGTTAACTATTAACAGTAAGTTTCGCTGTGTTGGAAAAAGCGTTAAGTTGTGTATTAGTATTGTAAGTAAAGAAGTAAAATCGATCTACTGTTATTAAATTTGATTGTTATTTAATTTATATACATTTTTTTTAGATTTCAAACTGTTATTCCACTTTTAGGTAAAATTTTCTTGTTTTTTAATCAACGCAACTCTCTTTATGCAGAGAGAAAAAAAATGTTACCCGAAGGTTCCCCACATAAAAAAAAAGTAGGAAAAATTTTCCTAATACAAACCTCCAATTTATTGAAGTCACGCGCTCTAATACAGCGAAGTGCAAATTATAGTCCTATCACGTACAACCATTTGTTATCAAATAAGCCCGTTCCGTTTGCACAGACTGCTGCGGACTGTTACGTTCGTTTCAGATGAGGTAAATGCTGTATAATTGCAGGGTAGGTGGAGGGTACCTGGGAACCTAGTGTTACAACATTGAGTTCTGGATGATTAAGATACTTCCGTTTACCACTTTCCGTTGAATTCTAGAGTCTTTGCGGGTTGAGTGGCGAAGCCTCAACCTTTTGACTCGTTACCAGAGCGAGGAAATGAATATATTAAATATTTCATTTTCTCCAGTGGAAATCGAACCCACAACCGGTCGCCACGTTACGACAGGTCTCAAATAATATTAATTGTGTATGTAGATTTAACATCTATTTTTTTATTTTAAGTAGTAGTAGTAGGTATTAAGTAAAGTAGTAGGTATTAAGTTACTTAATGTCAAAATGCTCTGTTCTCTGCTTTCTGGTCCGAATTCAAATTATTTTGTGTAAATTAACGACGGGGAAAAGAGCCTGGATCGAACCCACTACTAAGAAACTGTTTGGAAAGACAAAAATAGATTTTAAAATAAAGTCACAAACACACCTAGTCTCTAAAATGAACGATGCTATAAACAAAACGAGGTGAAAAAAAATTCCAAGTAGATCAACAAAAATATTGTTTTTGTTCTTAGGTGAACAAGAAAAATCTTTTCAAAGTAGACGTCCATTGTTGTTGTCGTAATAAATTCAGTATTATTTATTGTCTAGTGCGTTTCAGCCTTTCAGCGATGCATTGTTAGAACGGTCACTTTTTACATGCTTTTATTTAAATTGCTGTCTTGGTGTGTGTGTGTGTGTGTGTGTGTGTGTGTGTAAGATCTTGCCAAGTCAATTTGAGCCTTCTGTTGTGGTTGATTGAGCTTAATTTGTATTACGACTTCAGTTATGGTGATAATAAAATAACATATAATTATTGAGGCCAGTCGTGGCGCAGGGGCACAAAGTGTGCCTGTAAATCGACTGGTTGTGGGTTCGATCGTCACTCGAGGAGATGAAATATCTATTTACATTTATATTTTCATTTCTTCGCTCTGGTGACGAGGGGAAAAACGCGGCGTAGAGTTCCGCCACTCAACATGCAATGCCTCCAGAAATTGGCAGAAAGTGGGGAATGGAGTGTCTTAACACTAGGTTCTCTCTGCCTACCCTGCTGTATGCGGGATACTGCGTGAAGCTGAAAAAAAAAATATAATCAATATTGTTATTGATTCAAAATGGCTGCCTCAACAAAATGGCGGAACAACCATTTTTGTATAATGAACTTAATATAGGTATAATATTTAAAAGGATTGATTTGTAACCTACAACACAACATAAAAAATCTAAAAAGCTTGTTTTTAAGGTTTTTATTTACGTTATTATTGTAGTCGTCACATCTTAGCGCAGAAGATTATTTGGCTGAGCCAAAAGATTTGGTAGTCTGTTCAACCTCTATACTAAACATAGTACGGCGTTGAGCTCCACCACTCAACACACAACGACGAGAAGTGTGTGTCTTGACAATAGTCTCCTCTAAATTTACTTTTTAATTTTAATTCGCCGAATTCTGGAGGTATTGCGTATTGAGTGGCGAAAGTGAATGCCACGCTTTAACTCGGTACCAGAGCGATAAAACTAAAATATTTTAAATTTTATTTCCTCGAGTGGGGATCGAACCTACAACCTGTCGCGTTTACACTTCCACGTTTGTGCCCCTACACCACGACTGGCCTCTAGATTCCTCTGCTTATTTGTAAGATAGGGTGACGGTGTAAAAAATATTTTATATATTATACATGTACATAAATCGTGTACAAGCACGCGCTGTTAAATAGATTCTTCTGAACAAAGGTTATCGTGGTTTTGGACTAAATATGGCCTCATATCGTATCGTATACAGTTACGTGTCAATTGGGAAGTTGATAAAACTTGGACTATTTTTTTTTATTATTTTATGGTTGAAATAAATAAAAATCAAATAAATCAAGCTTCACGCTGTATCCCGCGCACAGCAGGGTAGGCAGAGGGAACCTAGTGAAAGACAGTCCGTTCCCCACTTTCTGCCGAATTCTGGAGGCTTTGCGTGTTAAATGGCAGAACTCAACGCCGCGCTTTGCATCGACACCAGAGCGAAGAAATGGAAAGATAAAAGAGTGGGGATCGAACCCACAACCAGTCAGTTTTACAGTTACACTTTGTGCCTCTGCGCCACGACTGGTCTCACTTTATAGTTGAAAAGAAGCAATATTGACTAAATTAGTAAATAAATGAATTCATCTGTGTCGGATTCAGATGTATCTTTAAGAATATTTTTGAGGCATATTAAGATTATTATTTAAAAATATTATTTTAAAAAAGTTCCAGCCCGTTCTGCTGCAATGTCACAGCCTCGGACTATAGATACGACGGTTCTGGGTCCGATTCCCATTCGGGGGTACGACTTATTTAAATTTTTTCGCTCTGACTACAAGGCAAATCGATGAGTTACGTTACGTTGTGTTGACACACGCGATGTTTCTAAAATTGTTTTATTTGTACTGGGACACTGCTTTCCCATTTACGAAACGTAATGTATTAGGTGTATTTTTTACAATCTTAATGATATGTATAGTATTTTTTTTAAAAATTGATAATTTAAGCAGTACCTAATTGTCGTAGTCCATAGTAATATGGCCAGTCGTGGCGCAAGGGCACAAACTGTGACTAAACGTGACTGGTTGTGGGTTTGATCCCCATTCGAGGAAATGAAATATTTATTTACATTTGTATTTCCATTTCTTCGCTCTGGTGTCGAGGCAAAGCGCGGCGTAGAGTTCCGCCACTCAACACGCAATGCTTCCAAAATTCAGCGGTAAGTGGGGAACGGAATATCTTAACACTAGGTTCCCTCTGCTTTTCGTGCTGTGTGCGGAATACAGCGTGAAGCTGATATGATTTGATTTCATTTTTTTAACCTAATTGTTGATAATCCATTGTTGTAAAGTTACAAGTATTACATATGTGGACAATATTGGGTACAAAAGGGTACTTCACTCATAAATAATAACCAAAGGTTCAATTCTAACTACTATTCAACAGACCGTGAATATGTGAAGTGGTGGGCACAGTGGCGTTGGTAATTTAATTTGAATTTGCAATTTTGATGTGAAATGTATGTGGAAATGTATGATGTATGGATATGTAAAGGTAATTGTGTTTGGCTAATGAAATATAGATTTCCCAATACATAGATGTAGAGGTCTTCGTAGTGTGGCGACATAACGATCATCTGTAAACGGCTGTGGGTTCGATTTCCGCTCGGGGAAATGGATTATTATCATTTCTTCGATCTGATGATTTTCGCCACTCAACGAACAATATCTTAAAAAGGCAGTTTGTGACAACTTCCTACGACCCGAAGAAAAACGGTATTCTACTTATTTAGTAGGGGAACTCTACGCTGCGGTTGGTCTACTAGTGCTGGGAGATAAAAAAAAATAATATTCTCATTTCCCCTAGTGCGAATGGAACCTAAAACAATGGCGTTTACAGTCAGACGCTGTCCCACTGCTCCAATATGCCTTAGGTAATAAATTTATTTTGTATTTTTTTTTATTGTAAGCTTTCGCGAAGTTTAAGTGCGTTTGCAAAACACGTTACATTTATATTTGTCTATGGCTTTACAGAGCAACATCGCTAAAGCTTCACGCTGTATCTCGCATAAAGCTAGCTCTCTGTCCTCTGAAAATTTTATTTGATATGGTTTATATACTATTATTATGCATCGTTCGCAACATTGCTTGCGTGAACTTTAAAATGTAAAATGGAAAATCCCGTTCTTTTCCTCCTTCCGTAGGAATTTTGAAAAATCTTCTCTTAGTGCACTTGCTAAAAATTTTTAAAGAGTTATTTCAAAATTAATAAAGTATTTAGAAAACATAAAAATCCTTTACGTAAATATGAAAGTCCTTTATGTAGCGGAATGTGAACCCGCGCCTCTTGCAAACCATCCAAGCGCTCTGACCACTACGTTACGTTACGTACGTTCTTATCAAGCTACGTCGAAATTCTTCAAAAAAATATTGGAAAAAATTGGACAAAAAGAAGTGATGTGCTAATTACTGCAATTATTACAGGATAAACAACTGAAAAGACTTTTATTGAAATTAAATATTACACTTTGAATATTTACTTCGACTTGTAAATTATTTGTAACGGCGACGGAAGATAAAAAAAGATAAACAAGGTTTTGATTCTTATCGTACCGCCGCACTCTAAAACGTCATTTAACTTTAAATTGATAATAAATCGACGTTTACATAACACCTTGCCGTAATAATATCGCGCTGTGCGTCTCTTATATCAACTGTAATTTTTTTTTATTAAATATCTTAACTATTATTTTGTGTTTATTTTTTGAAAACATTTTATGGGGTATTATTATTTATTTAACATTAGGATAACAATTTAACATAAGGATCCCTTTACCTTCCCTGGTATTCCCTACAGGCTGTATCTCGCACACAGCAAGGTAGGCAGAGTGAACCTTTACCCCCTTTTCGCCGATTCGCCTTTCGCTTTTTTTTGCGTGTTGAGTGGCGGAACTTAACGCCGCCGCGGAACTTGACAGTAGAGCGAAGAAATGAAAACATACATTTAAATAAATATTTCCTCGAGTGGGCATCGAACCCATAGGTGTCGCGTTTAGCCCCAGGCTAGTGTTAAAAAAGTATCATTCATTTTCCTACAAAGAAACCAATGTTGTCCTTTGTCTTAGTAGCACTAGGAAATTGAATTCGTGGCGCGCCGGCACAGCGTTTGACTGTAAACGAAACGGCTATGGGTTCAATTCCCACTTGAGGGACGAAAGTATATTCATTACCTCGCTCTGGTAACAAGACACCATCATATAATATCACGAAAATTAAGGCGGAAAATAGAGAATGGAGTGTTTTAACATTAGGTTCCCTCTACACTACCATGCTATATGCGGGATACAGCGGGAATCCAAAAATCATCGCGTGCACAATCAGTCATTTTCGTTAACAATTTAATTAATTAATTAATTAATTAAATTGTTTTAAAATCCACCTAAATTAGTCGTTATCTCGCTTAGTGACATTTATCTTCAGAATGTGTGCCGGTTACGGACCTCAGAATGTATCGTTTAAAGATTGTTATATAAATATATATGACGAATTAATTCTATTATTTTTGCTGTAGTAATAATATTGTAGCTTCTCGAATATTCATTTTTTTTTCTCTCTCTTTGATAAACGTGTGTTATTATAATTTTTATGTATGTATAATAGTTTGATATCAACTTGAGGAAATGTTTAGGTATATAGAACTAGCGGCCCCCGCGCGTCTTTTCTTACTTGAACTATATGAATATTTATTGAAGTATATTTAATTAAAAAATATTTAATTATTTTACTTTGGTTGCTTTTACGGTTTTTTTAGCTTTACGCTGTATTCCACATGTATAAGCAGGGTAGGCGGTGTGAACCAAGTGTTAAAACACTCTGTTCCTCACTTCCCTCTGAATTTATCGAGGCATTGAGTGCCGAGTGGCGGAACTCCACGCTGCGCTTTTTGCCTTGATAGCAGATCGAAGAAATGAAAATATTTATAAATAAAGATTTATTTCCATTAATTTTTTTTGGATATTTTTTGGATATTGTTCGCAAAAACTGTAGTATTTAATAGAACAGTATTTAGTTATTTCAGATTTCTCTAGGTAGGGGGTAAGTACGCGTGCACTGTAAGCGCAGTTTTTTCCGCATAAATTCCGATCCAAAATTTTAAAATCTCGGTATTTTTTATACAACATAATACAAATAATAATTTTGCACCTAAAATCAAACAACAAAACATTGAAACTAAAGATTTCACCAATTTATAAGACAGTTGTATAAAATAACGTTTTTGGCAAATAGCGATTTTGTCGAATAGCATCACCATCACCACCTCTAATATCTCCCTGTCCTCTCTCTCAACTTTACTGTACTGTAACCTTCGTTCTCCTTTGGAGACCTAAACTCTCTAAATGAGAAGAAATGTAGGCTTTCTAGTTACCTTTTAAATTTCTCATTTAAGTACTCAATCTTTCGTCATGCCTCGTTAAAAATGTACTGTAAAAATACATTCATATGTAATGTATTCGCCATTCAGTGATAAATACGGTAATTTGGTGTCGTATTGACCGAGGACGACTCTATAGATAATCTTTTATCTGACTATTAAATAATGAGCCGGAATGCTCGCGGCCAGGTCACTCCAGTAGAGCTGTGGACGTCTTCTTGTCACTTACTAGTAGTGTAAAGTTTTAACTTGGCTTTTTTCTTTTATACATAGAAAAATATGTTATTTTTGTGAAAGTGTTAAGTGAAGTGAGTATAGATAAGTGTTTTGAATATTGATATTTTTTTTTATTAGTGTTGAGAATGCGGTGGGATTTTATGATTGTATAGAGATTTGACGAGCGTTGAATATAGCCAAGATGTTACATATTAAGGTTGGTTTTTCGTTTTTTTTGTGGAATTATGTTTTTTTGTAAATATTTTATATTAAAAAATATGTGCTAAGAGTTGCGGAACACAACGTCGCGATCAATCTAAGTAAATCGAGGAAATAAATACGATATTTTAAATGTATATTTGGATATTATGGCCAGTTATGGCGCAGGGTCAGAAGTGTGCGACTGCAAACGTGACAGGTTGCGGGTGCGATTCCCGAATGAGGAAATGAAATATTTAATATTTTTATTTCTTCGCTCTGATAAGGAGGCAAAGCGCGACGTTGATTTCCTCTACGCAACACGCAACTACGACCACGAAAATGGGGAACGAATGTGTCTTAATGAGAACGGAGTGTCTCAACACTAGGTTCCCATATTACTTTTGCGTACCCTGCTATGTGCAAGATACAGGGTGAAGCTAAAAAATAATTATATAATTCCCTAAGCGGTATTCGAAGAATAGTTATCGGGCAGTCGTACATAAATATATATTTTTTATATTAGTATATTAACTTGTCCATTTTTTGGTACAAAATTGTTTAGTTCAATATACTTTTCTCATCATAAGATTATCGAGTCCACGCACTTTAAATATTTATGGTTTGTCAAAAAAAATCAGCTTCACGTTGTATCCCGCACACAGCAGAGTAGGTAGGGGGAACTAGTGTTAAGATACGCCGTTCTCGACTTTCCAACGAATTCTAAAGGCATTGCGTATTGAGTGGCGGAACTCAACGCCGCAATTTGCCTCGACACCAGAGCGAAGAAATGGAATTATAAATTAAAATAAATATTTCATTTCCTCGAGTGGGGATCGAACCCACAATCAGTCGCGTTAACAGTCACACTTTGTGTCCCTGCGCGACGACCGGTATTTTATATAAGTATTTTATATATTTGACAAACTATAAATACATTCCCAGGTACATTACTGACGTTTACATGCTCCAGCAATAAGTGTCCGTGGTAACTCTGACAGTAGTTACTCGAACAAAACTTGATTTAACATAGCATACAGGCTTGCTCGAAAAGAGAACTATAAAACAGTAGTTCTTGAGATTGGTTTGTTTTACCAAACAAACTCAACAGCTAATATTATATGTTAATTTAGATGATTTAGATAATGACTTGTATATTGACTTGGTTGTAAATAGATTATTATATTATAGTGCTATCTAAATAAACGCTGTAAATGTGATTTTTACTGCTCTAAATAGCGAGTAAAGCAAGCTGATTAACGGTTTAGTTATTTTCCTCTTGTTCTTTATTTTTTTATAAACATAAATATATAAATATTCTTTTCCTTTTTTTATCCTTAGCACTATATTTGAGAATTAAAACTTATTGTATTAAAATTTAGTCAAAAATTTATTAAATTATAATCATTTTTGTAAGTATAAAGTGATTAAAAACAATCGCCAAGCGGATTTTGAACTCACAACCATCTTGCATAGTGCGTCATAAAGGTCAAAGTAAACGACGTTTCTGGAAACATGTGTTCAACAATTCTATAAAGAGTTTATCGTTAAAGGCGCTAATCTCAGGAACTTTTGGTTTTGAATGAAAAATTATTGTGTTGGACAATCCGTCTGTCGAAGGCTTTATGCTACAAATATGTCACGTTAATAATTCCAGGCCAGTCGTGGCCCAGGAGCACAAACGTGCAACTGTAAACGATACACTTTGTGAGTTCGATTCCCACTCGAGAAAATAAAATATGTTATAAAATACAAACTCGCTGCGTAACGAGGCAAGGCGCGGCGTTGAGTTTCACGCAGTGCCTTCAGAATTCGGCGATAAGTGGGAAACGGAAGAACTTAATAAGAATCCACCTAGGATTCTTATTAAGTTCTACTATACGATCAGACTTATCTCGAGCACACACAACGTAGTGTTAAAACACTCCGTTCCCTACTGTCTGCCGAATTCTGGTCGCTCAACAGTGACGGAACTCAACGGCGCGCTTTGCTTCGACACCAGAGTTAAGAAATAGAAATATGAATTGAAATAAATATTTCATTTAATCGAGTGGAAATAGATCCCACAACCAGTTGAGTTTACAGTCACTCTTTGTGACTGGCCTCCAAATAATTTACTTCAATTATTTAATGATTCCGGATGATGTACTAATATATTCTAAGAATTCTCACAATTTTAGTGCAGATTAGTAACTCATTTCAACACACGATAAAGTGTCAATGTATTACTGATAACTGTTATCAGTTAATGAGTTTTGTTTCACTACTAGCTTTAGCCTTTGACTTTACGATTGTGTTGTTATATTTGTTTTAGGTAAATATGTATTTTAGTTTTAATTTTTTGTACTAGTGTCACACTCGCGGCTTCGCCCGCATACACCACATTTAATTATTGTTATGCTTAAGATTGATTATATAATTAATACGTTAAATCATTTTTTTTTGTAAAAGTGTAAGTACTACGTCGCTGTTTGCGAGGATGAAATTGGCGAAAAGGGCGCGCCCGCAGGATTCTAGCCTAGGCTTTCGGCCGTGAACAGAGCTTTGACTTATTTTACATTTTTTCGAAAAGTACACGTTCTATTATCATGCTATAAAAGCCATTAGCTTATCTTAATAAAATATCCTTGATAATGAAATAACTTTCGCTCGTAAGTTTCATTCAATATCTCCGTCAAATGAAAAACGTTGAAAAAAACCGGACAAGGGCGAATCGGGCTCTCCCACCAAGTAGCGTAAAAAATTGGAGGTCTTGAGCTTTTTATGAAATTCAGGCTTATTTCGCCAGAGCCCTTTCGTTTGAAACCTCACTTGAACTAGTGGCTTTAATACCAAATTTAGCCCCCTTTTTAAGGCTATTATTTTTTAGGATTAAACCACAAATGTATAGTTTTCAGATATTTTCCTGAACTGGTACTATTTGTAGTTGGTAGCTGCCAAATTTCATAATTCTAGGTCAACCAGAAGTACTCTAAGAATTTTGGTTCTTTTGATAGTGTCGGAATTTGCGTTTTTTTGCGATATTTACTTACGTTTAGGAAGTAAATATAGAAGGGGTCCCTATCGGTCTTGACAGACAGAGAGAAAGGCGGACAGATGGACAACAAAATGATTTTATAAGGGTTCCTTTTTTCCTTAAAAAAATACGGGACTCTAAAAAACCTTGAATTACCACCTTGCAATTTTTATTGCAGCGCACGCGGTTAAATTTTTAGTTATTTAAGACTAACTAAGAGTTAAACCGTAATGTTATATAGCCTATTATGTAATGTTTTCATACAAAACAAAAGAAAAGTAAATCCGACCAGTAGTTCCAGAGATCGAAGCGTTTAAACAAACAAACAAATATACAAACTCTTTTGCTTTATTATATTGTTACAATTCCTTATAACACGCTTTGTGACGCAGTAGCGCAGCGTCTGGCTATAAACGCGTTGGTTGTGGGATCATTACCTATTTGGGGAAATGATGATATTTTAAATCATTGTTATTTGTTCGCTGTTGTAAACAAAGCGCGGTGTTAAGTTAGGAAAGGGCGAAATGTGGGCAACCGAAGGTAACGGAGTATCTTCAAATTAGTGTTGTAACCTAGTGGCGGAACTCAACGCCGCGCTTTACCTGAGGAAATGAAAATATTAAATATTTCTTTCACCGTAACGGAAATCGAACCGACCGAGCCATCGCATTTTACTGTCACACGCTTGTGCTCCTATGAAAGCCTCAAGGGCCCTTCTTAATCTTCTAGATCTGAAATTCTTAAAGTGTTAAGTAGCGGAACACGCTTTGCCTATATGATAAACAAATATTATTCTTTGTGAGGTTTTAAACTCACAATTATGATCTGAAAATATTTTAACGGAGTCATAATGAATTTAAAAATCAGTTTCACGCTGTATCCCGCACACTGCAGGGTACGCAGAGGCAACATAGTTTTAAGACACTCCGTTCCCCACTTTCCGCCAAGTTCTGGAGGCATTGCGTGTTGAGTGGCGGAACTCAACGCCGCGCTTTGCCTAGACACCAGAGCGAAGAAATTAAAATATAAATGTAAATAAATATTTCATCTCCTCGAGTGGGGATCGAACCCACAACCAGTCGATTTTACAGTCACACTTTGTGCCCCTGCGCCACGACTGGCCTCAATATCATACAGTCCCCCTTGGTCCCCTTGCGCCACGACTGGCCTTAATATCATAATGAATTTACGATAATATTTTAAGAATTTTCCTTAATTTAGTGTTTTTTGCACTATTTCATCATTTATCTGCTTGCCACATAACCTTTCACATATGAATAATACGACTCGAGCGCCATTATGTTTACAATAATCGATTCTAGTTACACTTAACCAACGCAACACCACATCACGTGCGTTTTACACGTGAAAATGTCATATTCTTAGTTTTATATCTAAGTATACTAGTGGCCGCCGGCAACTCCGTTCACGAAGCTACTTCCTTTTACCTTTACTTTAACTCTCCATTGTGATCAAAGATAGCTTGATAGTATGAAGACACTCTGTTCTCCGTTTTCCATCAATGTTACAGTCACTGCGTTTCGAGTCGCATTTTAACCACTCTTTGAGTTACGTGAACGAGAAAATGAAAACAATTTAAATATGATAATGTTCCTGAGAGTATCAAATGTATAACTATTGCAATTACAGTCAAATGTACAAAAGTACGATACACGAAGGCTTTTATGATTTATTATGATATATATAAAAAGACATGTACCTGACTGACTGAGGTAAGACGCGCGCACAGGCGTAACCGCTGATAGTAGAAACGTGAAATTTGGACAGATGTTTATTTTCATAATCTGGATATCCACTAAAAGATTTTGAAAAATTTTAACCCCAAAGGGATGAAATAAGGAATGAAAGGTTGTATGGAATTTTTTAAATCGGCACCGATTTTTATAAAATTTGAATTTTAGACTGTTAAAAATATTTCATTGAACACGTGTTTCGTGGTTTTTTTAGAATTCACCCCTAATGGTGCAAATAAGCGAGCGATTGCGCGCGTCCACTAGTAATTTATAAGATATTCCAGATCTTTAATTTTTTATATTATTGTAAAATACCTATCACGTTAAACGTCTTTCACTAAGGCGCTTTATTATTTCTTCTGGTTAGGCTGGACTGACATTATTGTTCTAAATCTTCAATTTTTATATGTCAATGGAAAATGCTGATCACGTTCAAGAACTTTTGTTAACGATGCATTTGATTATCTCTTGTAGTTTAGATGGACTACTACGGTTCTACTCTCTAAATGTTCAAAATCAGATATAGTGGAGATCCTGCCCACACCTATTTGCTACGAAAGTTTCAGTTCAAATCCGTTCAGTACTTAAGAAGATGTGCGTGTACAAACAGACACAAAAAATTAAAACCTTACATTTGTATTCTATTAGTTTTTTTTATGAACAATCATACTTTTTCACTATTTTGTTATAGTAATAGATATCGCGAGTTTATAGTTTTTTTATCCATATATGAGCCCAGTCGTGCCGCNGTGGGTTCGATCCCCACTCGAGGAGATGAAATATTTACTTAAATTTATATTTCCATTTCTTCGCTCTGGTGTCGAGGCTAAGCGCGGCGTTGAGTTCTGCCACTCAACACGCAATGCCTCCAGAATTCGACAGAAAGTGGGGAACGGAGTGTCTTAACACTAGTTTCCTCTACCTACCCTGCTGTGTGCGGGATACAGCGTGAAGTTTTTAATTTTTTATAGTTTTTTATAGGTGTTAAATTAGTTTATGTTTTATATGAGTTGGTAAGTCATGTAGTGTTTTACGTATTATACTTTGTTATGGCTACTTATTGTATGATAGTATGTATTATTATTATATTTTTTATTGCACAGATAAAAAAAATAGTAAAATACAGCTGAAAAGATATGTTTATAACTGCGGGCGGGCTATGTATTAGTTATTTTAGCCGTACAATGCGTCCCGATAATTATAATAACTATTAAAAAAAAATAAACCGGTCTACTGTGGAGTCGTACTCCCATACCGAGGGCTCCGTACAAATTCAGGATTGTATGCCAACGGGAAGTACTTAAAAATTTACATTTACATTCTTATAAAATGAATTACAATTATATGTTTCTAATGATTTTTTTTCTGTGAAATATCTTTAAATTTTAACTTTTTGGATTTAGAATATTTAACATTAAATTGAGCTTGCTACCTCCAGAAATTCTATAAGGGTTCCGATTTTTGTTTTGAAGTACGAAACCCTAAACACGATTAATAAACTGTTGTCTATGAGAAAATACTTTTTTTCTACGTTTTTATTAATAACAAAAGTTAATATACATCATTTTATAGAAAGTAGAAACTTTGATGTGACAGAAAGTAAACGAGTAGCTTAGTCGGCTAGAGTGCTCGAATGTGTAATTCAGGAGGCGTGGGATTTTATCCTGCTGTGTTTGAAGTTATATAAAAAGTATATTAAGTATTTAATTTTTTTAGAGGCCAGTCGTGGCGTAGGGGCACAAAGTGTGACTGTAAACTGACTGGTTGGGGGTTCGATCCCCACTCGGAGATGGAATATTTACTTAAATTTATATTTCCATTTCTTCGCTCTGGTGTCGAGGCAAAGCGCGGCGTTGAGTTCTGCCAGTCAAAACGCAATGCCTCCAGAATTTGGCAAAAGTGGGGAATGGATTGTCTTAACACTAGGTTCCCTTTGCCTGCTGTGTGCGGGATACAGAGTGAAGATGATGATCAATTTTTTTATCGGTGGATCGTGAAAAGGTGAATAGGAAATAAAAATATGTTTTTCCTTGAGCTTCTTTATTTATATTTAATACATAGTACAAAACAAAGTTAATCTACACATTGTTTTTAATGAATATACAGAGTGATTCGAGAAGATAAATCTTATGTGTATGTTTAATCTATAATATATAATATAAGTAACTCTTCTGTCACTGACTGATATTTAGTGTTTCTCGGCACAGCCAGAACTGCGGCGTAGATATTCTCATTCTCTTATTCTCTGATATTTTGCATCTAGGACCTCTATCTAGGGGAGTATCTAGGAGAGTTTAGGGGAAGACACCACAAATAGCGCATTTCTCGATTTTTTTTAAGGAAACGTGTAGTAACGATATTTCGATTCGGCACAGATAATAAGTATAAATGAAACTTTTGAAATACCTAAAGGTAGGAATGTCTTAACAACAAATTTTCCATTGTCATTAAATCAATTAAATTGTAACTCATACAAGTGGTATAATTTGTTTTAAGTATGATTACTTAAGTTCGTGTTTAGCCATTGTTCTTCACACGTGAGCGTATCATGACTAAGACATGGCGATAGACGCTTTCCTGTTGTTTGTGTCTATTGAAAACTGTTTAATAGTTGAGAAAATCTATGCTATACTTTGTAAAAAGTATAAAAGTATATTGAGAAAAAAAATATTTTTAGAAAATATACAAATTTGAACGAAGCGGGACTCGAAACTGAACCTCTTGAAAAACGCTCAATCGCTCTGACCACTAAGCCATATTGAGTATTGCTTAGTGGTCTAATTCTTATTCTGGGATAATACTTTTAAAATGATGAAATAAAATATTAAGAATGTGATAAAAATCCCTTTTTTTGATTTAATGACAATGTAAAATTTGTTGTTAAGACATTTAGTTCTTCCTTGTAGAGATAAATTTCTAACTTTAGACGCTCAACTCTATGTACAAGCCCTCACTTCACAAACTCTAAACTTTAGTTAAAATGTGTAGCTGAACCGTTGGTCAATTAATTATTTTTATTTGTTCGCTCTGGTAACAATACACACTGCGGCGTTGAGTTCCGGGACTCACTACGCAATGTGAATGTCTCGAACATTGGGCGATACGTTGAGGACGAAGCGTCTTAAACTAAGTTTCCTCTGCCTATCATGTTGTAAATATGATTCAGCTAAAAAATCCTCGATGGAAAATTGATCCACACGAAGGAAAGAAACTTTCTTTGTATATTGTTCTACATCATATATGTTTTGAACATTTAAAAACCTCTAATAGAAACGGCCGAGAAAATTTCCTAGAATGTCGTCTAAAACTACCCTTAAACAGCCTATATAACCCCAAAATGCTGGCAATCGTCCAAAGAGATTTTATACGTCTTAATAATTTTAGACCTTATCTGGAGCATTTTAAGATTCAAATTCAATTGTTACGTACTTGTCGGCCTTTTCGCCTATATCGCAAGTAATAGGGTTCATTTTAAGCTCAACTTTATATTTTGTATGCTTTTTTCTTGTATTAAAGAAGCGTCTTTGAAGATATGTGGAGA
Source organism: Heliconius hermathena (assembly GCA_013403705.1). NCBI lineage: Eukaryota > Metazoa > Arthropoda > Insecta > Lepidoptera > Nymphalidae > Heliconius > Heliconius hermathena. The sequence continues at coordinate 161,207 of JAAIXJ010000338.1, read as the reverse complement.
CAGGTCAAGTTTAATGGGGGAAATGTGTTCTCTAAAGTAATAAAGCTTCTTTTTTTTAAGTAGTTTGCTAACGAAATGCAACTTTGTAATTTTTTTTTGTATTAAGTTCGGTGTTTTGTGTTAGTATTTATTCTTCTATGTAATTTTAACTGACTTATATATAAGAAGATATTGTATATTAGACAGCTGTTTCTATTGAATACAAAAATAAAAGATTTAAAACAGTAGGTAAATGTGTAGATATGGTGGTATCAATTATACCATTAAGACACTTCCGTTCGTAAATTTCCGCCAAATTCCCGGACATTACGTGTTCAGTGGCGGAAACTACGAGTTGGAATAGAACATACAACCGTCGCGTTTAAAGTGGCACACTCCTGCGTCACGGCGGCCTCGATAATCAGCTTCACGCTGTATGCTAAATATAAATTTAAATATAAATTTAAATATAAATTTAAGTAAATATTTCATCTCCTCAAGTGGGGATCGAACCCACAACCAGTAGATTTTACAGTAACACTTTCTGCCGCTGCGCCACGACGGGCCTCGATAATAATTGTAAATAAATTATTTTTGTTGCTTTTTTGTATTTTTGTATAGCATCACGCTTTATACCTGAAGTAGCTAGGGACTAACCTGGTTGGGATCGTTTTCTCTAGAGCAGAGCCCCAAACGTTATCTCTGCATACCTCTTTCCCTAGTCCGTTGTCATCACCCAGCGCATAGGTCTATTGACATTTGTTTTTTAAATATGATTTCTCTTTGTGTACTTTTACAGTTTTCTGGTTCATTAGCATTTTCGGTTGTTTCATTAGCATTAAATAGTTTGTGCTGAAAAAATCCGAATTATTTATTATGTACAAAAAATTAATTATACAAATGAATTGTACAAAAAAATATTATAGAGTTCAACAATTCTTTTCAAATTACATTATATATAAAAATTATTTTTTATTGTACACTTTAATGTTTACTTATATAATAATAAATATTAATTACCATTTTATGATGTAGAAAAAAAAGAGCACAAAAAAACCAATAATAATTGTAATTAAAATTATTATTTGTTTATTGAATTAAAACGTAAGAAATCTAATTACTACACCAAGTACTTCAATATGTTAATTTTGACGCTATAGAAATATACAAAAACATTTTTTATACATCGAAAACTTAACTTGACAGAATCTTCGCTGATTCCGTCGTGGCGCTGGGGCCTCGTAAACGCGATGGTTGTGGCTTCGATTCCCACTCCAATTTTTTATATTTTCATTCTCTCCCTCCGGTAACGAGACCTTGCTCTGGTATTATATTTCCTTGTGTGGGAATCGAACCCAGAACAAGGTGCGTTTATCATAAAGAAAAATAAATACAGGTTGTTCAAGTTGTACCTATATAAAGAATATTCAACTACTGTCCTGACCCCATAAATCAACGAATTAACTCTAAATATCTGTTGTAACGTAAATGGATAATGGCAATTGAGACAATGGCTTCTACGCGCGTGTAGCGCCGGCGTTAGTCATATTAGTCGCTACGGGTGGTCAAAATTTAATAGATTGAGCGTATGTGTCCCGCATAGCAGGGTTGTCAGAGGGAACCTGGTAACTTAGTGTTAAGACTCTACGTTCCCCATGCCCAATTATGGGGGCGTTGCGTGTTGAGTGGTGGAACTCAACGCCGCGCTTTGTCTGGTTACCGGAGCTTGAAAATGAAAATAATTATTTTCTCCGAATTTACAGTCAGATACACTGTACCTTCACATATGTGCACTGGCCTATATGTAAATCTTAATATTTTGTATTTAAAATGAAATGTAGTTTTGTTGTTGAGTTGCTTCGTTCTCCGACTATGTTTAACCGACTTAAAAAAAGGGTTATGAGTTTGTCATGTACATGTATTGCTCCATAACCGCTTCTCACTCTAAAATCGATTCAGCTTGAATCGAAGCAGCTGAATGGATATTAGTCCAGACAAAAAGATAGGTTGACGTTTGTGTAAATAATTAAAGTATACGCATTTGAGAGTATTTATTTGTATATTTTTATAGAATAAAAAACGACTTTAAAACTATACTTACATGTATAAACTTAAAAAAAAAAACTAAATTGTAGAAAATAATATATATATTAAGTCAAGAAAACAGAAAAATAATAAGTGAAATTATTAATAACTTATTTACTATTTTAAATCCGCTATTTTTGGAGTAAGTACACAATAATTGGCCAATTTGATACTTGGATAGTAATTTACGTATGGTCCGAGATGAAGGATGAATGTGACATCCGATGGATACAGGATGCTCCATTTGTCGTCAAGTTAAAATTAGATCTCTAATAGATTTTACTTGCCTTGTGTGTGCTTGTGTTGAACTTGTGACTCGAGGCTCGGGTTGGTTGATATAGTGGAGGAAACTTTATATTGTTGGCTTTGGTTTATGGCAGATTGTATGAATAATACGTATTGTATGAATAAATCGTATTTCTACATTTACTTCCATCCATCCATCAGCCTTTCGAAGTCCGATCCTGCGCCCTTTGAATCCAGTGGATTCCCGCTGTCTTCCTTGGGTCGTCGGTCCACCTGGTTGGAGGGCGGCCTCCTTTTGCCGAGACGTGGTCGCCATCCGAGGACCTTTCTTCCCGATCGGTTGTCGGTCCTCCTGACAATATGGCCTGCCCATTGCCACTTCAGCTTGCAGATTTTACAGAATAATACATTTACTTAAAAAAATGTATGTCAGTTTATATCGCAAAAAAACGTGTATTTTGACACTATAGTATCTCTATACACTATAGTATCAAAATTAATAGGGATTTTTCGTTTTCGTTTCACCTAGAATTATGACAGCTAGTATCTACAGGTAGTACTAGTTCAGGAAAAAACCTAAAAATATATATTTGCGGTCAAATTTACAAAAAAATATATATTAAAGCCGCTAGTTCAAGTGAGGTATTAGATAAAAGAGCTCTGGGTAAGCTAAGCTTTTAATTGAGAAAAAGCTCGAGTCCTCCAATTTTTGTACGGAACAAAAATAGCGCTATCGACTCGGGCTTGTCCGGTTTTTTTTATTTTTTGTGGTTTATTTTTTGAGGGCGGTTTTATCTACCACCCTGTAAAATAATATGTGTTAAGTATATATTAGTTAACTATCAATGCCATCTAGGTATAAGTTAAATAAAAATTGAAGTAGTTCTTTACTTCCTTTATACTTCTCTTTCGTTCTTTTAAGCAGATTTAAGACAACTATCATTCTCATTGAGGCTAGAGGTAGCGCAGGGGCACAAATGTGACTGTAAAACAGGTTGTGAGTTCAATTACCATTTGAGGAATTTAATAGTTAATATTTTCATTTCTTGGTTCTAGTGTGGACGCAAAAGCGCGGCGTTGAGTTCCGCCACTCGACACCTCCAGAATTCACTGGAGAATGGGGTACCGAGTGTCTTAACACTAGGTTCCCTTTACCTACCCATCATCGTCGTCATACCATTACATGATCTACAAAATATTTTATTTATATTGATTCAATATCTTTTTGGCTCTATGCCTTTCTGTACGACTATCGTATACAAACGTTAAATCATTTGCTACTGACGTATGTAAGTACACACGTGTGCCAGCTTTAATGTCAGCCACATGTGTCTATTTTGTTTTGCTTTCCCAAATTCGTTTGGATTTTTGGCAAAATACTCGATTTCAATTATGTAAATTGCGTCTTTTGAAAGCCAAAATGGATTTAATTAGTGATGGGAGATAAATTTTATGTGATTTATATTTGCCATAGTTAATTTTAGTGGATTTTAGTCATATGGGCTAACGTGTAGTCAGGTGTTTCTCAAAATCTCTACGACGAAATTAAATAGAATTCGAAATCGCAACCACCACTGTAAACAATTACAGTCAAATAATTTGATTTTTTTTATTTATACTTAATTTTTTTATGTTATTCATATTTTAGCAGATTTTATTGAAATAATTTATCTATAGCAATATTAAAATATCAACTTTTCAACTATCAACATTGCGGTCGTCGGTTTAAAAAAACGTATGTTTTATTTTCATTTATGTATTGGCAATCGATACTGATGACTCGATAGACACTCTTGACTTTTTCTTTCTAGTCTCTCAGATATATATTTATTGAATATATTGAGAAATTATACCTAACATACTATTCTTTATTTCCATTTTTTTTAAGTATAGCAAATTTATGAAGGCAGAACCTAGTGATAATACATTCCATTCCCCACTTTCCCTCCAATTCCGAAGACATTGCGTATTGACAGGTGGATCAACGCCGCGCTTTACACTTTATCTTGTAATCAGATCTAAGATAAAAGTTCATTCCCCCGAATGAGAATCGAACCTACAACTATCGCGCTTACAGTCAGTTACTGTGCCTTTGCACAGTATTTGTTCATTTATCGTTAATATTTCGACAGTGTTGCGGAAACACTTGCCGAGTCTCATAACGGCCTCAACGCTAGCAGCACCTTGAAATGGAGGTCAAGAATGTATTAGAGTAATCAGATTACAAATAAATATATTTTAGGTACTAACAAGGTGATATAGATTGTTTTTCTATATTTTATCAGCTTCACGCTGTATCCCCCATTCGGCAGGGTAGGTAGAGGGAACCTAGTGTTAAGTGTCCGTTCCCCACTTTCCGCCGAATTTTCGAAGCATTGCGTGTTGAGGGGCGGAACTGAAGGCCGCGCTTTGCCTCGTTACCAGAGCGAAGAAATGAAATATTAATAAATAATGATTTATTTCTCCGAGTGGGAATCGAACTCACAACCGTTGCGTTTCTGACGGCACGACACGCTAGTGCCACTGCGCCACGATGGCTTCTGATATATATGATATATAGATAGGTAAAGCTTATGATCAATAAGCCCTTCGGTGGATTGGTTACGAATTTTGAAATGCGTTTAAAATTTATTGGACTATCCTCTAACTGTGGCTTCGCTTGCGTAGTCGAATGGAAAAATCTGAGTGTTCTTTATGAAATATGATACATTCGAAGAACATGAGGTAACTCTGAGCGTAGGTATTAGGTACTAGAAGGTTACTTCGAAAGGACTGTCGTATTTAAGCCTATCCAACAATAAAAAGATTTTTTCTTATTCGAACCACTAGTTCTTGAGATTAGTGCGTTTAACCAAACAAGCTCTTGAGCTTTATAATATTAGTAGAGATTAGGTAATCACTTGATATTTTGGCTATCACATATAATATCAATTTTGTACCCGACCCGTTTATATGTATTTTTATAGTTGGTGGTATAGTTGGAGGCCAGTTGTGGCGCAGCGGCACGAGGTGTGACTGTAAAACCGACGGGTTGTGGGTTCGATCCCCACTCGAGGAGATGAAATATTAACTTAAATTTATATTTCCATTTCTTCGCTCTGGTGTCGAGGTTAAGCGCGCTCCAGAAATCGGCAGAAAGTGGGGAACGGAGTGTTTTAACACTAGGTTCCCTCTGCCTACCCTGCTGTGTGCGGGATACAGCGTGAAGCTGATTTTTATTTATTTATAGTTGGTCTTTGACCCGAAGTGCACATACGGACTCAAGGGATTAATTATAGAAAATTGCTAGCATTTTATTCTACGATATGGTCTTAGTAATTATTTTAAATTGCTGCCGTAATAACTTTGAATACTTCACTTTATTTTTTGCTTATTTTGCATATAAATGACATTTTTTTTTAAATGAAAATTTTAATGAACACTAGTCGTTTTCTTTCAATATGATGTATCAAAACTACGTAATTTAATAAATAAGTAATTGTGGCCCACAACTTTATTAGCGGGGATTTTAAGACATAAAAAGGAAAATCTCGTTCTTTCCAGTCCCCGTTGGTGATTCGTGGAATCGTCTCTTATTGCTCCCCTGCACTCCCTAACGTACATAAGTGTCGATATGCAACTCTCCAAGTCACGTAGACGTCCATGCGTTGTTCGGCAGTCAGATTAAATAAAATTTAATTAATTTTGATTAATTATTAATTTATTTATTTAAAAGTAATTTATCATATATTTCAATATAAGTAATTAATAGAATGTTTTCGAAGGCCATATGAAATCTATTAATCGTTTAGTATACATGCTATATAAATTTGAAGAATTCAATTCGAGTGGATTTTATATCGAAACATTATGCTTGCTTTTTGCCCTTTTACAGATAAGATGGTCTATGTGACGGAACTCAACGCTGCCTTTTGTCTAAGCCGATTAAGATTCCGAGTCGAGACCGGATCGAACCTAGAACCATCGTGTGTACAGTCAAGTGGTAGTAGTTCGCGCTATTCACTTAATTATATTAGAAATTGATTCACTCTACATTTAATGTGAAACGTTTCTTGATCAAATTTTCATATCAAGAACACGCTTGAAATAATACAAATACCTTAAAATTGTTTTTTTTTTATTTTATATTTTCACGCTGTATCACGCATATAGGAGGGTAAACGGAGAGAACGTAGTGCTATGAAAACCCTTTACTCTACTTTTCGCCCAATTTGTGAGACATTGCAGGGTGAGAGGTGGAACTCAACGCCTCACTACTAGCGCAACGAAATAGAAATAATTCAGTACTGGGAATCGAAACTACAACTGTCGTGTTTACAGTCAGACTCCGCGCTGTGGTGTTGCGCATCGACGGCCTTCTTTATTTGTTAAAAAAAAATATCAATGGATGCGTGCGCAAATGCGTGATGCGCATTTACCGCATTTTGGCGCATTACTCAGAGAAAATTGAGTGTTGAGATAAATTAGTTTGTCGTTTTTCACTTGCCGCGAAATATCCAGAAAATATAAAGCTTGAACGCGGCTTTGAGTTTCGCCAATCAACACGCAATGTCTTCAGTATTCGGCGGAAAATGGGGAACGGAGTGTCTTATCAAAGTTCCCTTTGCCTACACTGCTGTGTGCGGGATACAGCGTGAAGCTGAAAAAAAACTTGAATTACTTAAACAGATATTGATATTGCGTTGCGGCATATGTTTACTGCCTATGCCTACATCTTTTTACATGATGATGGTGAATTTGGTCACTACCTATATTTAGATATACATTATTTTTATTCTTCCATATTAAATGAGTTGCTAGATTCCACTGTCCAATACCATTAAGTTTCAACATGGCGGGATAATAACCTTTTTACATGTCTCACAGTTTCGTCTCAAATGGTGATAATAAGTGTTGAGTATGACATCTCCATTGAAAAGATAGTATTAAAAAATCACGTATTGTTGTAGCTTTAATCACATAATCTATATCTATTCGAGGCAAAGCGCGGCGTTGAGTTCCGCCATTCACCATGTCACTCAAATTCTGGAGGCATTCTCCAATATTAAGCGGAAAGAGGAGTACGAAGCGTCTTAATAGGGTTACCCTGCTCTGTGCGGCGTGAAGCAGCAGCAGCGTGAAGCTTGAAAAATTAAGTTATTTGAATTATTACAACTACTAATAAATAGCCAAAACAAAAATAATTTTCCTTTGGACCAGGGTAGTTCCTGAGGTTAGGGTGACTAACCAAACATACTCTTCAGGCTTCTTCTCCTGGTCGGTTTCCGGAGGCTCGGGTTCGAGTCCCGCTACGTTCAAATTTTTATACGTTTTCTAAACAAGTATTCATACTCTTCAGCTTTATAATATTAGTACAGATATTAGGAAAAAAGATAAATGCATTAGATTTCAGTCCCCTGCATCACGTTTTCTACAGTCGAATTCTGCTTTACACGATTCGTTTTGTTTAACATGCTGTTTGCGAAAAAAACATTTCGCACTCTAATTTATTACGCCTACATTCAGGCTGTTAGTGAGATGGCTTTTATAAAGTTTATTCATGTTGGGAGATAATTTGAAAATATATGTAGTACAGTACAACCGACGAGTCGTGGTCGCTGTGAAGACGTAGATGGCGCAAACTTGATTTTAGGATTTTTTTCTTACTTATGATAATTTTATTTGGAGCGCGCAATGCTCAAAAATTTGGAAAGCCTGAAGTTATTCAGGGTGGCCACGACTCGTCGAGGTTACTGTAGCTTTTTACTTGACTGAACTGTGACGCAGTGGATTATTGTTTCTTTCTAAAGTGATAGCGCATAACTGGCTTTTTTTTTCTGTTTTTTTTTTTGTAGACATCACTAAAAGAAAGTAGTGGTATGCGTATCCAAACCTTCATTTTGATATTTATGATTGCTTTTTGGGTACCCGCACTCTTTTGAGATCTACACTTTCTCTACTATAATTACATTATAATTTGCGACGCGCTTGCGGCTTTGCCGGCTTCAACTGCATAATTATATATTTACTAATCAAAATTAATTTCGAGTTCTAATGCATTTTATTTTAAGGATAATATTTATGCATTGAAAGGTGTATTTTTAGCCAATTTAATAATACAAACTTTTGGACGTTATCTTTGAATGGATATGTTCGTGGAAATGTTGCTTTTTTTAATTTTTCAGGGCAAATTTTGTTGTTAGTAAAATTTCTGAACTGTACGCCCATGTTCGATCCCTACTCAGGGGAATGATATATTCAATATTTCTATTTCGCTTTAGTAACGAGGCAAACTCAACATTCAACACTCAATGCCTCTAGAATTTGGCAGTAAGTGGGGAACGGAGTTTCTTAACACTAGATTCCCTCTGCCTACCCTGCTGTGTGCGGGATACAGCGTGAAGCTGTTTAATTTTTTTTATCTCTANACCCCCTAAGGGTTCAAATAAGGGGTTGAAAGTTTATATGGAAAAATCTTTAAATTGCCACCGATTTTTATAAAAAATTAAATTCAGACTGTTAAAAATATTTTATTCAACACGTGTTTCGTGTTTTTTTAGAATTCACTCCTAATAGGCGGGCGAAGCCGCGCGCGCCCTCTAGTAATGATATAATTTAATATACAGCGTAAGAAGTCAAAAGAAACAAAAAAAAACCCACAAGTGACGCATTACTCTTTGATTTTTCTGTTATACATTATGTAGGAAAACATCGGCCAAATACGAAATGTACGTATAAAACACATTTTGGCAGGAATATGTAGGATCGCATCCAATTTTCAGTCCAATTTTGTTGCCATTGCTGACGTGAAATTGATAACTCTTACTTAAAATGTATTAATATAAAACATTTGTGCCTCTAAAATTACTAAAGGTAGACCTTGAATATATCTGCAGCATATTATGTTTTTATATCATGCATCATATAAAAAATAAATAAATCAGCTTCACGCTGTATCCCGCACACAGCAGGGTAGGCAGATGGAACCTAGTGTTAAGACACTCCGTTCCCCAATTTCTGCCAAATTCTGGAGTCATTACATGTTGAGTGGCAGAACTCAACGCCGCTCTTTGCCTCGACACCAGAGCGAAGAAATGGAAATATAAATTTAAAGTAAATATTTCATCTTCTCGAGTAGGGATCGAACCCACAACCAGTCGATTTTACAGTCACAATTTATGCCTCTGCACCACGACTGGCCGTTCATCATCATACATAACATCCATTTTTTGTCGTTTTATATGGAGTACGGAGTGTGCTAACACTCTAGTTTATTATTTTTGCAGTAATTTTTATGATGAACAAGCGTCATGCAAAGTCTGCCTCGATAAATAGATTATTATTGGAACACAAAATATATTTTCAATTTGAAATAGTAGCTCCTGATGTAAATACGTTACTTTCAAGTATATAAAAAAAATCCTTTATTATATTAGTATAGATAGTATAGACGTCAACGTTACCTCAAGTTTAAATCGAATCTACAATTAACCCATCTAAAGTGAGCCACTGTGCATATCGTCATAGCCTTTTATTTCAACACTGATCAGAACTTTAGTACTCATATTATGAATTACATCAGGCCGTCGTGTCGCAGTGGGATAGCGTTAAAACGCGAGGGTTGTCAATTCGAGTTGAGTTGAGTTGTTTGGGGGAATGATTGGATTGAAATTATTTTCATTTCTCCGCTATGGTAGACAAAACACAGCGTTATGTTCGACCAATCAAAACCCTACGACTTAAAAAAATATTGGAAAGTGTGGGACGGAGTGTCTTAACACTAAGTTCCCTTTGTCTACTCTGTTATGCGGGAACTAAGTGAAGCTAATAAAAATATAAGTTCCTTTTATACTACTGGTAGCCAAAGACGCTGCGAGACGTGTCTGGCTTTGTCTGCCAATCGACGCGGCTATAGTTATAGTTTAGCACACATCCTTTGACCCCTTTTGTCGCTCAGTGAAGTGGCACTAAAAGGCTTTTAACTAAAATGAACTCTCATATAATAAAATAACATTATAAAACATGTTGATATTATTTCATAAAATGCGTTAAATATTAAATTGAGATGAATAAATTCGTCTTTAAATTCTTTTTTTTATCTTTATTTAATAAATATCATTAGATAAGTCCTACCTAATATGTTATGCTTATATTTCAATAATAATAATAGCATGTTTTATTGTGTTTCCAGCATGAGGTCACGGCGGCGGTGTGTACGCATGGAAGCCCGGACTGGTGATCCCGCGCTGCACTCGCGCGCTCAACACCGCCGCGTTCAGCCGGCATGGAACCGCGCGTCTCGTCGCCGTCGGATCGCGCGCACCATCGGCAGGTCCAAGGAGGACCCAGCGGAGCCATCGATACCTTACCCTTAAACGAAGATACGCGTTTGCCAAGAACGCTACCCTCTATCCCAGAAAGTGAGCCTTTACTCCGGGATCCGATCAGTCGCAAGAATATACAGTTGCATGTGCAGTTTGATGCGCAGTCTCCTCAGGCGGCCGGGTCAGTGTCCAGCTCCAGCAGCAGCTCTGACGATGAGGAGGTCTCGATCGCGGAAGCTCGGCCCCCGGACGGCGGGTGGGGCTGGGTCGTCGTTTTCGCATCGTTCATGGTCAATCTTATCGCTGATGGTATCACATTCAGCTTTGGTGTTTTCTTCCCGCATTTCTTGGAGTATTTCGGCGAGGGTAAAGGAAAAACTGCTTGGATTGCGGGCATCTTTATGGCGATGCCGCTGCTATCCGGCCCTATCGCAAGTTTCTTGACGGACAGGTACGGCTGCCGCCGCATGACCATATTTGGTTCTATTTTGGCGGCTCTTGGATTTGTAATTTCCGCCTTCGTAGATAATATGGAGACATTGTTCTTGACGTTTGGTATTATGGCAGGATTTGGACTGAGTTTGTGCTATGTGGCCGCAGTGGTTATAGTTGCTTACTACTTTGAAAAGAAGCGTTCCTTAGCAACTGGTATATCAGTATGTGGAAGTGGAATTGGGACATTCATATTTGCGCCGCTTACATATGTTTTATTAGACGAATATGGATGGCGTGGAACTACTTTGATATTGGCCGGATTTTTCCTGAACATGGCCGTTTGTGGGATGCTGTTTAGAGATTTGCCTTGGACCACTACAATGAATGAAGAAAAAGCAAGAGAAAGAAAAAGAAAAAGGGAAAAGAAACGAAACAAACGTTTCGTTGCATCGTCAGCAGACAGCTTCTCTGATAGTAAGAGTAGCGCTGCTGGTTCTACTAAAGTGACGGATACTGCAGACATAGAAGCGGTTACATCTACTATTGTACCGCAGTTTAGTTCGTTGGTAGACCTACCAACATACATGACGGGTGGTGAAGGAATATCATTAGAAGCGTTTGAAATGATGTCAAATAGGGGCAGGGCTTATGCTCTGTTAGCCCAGAATTATCCTGGAGTTATGTTGCCATCTCGGAGTTTTAGTGACAGTGGTCGCTTACATGAACAATCTCCACCAAAGACAATCATGTCACCAGGTGCCATTACTCCAGGTACGCTTTCTCCAACATCAGGACCCAGCGTTCCTGAAACCTCAAATGCTCGAGATCAACTAAACGAAAAGGCAGTCATGTCTCTATGGCTGAGACGACAAGGAGCTGGTTCCACCAAGAAACCACCAGCTTTCCTAAAAGATTTAAGGATTCACAGACACTCGCTGACATACAGAGGTGCTATGCTCAACATTAACCGATATAGACTACGTGCGTCTTCCTGTCCTAATATATTCAGAAATTCCATGACGACTATTGCCAAAGAGAAGGTGAGTAATTTATAAAACTACTAGATACTTAAACACTGCTTCACTCGCTTAAAATTATTCTTATATTATATCTTAAGAATAATATTTTGTTAAATATATGTTTTTTCATAAAAAGTATCTTAGTAGTCTTAGTAGTGTACAATGTTACATGATAATCGATAGAGTAGTTTTAGCGGGAAAGCGTAACAAACTTTTTTTTACATTTATAACATTAGAATAATTTTCTATGAAGAAAAATATAACGTTTTTATATAAATATGACTAAAACATTGCTCATCTCATGAAATAATGATCTAATCGCATGATATTAATTGCTGTCTAAGGAAAACTGTTGTAATATGAATTAAATTATAAAAATACCTATTACAAACATAATGGTTAAGTTAAAGAGCAATATACATAATATTTTATTAAAAAAATCTTCATTTGTACATATGATATTAACTGTTTAGTATGGGAGACAAGCGAAAGACAAGTAGATAGGTTGTGGGTTCGATACCCATTCGAAAAAAAATAAATATTTAATATTTCCCTTTCCTTGCTATGGTAACGTTTTAGTTTAGCCACTCATGACACAATGCCTCCAGGAAGTGGGGAACGGAGACTTTAAATACTAGGTTTCCAGTTTCCCTCTTGGCCTACAAAAGTATGCTTTTGTGCGAGATACACCGTGAAGCTGCAAAAAAACCTAACTAATATTTTAAAATGTAAATGCAGACAATTTTTTTTTATTTTGTGCCCTAGCAAGTTAGTGTATAATGTACATTATTACTAATTGAAATTAGTATACTTTATTATTATAAGTATAAGTTTTTTTTAAAATTTTTCCAGGTGCAATGGTACGCTGGTCTATGGGATTTCTGGGACCTGGCAGTGGATATGTTGGATTTTTCCCATTTTCGTAATCCTGCGTTCTTATTTTTCGTTATATCAAATTTTCTTCTGTACATGTGGTACGACGTTCCGTACGTTTATATAGCTGATAGCGGAATGAACATGGGCTTCAACGAGTCACAGTCGTCGATGTTGATATCAATTATTGGAATATTGAATATGTTTGGAGAGGTGAGTTGGTATTTATGACAAATTTATTTAAATTATGTTTTTTTTCTTTTATTAGGTGTTTTTACGGAATTTTAAGAGATTACTTAAAAAAAAATCAGCTTAACGCTGTATCCCGCACACAGCAGGGTAGCCAGAGGGAACTTAGTGTTAAGACACTCCGTTCTCAGAGATTACTTATTTTTAAATGTTCAGTTTTAGATTTTCTATCAATATTAGAAACATTGTGTTGGGTGGTAAAACCTAACGTCACGCTTATCTGATTAGACTGAGGAATTGTAATTTTTTTAAGCTTACGCTGTATCACGCACATGGCAGAGGGAACCTATTTTACGACACTCCAATAGAAGAACTGTCAATTTTAATAACATTTATTAAAGTATATTAGGATTATTTATATTTAAAACTTTTAAATTTATATGTACAAATAACTAGATAATTCTACAATTTAAATTGTATACAAAATCGTAATTCAAAGACGTCAATTTAATAATAGACATAAGACCACTTATATATTGCGTCTTGGTTTAATAAAATATACTTGAATTATAAATAAAAAACCACTCAAACTTAAACATTTATTCCACTATAAGTGGTTTTTGATAAGTTATCAGTTTAACTTGACCTCTTTAGAATATTCTTCGTACGTTTATGTAATATCTCCACGTGTCTCTGTTTCTTGTGATAAGAGATCCTGATAAGGATAGTGTGAATAATTATGTTTGAAGTACTATTAAATACTTAGCTGACAATTATGTGATTTTATATGGAAGCTAGTTCGATTATTTGATTTAAAAGAAATATTTATGGTTTTGGGTTCGATTCCCGATTAGGACTCAGAGAATGAAATATTTATGAAAAATGTAAATGATTATATTATGCGGTGGATAGCAGGGAACGGAAGCGTCTCAATGAGAACGGAGTGTAATACAAGGTTCTCAGGTTCTCTCTGCTTAGCTTACTATTTGCGGGATACAGCATGAAGCTAAGAAAAAATTGTCGAAAGTAGTAGAACGGAGTGTCTAAACACTAAAACCCACCCACCGCCTGTCCCGTGCTATTATATTTAATTTATTTTTCTATATTCCAGATACTCCTCGGCTGGGTGGGTGACTGGGAATGTGTAAACCCTAGCCTAGTTTACGCTGGATGCATGGTCCTATGTGGCTTCGTAACCCTTCTAATGCCTTTACTGACTTCCTACCTTGGACTGGCCTCAGCCGCGGGAGCTTTCGGGGCTTTTATAGCGGCCAACTATTCGTTGACAAGTATTATATTGGTGGAACAGATCACGTTGGAGAAGTTTACCAATGCGTATGGCCTGTTGTTGTTGATACAGGGCTTGGCCAATCTAGTTGGGCCACCGTTGGCTGGTATGTAGATTATTTTTGTGTATTTCTTATGAGTTAGATAGTTTAACTATGAATATATAGATGATTAATTTTATTATATAAAATTAGATTATTATTAGTTTTTATGAATGCTATTTTTGAATTCAGATCTGTATATAAAAAGAAATTTTATAATATGCTAAAACGTTATGTTTAACAATTTGGGCGCTGGTGCCGTCAAGACAATAATTATATTATAGTTATATATAGTTATTTTCACAGAATGATTAAATAAAGTATATGTTTTACTATTTGAGAAAAAAAAATAAAAGAAAATTAATGGAATCGCAATAGAAAATATACAAAGAAATGTGTTAGTGCACTCTAAAGATAGAAACATATTTTTAGGGAACCGTGAAGCAATAGGTGCTGGTTTGAGTCAAGTAATTACTTGCAATTTTTTATATATTTTTTCTGTATGTTTCAAAAAATATATAATAAAATGAAGGCCGTCGTGGACCAGTGACACTAGCGTGTGACTGTAAGCGTGACGGTTGTGGTTTCGATTCCCAATCGATCGAATTAAATATTTAATAGTTTTACATCTTCGCTCTAGTAACAAAGCAAAGCGCGGCGTTGAATTTCGTCACACGCAATGCCTCAAATAATTATGCGATGAAAACATATTTAATTTGGCTTTTTTCTCATTCCAGGTTGGTTCTACGATATAACAAATTCCTACGATCTGTCGTTCTACTTAGCTGGCGTCTTTATAGGCGTATCGGGGCTCATATTAATTATTTTACCTCTGTACAATTGTATAAAACAAAGGAATACACATATAAAACAAACTACAACCAACGGAAATGGAAACGAACCCCATATCAACGGTGATGTGAAACAAAATGGCGGATTCATATTGTAATTCGGTAATTTCTAGAACCTAAATGTCAAATAGTTTTTGATTTCAATTCGAAAAATTGCTAGGTCCTTAATTTTTTTGTGGACTGTATAAATTAATGTTTAATTGTTTTATATAATTTTGTTTTTTGACATTTTTGAAAGTTGAATGTTCTGGAGTTTTGTATTTTAATTTAATTAATTATATTAATGATAAGAGATGAAACAGAACGGAAAAATAATATTAGTGATAGTAATATTAAGCAAAAATATGTTACGCATAGAAAAGAGTATAGAAAATCTAGATTTTGATTATGAAGTGTATACTTTGTCATAACTTGTTGAATTATTATCAATTATATCAAAAAGCCTATGTATTTTTGTTTTAACTTCACGCTATATCTTGCATATATCAAGATAGGCAGAGGGAACCTAGTGTTAAGACACTCCGTTCCCCAAGTAACGATCGATTTTTAAACATTATGCCGAAGTCTGGATCGCAACGCCTTATCTTGTTAACAGAACGAAAAATTTAATATAATAGATTGCTCCAAATGGTAATTTAACCCATAATCGTCGTGTTTACAGTCAGACGCAGTGCTGCTATACATATATATTTTGCAATTAAAAAATGATATTTTTAATCATTTTTAAAGTGTTATTCCACACTTAAGAAAGAAAAATACTTATTTAGAAAACGTATAAAAATTTGAACGTAGCGAGACTCGAACCCGTGCCTGGAAACCGACCAGGCTACCGACCGCTACGTATTAAAAAAAGTTAATAAGTAACGTAAATAAGTATTAAAAAAGTTACATATATTGAGTATTTAATACAATTTTAAAAACATCCTTGTTATTACGTGGCGGTCGTACATTTTGATATAAATGATAGTAAATAATAATTAAAATAGTATATTTACATACATTTACAAGTTAAAACGAAATAGAGTGCTAGAAAAGTAAAAAAATATGATGAATTCGAGTGATAATTGTAGTATAGAAGTTTCTAGAACGTTACGCTAGAGTATATATGTAGTTGAAATTATTATTCACACGCAAACAAATACACATACATACATACATATATAATATTATATATACATAATATTTATTTTTATTATAATAATCTTATTAATCTTTAAAAATATAACTTTTTTTAATCATTAGAGTTTTTTATAATAATGATATTTACCATTTACATTTAATAAATCAATAACTTTAAATAGTGTTGGGAGTATTATTGTAACGTATTTAAAATTTAAGGGTTTGTTATTAATAATAATATGGGATATTACTCGTATGTCAACTCGAACAGTCGAGTAAAAGTAAATCGATTTTCGATTGTCTTATCAATTTATACACAGAAATATTCAAAACAGTAAAATAAGTAAAGTTGATCCCAAGACTACCTTTAGAATAAAAAGTTTAAAAGTATTTTTAAATAACATTGAAAAATCAAAAAATTTGTAGAATAGTTTTTAGAATAAACGTTTGAGAGATAAATGTGTTGTGTGGTGTGATTAGAATGTAATCGTACAGATATAGAATGAATAGAATGTTTCAATATGTGTAGCTGATTACGAATGATAGTTTTATATCGATTTTGTTACAATTTTTGCTATATTTAAATAGCAAAGTGTTTAATTTAAAAATCTTCGATCCGATCGTAAATCGATTTTAAAAATCATTCGTAACTTGTTAAGGGTTTGGATTATAATTATTTCGTTACTAACAAATTGAAAATATTATTTGACTTTAGAACGGTTTTTATAAATTTAATCTTGATTAAATAAAACTAAATTAGTTATTTAAATAATTAGGTTTTCTTAATTTATTCTATTGGATTTGATTTCATTTAAAAGGAGCCATCCATAAATTAATATAATATAATACGAATATCATGATTTATAACAGTTGATCCACGTACTAAATGTGACGTTATGTATTATGCAATTTTACACCTAGAAAACATTAAATTAAGACTACAGTTTCAAAATTATTTTTCTTTCTTTTAGCTTATAAATTATAAATCATTTTATAGTTTGATCTGTGGTGTCACTAAATTTAGGACCCCTCACCATCTTTTGTCATACTATATCGACTCTGTGACGTGTGACGTGATTTATAGATGGCTCCTAAAGCTAACATTCATAAATTTTACTTTTTATTATTTTCTTATAGTAAAAAACGCTACCGCTCGTACGTTTGATAAGAATAGGATTTGGTGACATTAAATTAAAATATATAGAGCAAATGTAAGAAAATAGGAATTGAATTTTTGTTAAAAATGCAAATTACAAACGTTTTTATTAATTGTATTTTATAAATTACAGTTTAAATGTTCTCGATAAATTATAGTAGACTATAGTTGTCATGATTCTTTTCCTTAAAACTACAAGAAGATATTATTATATGACATATTTAATTTCATTTGCTCTATATAAAAGTATTTTATAATGATTAAAACAAGGATCTGAAACATAAGTTATTGAATATAAATTATAGATAACATGTACATTTTACACACTAGCCACAGATAAGTGAGAGAAACTAATGGTAATTAACTGACAGTTAACTATATAAGTCATAGATAAAATATATTTTTTCTTAATAATGTAATCTCTTATAGCGGTTTGATGTATTCATTTCCAATTGTCATTCGTAAGCAATATAATAAATGAAAATGTTAGATTTTGATATATAAATGATTAATTATAATATTATAAGATTCTGAACTAACCAAAGACTGCTCACGTAATGTATCGGTGACGTAAAATCTTCCCATGACGTAGTCTGTCTATTAGAAACAGTTTATAGGAAGAAATGTAATTTTTAATTAATAAATTCACTTCTCGTATTCATATTATACACTTTTAGAAATTGCACACTATTACACTATTTATCATCTGTGTTCAAGAATATTATTAGCTTTTTAAAATGAAAATACAACATTGCAATTGAAAGTAATTATTCATTATTATACTACTTTTGCTTTAAATATTTGAGATTTTCTGACTAATATATATTTTTTTCCAATAATATCGCTTTTTAATATTGATGAATATGTAATGATACAGTTTATGTCGTATTTTCAACTAAATAATTGATAATTAAATTCCCCTCACACAAAAAGCTTATAAAAGCAAAAAAGTAGGAAAGAGCTGATAATCTTCAAACGCCTAACATATTTTGTTCAATCATGGCTGAAAAACATTCGATTAAATCACCTTTCCAACAAAAAAAAAAACTATCAAAATCACCCGTACTCACCTACAAAGACACCTCAAACTTATAATAACCCTCTTTTTTCGTCGGGGGCTCATTATATTTTTTATTATCCTTAAAAAATAGAAGATTCTAAAGTTTTTGTATTTGATCTTACAATATTTAGCAACATATACGGTAGATCTGTGCTAAATTGAAACATTAAATAGCTTTTAAGTAGGTTTTTTTATTTTATTCTAAATTGTTATTCAAACTATCAATTGCACACATATATATAACTAAACTTCTAACAGTCTACATATTATACATACTTTTTATACACTCACATATATTCGGCTTGACAGATTAATAATAAATGCTTTAAATCTTTTAAATTACAATCACTAGCGTTTTAAATATTATTCCATATTTAATAATTACCAAAATGCTGCCAATGTTAAATTTAAAATTTATAGATAGATTTAAATGTGCTTCGCCAAAACAAAATTATTATTCACGCATCCGAAGATATTATTTTTATGTAATCTGGACATTTTTTCCAAATTCCAATATATTTATTATATTCTTCTTTAAAAGGGTTAGGTTGGTTTTTTTTTATTACTTAAAATTAATAATTAATGACTGTATTATGAAATTGAAATATTTTTTAAACTTTAAGGCGTTTTAGATTTAAAATGGTATGTTGAAATTGTAATTTGATATATTTATATAAATTCCAAAATACTACAGTTTTTTTTTAAGTTTATATTTCTGATACAATTTGACATAGCTTCTATGTAGTTGAGTGACATAATATTGTACTAAAAGTAATTATTGTTTATTGTCTGTACTAATTATTTAATTAAATTATTTTAAGACAACATATTTAGATAAGGTTGTTTGGTTCAAAATTAAGTCTTAATTTAATTTTTTTTTTAATAATAAACTCAATGTATATTAATTAATCTACTATTTAAAATATGATTTACAAAATATTATTTAATATTAACTTTCAGGAACGTTTATTACTATTAATTATTTAATACACCATATTTTTTTAATAATATAATTAGTATATATATGCTATTAATATTATAAAAAAATACTTTTTTCGTTTGTATACAAATTTCTGTATAAATTACATATTTATTATTTAAAATGCATGCTGCATGTACATGTTGTGTTACATGTGCTCTGAAGATTTATTACCCGGACTTTTTCAAGAGACCGAAGACAGAATAGAGTTTCTTATTCTATTGAAAATTATTTTTAAATTAGTTGGTTTATATTGATATTACTGAAAAAAAATCACTTTTAAATAAGTTGGAAAATAATTTTCTTTCACATTTCTTGTCTATGGTAATAAAAAAAGCGATTATTTATTGTTATATGTTTATCAAAAGGCGTATCACCCAGACTTTTTAAAAACAGAAAAGAAGTTATAGTAAAGTTGCTTTTTAGAAGTCGATTTTAAATAAATTCATTTATAAAGTTATTTGGTATTTCTGACTCTGAAACAATATTATTAACGAGGAACCACATAGAATGAAGTTTCTTCATTGAAGAATCACAATAAATGTATATATATAACTATATACTGTAAAAGCGTATTGCCCGGATATTCAAAGAAGAGAGAACTAATAATAGAATTTCTTTAGTGTTCATTCAATTTTAAATAAGCCTCTTAATAATATCTTGCGTATTTATGGATCTACATTAATCTTGCCAGTATAAAAAATTACCATACACTATAGACGATAGACGCGTATTACCCTAGCCATTTTAAAGAATAAAAAAAGAAATGTTATTTTGTTTAACAAACAAAATAACATTTTCAAATAAGTCGGCTAATAGTCTTTTTTGTATTTCAATCTATGGTAATATGAAACGGGTATATAATGTATTATGTATTGTTGCACTTAATTTTGTGTGTAGTAAAGTTTGATGAGAACATTTTTGTTTTATTTAATTCCTTTCTGCAAGCGATGTGATTGCGACTGCATGTTGGTGTTTGGCTGTCGGTGTTTTAGAGATATTGGCAGCATTGGAGTCTTGTTTTTTTAATTAAAAGTATAAAAAATATTACATATATTTATAAATATTATATGTATTAATATTTTGTAAGATATTGAAAATTAAAAGTTAATTAAGATTAAGATTACAGTTCATGCCAATATCTCGCTTATATTTTTTACTTGTCGTCGATGATCTTATTTAATTTTAAGAAATAAATAAATTGATTTTCATATTTTTTTTAAATAACATTTTATAAAATAATTCTATAAAATATTTTAATTTCTAATAGACAAGTAAGAAATATACTATAGCTTCGCTCTTTTTCTGCTGCTGTAAAAATATTTACAATTCACTGGTTTTTGGAATCTATACTTATAACAAAATCGTTACTAATCAGTATTTGTACATGGAAGATATAAAAGAAAAAATGTCATCGTGGTCTTTTAACAATGTCATAAAATCCATTTGTTTGTTGGTTTGTTTGTTCGGTTGAGAACGCTAATCTAAGAAACCGCTTAATCGATTTCATCTTCCAAAATAATGTCATAGTGGACGAAGAGTATAGAGTAAATATGAATCTTCAAAATAGAAAAAAATGTTTACAACAATAAAAATTTTAAAGCTTTTTCTTTAGTATTGCATTAAACATCAAAATTTGTGATAAAGTTATAAAGTAAAAATTATAATATTTTTTTATCTATTGTAATTATTTTATGTTCTTTTTTATTTATTTTTTAATGGTGGTTATGTTGCATCTCTTCAATGATAGTGAAATAGTAGTTAAATTACTTTAAATATTTTCTGTTTTTTTTTTGAGTTTTTGTAAAGTTAATTTTTTTAAAGTTATATATTGTACATGTATGTAACATGTATCAGAGAATGTATCAAGAAATCATTATAAAGCAATAACAATAATACTTATAAATCGGATACGTTAATAAATAAATTTAAATTCAACAGATTAAATTAAAACATTGCACCCCCTAAGAATTAATGTTTAAACATATTGTTTTAAGTAAGTATGTTATATGCACTTATTGTTAATACGTTATTAATAATCAATTATTTAATATAAGACGTTCTGGCACCATACAACTTAGTTACAGTTTTATTTAAAAACGATGTAAAATATATGGTATTCTATTAAAATATACTTACAAATAAATCTCAACTTACCATCCAAATCTGCACTTTTGTAAACTGTCAACACGTTGGTACTCTGTTCTGTTCTATTCTTTGTTTATGGTGTTCGGAAGGTGACAGTTGAGCACTAATCTTTTCGACAATGTCGCGTGTACAGACAAAAAAGAAAACCAGTTAAAATACTGCTTTTACCTAAAAAAAATATAAAAAAAACTAAATTTACAGTAGGGAAGTAAGTATGCATAAGCCCAAATGTTTATGTCAATGAGAAATAAACTTAACTAACTACCTATCGTAAACTTAATACAGTTAAGTTTATTTTAATAAAATAGCAAAAAAAAATATGTTTCTTCTTGTTTCTATATCTATCAGTACAAATTTACTTATACAACTAAAATTAAATTGTAAAATTAAGTTGTCATGTCTGTCATGGTTGTCTTGGGTTCGGTTCCCATGCTGAAATTATTTTATCTTTTCATTTCTTCGTTTTGATAACGAGGCAAAGCGTCGATGAGTTCCACCACTTAACACGCAATGCGTCAAGAATTGTTGAATGTGCGGGATCAGCGTGAAGTTAAAGAAAACTAAAGTTGGTTCGTTTCCGGATAAGTTAGCATCTATATATTCACTAGAGAGGAAAAATAGAGTAAACGACCACAAAAATTGTCTAGTTTTTCTCAAAATACGATGGAAAAAATTATATGATATTCTTAAACATTTAGCTGTAACAAAGTTGTATAGTGTCATATTAATTTAAATAACATTGAATACCTCATAATATACAACATAACTAGATTTGCTTGAGGCCTTCTGAATTGTTAAACTATTTATAAATTTCATTAATATTGTAAGGGACGCCGCTAATAAACGTAAGGTAGTTAAAATGTGTTTTTATTTTATTTACCACGACTCCTATGGGCATGGCACGGTCATGGACGTAGCCTTGCTGAACTTAATAGATCCGATCTTATAGGTTATTTTTTTAAATTTTCAACGGAATTTTTTTGTTAATAAAATTTTCTGGGCTGGGACGATTCTGAACTGAGGATTATTCTGACTTTCCATGATTATATTCTTTTTCGTTTGTGCGGACTAAAATACGTAAAATGTTGTTATTGTAAAACCGACTGGTTGTGGGTTCGATCCCCACTCGAGGAGATGGAATACTTACTTAAATTTATATTTCCATTTCTTCGCTCTGGTGTCGAGGTAGAACGCGGCGTTGAGTTCTGCCACTCAACACGCAATGCCTCCAGAATTCGGCGGAAAGTGGGGAACGGAATGTCTTAAAACTAGGTTCCCTCTGCCTACCCTGCTAAATTGCTGTAGAATATTGTTAAAATGAGATAACTGTTAAGAACAGTCATTTATCCTGTACTCTTTACTGTATCTCTATATATAGGTATTATATTAGTTCTATACAAGCAAAGAATAGAATTGTTGCAAATATTTTTAAATGCACTTAATTAAAACACACCTACTATTTGAATTAAAAGTTAATTTTTTTTCTATTTTCCACCGGTAGATCTCCTACACGAGTTCTTGAGAAAAATGTTCCTGACCGACAGCTACACGAACAACAAAGTGATGCTATAAGGGTTCCGTTTTTTAGCTCCTTTAAAAAAACATATAATTTACATAAAAAAGCTGACGTAAAAAAAAAAGTGACGGTACAAATGAGCGTCTCTAATTAGCCTCGCCTCGATCCTATTAAGAGGATAATTGTTGTCGCACTTTTGAATTTCCTTACTGTTTAATTGTATTTATTTTGTTTACAGCTTTCGTATACTTTTAATTTTTTTTTTAAGTAAGAGTTCGTTTTAATTATACACTAGCTAACACCTGTGGTTTTGCCCGCGGTCAATTGAAACGAAGTCGTCATCTGAGCAAATCTGTTAGTGTAAAGGCGAAAGGTTACGGGTTTTATTCCCACTCGATGAAATGAAATATTTAATTATTACATTTTCTTTCTTGTAACGAGGCAAAGCACGGTGTTAAGTTTTGCCAATAAACCTGCAATATATACTGAACTTGTCGGAAAGTGAGGAACGAAAGTGTCTGAATGGGAACGGAGTGTTTTAATACTAGATTCACAGGTCGCGCATTCGCGCTGCCTATCCTGCTACGTGCGGGATACAGCGTGAAAGTAAAAAAAAACTTGTTTTAATTTACAAATTTATCACCATAACCTTTTAACTACAGTATTCCATTTAGCTAAATGACTAAAACTAAAAATTAAATGTAGATTTTATCTCCTAATGGAACAACTCATAAAGAGTCGCATTTCAGCTAAAATATGAAGACAAATATGTTATAATAAACTTTTCGTGAAACAACACTATTACATTAAACTTTTTGGCAAGAGCATTATATTTTTATTTTTAAATTATACACAGCCAGCCAGAGGCCAGTCGTGGCGCAGGGGCACAAAGTGTGACTGTAAACGGGACTGGTTGTGGGTTCGATCTTCACTCAAGGAAATTAAATATTTATTTAAATATATATTTGCATTTCTTCGCTGGTGTCCAGGCAAAACGCGGCGTTGAGTTCCGCCACTCAACACACAAAGCCTCCAGAATTCGGCAGAAAGTGGGGAACGGTCGGTCTTAACACTAGGGTTCCCTCTGCTTACCCTCCTGCGTGTAGGATACAGCGTGAAGATGTTTTAAGTGTTAAGATTCTCCTTCTCTATTTTCGTTTTAGTTTTCTCTGCTTGCTCTATTTTATACAATGTAAAACTAAAAACAAATGTTTGTATACAGTTTTAGAATGGCGCAGTTGAAATTATATTAGTAGTTCTTTGAAGGTTCCTTGTAAGTACTTCCAATTTTACTCCTGGGAAGATCTAAAATACTTAAAGATACTTACAGCCTCGCGGCCTTTATCGTAAAGCAGGTTAGGCTTCTGTTAAGACATTTCGTTTCCCACGACGACCTTTCGTGACATTATGTATGCAATGAGTGGCGGAACTCAACGCTACGCATTTTTTTTATTTTCTCGATTTATCCTGTATTTACAAAGGTAGGTAGAGAGTATGTTAAGACACTCCGGCCTCCGTTTTTCATCCGATTTCGAGGGACTGGAGGATTAGGAAAAACTTCACAATAATATAGTTTATTTATATATCAGAATAAATACGTTACAAAGTATGCAACGATTTCCTTGTAATTTAGCTATAATATATTAATATGATCAAGCGGGCGAAGCCGCGCGTGGGTCGCTCGTATAATATTACAATGAAAATACTATAAAAATAACTCAAAGAGATGCATGATAGTATGTAGTACATAGCCATAACGTTATTTTGCTATGTTGTGAACGCCACAAAGGTTTGTTCAAAGGTATCTTTTTACTTGCAGTTTTAAATTGAGTGGCGCCTTGCTGCTCTATACATTTTTGTATACTACATTAAACTTTTTGGCAAGAGCATTATATTTTTATTTTTAAATTATTCACAGCCAGCCAGAGGCCAGTCGTGGCGCAGGGCCACAAAATGTGACTGTAAACGCGACTGGTTTTGGGTTCGATCTTCACTCAAGGAAATGAAATATTTATTTAAATATATATTTGAATATCTAATACTGAAATATCTAATACTAAACTGGAAAGAATCTAAGCTTGAGCTTCGGATGAGTATTTTTTTAGGGCTCCATATCCTTCAAAGAAAAAAGGACCCTTATAGAAATCACTTTGTTGTTTTGCCTTTATCTCAGGAACGCTTGGAGATATCGAGTTAAATTTCAGACCATATACTTATATCGACGGCTCCATGATTTTCTGAAAAAAAAATTATTATATATATAATTCTAAATTTACTGAAAAAAAGATGGCCGTTATTACTGCAATAAACGCGTAATTCGACACTATCAAGGGAATCAAAATTCATAGGGTATTTCCGGTTAACCTAGAGTTATGAAATTTGGTAACTAGCATCTACAGGTAGTACTAGTTCAAGTAAAAAATCTGAAAATTATACATTCAAAGTTAAATTCTAAAAAGTAATCGCCTTAAAAAGGAGGCAAAATTTGTTATTAAAGCCGCTGGTTCAAGTGAGGTATAAGATGAAAGGTCTCTGGTTAAGCTAAGCTTGAATTTCAGGAAATGCTTACGATCTCAAATTTTTTACGGAACCCTCGGTGGGCGAGCCCGACTCACGTTTGTCCGGTTATTCTGGTTCTTCTTGCGACTGATTAAATGCGATGATTTTATCTTCGATACCCATTTATTAAATCTGTTAAGGCTATTAAACATTCATGTTATTTTCACTTTCCTGTTCTGGTAGACAAAGGGTGGCGTTAAGTTCCGACACTCAACACGTAATGCCTCCAGAATCCGGCGGAAAGTGGAAAACAGAAGTGTTTCAATGGGAACGGAGTATCTTAACACAAATTTCCTAGATTCCCTCTACCTATTCTGCAATATGCGAGGTACGGATAAAAAAAGGGTTTTAATTATTTTTTATGCTTTCATCCAACGCTGCACTACAGCTAATGATTGTAATTAAATCCTATGTAAGAATTGTATTAGGTTTATATTTTTAACTTTTTTTAGCTTCACGCTGTAATTCATATATGTAGATCAGGATAGACAGAAGCATCCTAGTATTAAGACATTCCGTTCTCCACTGCCCGCTCTTATTTTCGAGACATTGGTTGGACGCTAGGTTCCCTCTGCATAGCATGGTTCCCGCGGCAGGGTGAAACTGATCTTTCCAAAAAAGTTAGAAACATATAGAAGATTTGTTTTTTTTCCTTGCTTTTAAAAAAAAAAACGTTAACCGCTTCCGATTTCTAACAATAATATATGAAAACATTGTTATTTTGTATCTTCGCGCTGTATCCCGCATATAACGGGGTAGGCAGAGCAAGTGAGAGTTAAGATACTCTGTTCCCTGTCCTACGTCTAATTTTCAAGGCATCGCATGTTGAGGGACGGAACTCAACGCCACACTTTGCCTTGGTACCAGAGCGAGGAAATTAAAGTTATTTATTCCCCAGTGTCGAAATATTTTTTATTTTAGCTTTACCCTATATCCCGCATGTTACAGGGTAGGCAAAAGGAACCTAGTGTTAAGCCATTCCGTTTCGAATGTTTTGAAATATTGTGTGTTGTGTGACGAAATTTAAAGCTGAGCTTTCGCCTTGATGCAAAAGCTAATAATTGAAAATATTAATAAACGATGATTAATTTCCCCGAGTGGGTATCGAATCCACAATCGTCGCGTTACAGTCACGCACTTATGCCCATAAGCTACCACGGTCTACGTTAATACTGAATGGCCTCTGGTAGTTAAAACTATGTTTTCATTAAATGGATTTATTCAATTATTTGGATTTCCTCTATCTACTGTTTATCGAGAGAGAATTTAATCTAAAACAACAACAAAACGAAAATAAATTAAAATTTCTATATTTCACAATACAAAGTAAAGTAAACAAAGTAAATATTTCATACACATACATACAAACAAAAAAAAATATTATAAATGTGTCGCGTTAAAAGCTCTGCGTGATATATATTTTGTTGAAAAAGTTGCGTCGCGTGGTTTTCAGTGTATTTTTTACTATTATATTTTTTATCTCTTTTTCTATTCTATTCTATTCTATAGTAATGAATGTAGTGTAGTATAGAAGTAATGTTATTTTGTCTATTGAGATGGATATTACAAGATTTTTATAAGAAATATTAAGATCATTATCATCAGGAGGCCAGTCGTGGCGCAACGGCACAAAGTGTGACTGTGTGTGTGAAACCGACTGGTTGAGGGTTCGATCCCCACGCGAGGAGATGAAATATTTACTTAAATTTATATTTCCATTTCTTCGCTCTGGTGTCGAGGCAAAGCGCGGCGTTGAGTTCATTCAAGAAGAAGGTCATTATCGTGGCGGCACTGCTTCTGCTCTTGAACGCTACGGTTGGGAGTTCGATTCACACTCGAAGGGAAATAATCATGTTCATTTCTTCGTTCTAGTAACAAGAGTGCGGTGTTGATTTCCACCACTAAATGTCTCGACAATTGGGTGGAAATTAGGAAGGGTATAAGGGAGTGTCTTGACACGAGGTTCCCTCGTTCCTTGCTATACGGAAAAAGGCGAGAAGCGGCTTATTAAAATCTTTGACTGAATTTGAGAGAATTTGGATTTTAGTCCCGTCCTCCGACATATAACGATCCTAAATATTTCGAAGATTTAAAATAATATTTCATATATCGCTAAGATTTGTACTTCAATATTATTACATAATATGTATAAAAAACACTGATTGAGGCCAGTAGTGGCGCAGGGCACAAGAGTGCGACTGTAACCGCGATCGGTTGTGGGTTCAATTCCCACATGAGGAGATGAAATATTTGATACTTTCAGTTCTTCGCTCTGATAGCAAGGCAAAATGCGACGTTACGAAAGTGGGCAACAGAAGTGCTTTAATGGGAACGGAGTATTTTAACACTAGGTTTCCAGATTCTCTCTGTCTACCTTAATATGTTCGGGATAAAACGTAAAGCTAAAAAAAACTTACTATATAAAAATTAAAATTAAATTAGCTTCACGCTGTATCCCGCACACAGCAGGGTAAGCAAAGGGAACCTAGTGTTAAGACATTCCTTTCCCCACTTTCTGTCGAATTCTGGAGGCATTGCGTGTTGAGTGACAGAACTCAAAGCCGCGCTTAGCCTCGAAACCAGAGCGAAGAAATGGAAATATAAATTTAAGTAAATATTTAATTTCCTCGAGTGGGGATCGAACCCACAACCAATCAGTTTTACAGTCACACTTCGTGCCGCTGCGCCACCACTGGCTTCTTCCACGACTTAATATAAAAATTAATTAAAGTACTGAAAAGCACAAGCCATTCAAATACAGTGTAAACTTTGTATTAAATAAGAACTTATGCTAATTGAATCCCGAGTACGCGTTAAATCAGATTAAATACATAAATCTATGCGGAAACTAGCCTTTTTACTGTAAAACGTCGCACGCGGTAAGAGCATTATGAGCTTTTTACAAATGTAGAAAACAGGAATAATAGGTAAAAATGTATTTTCTGTAGTATAAATTATATTTTTTTAACTTCACGCTGTTTCCCTTACATAGCCGGGTAGGAAGAGGGAAATTGGGCACTTATTGTTCATTTTGCCACAGCAAAATTATTATTAGGCCAGTATTACACATAATACCGGCCTAGAATAGGATCATCCTGGTACTGGTGGTGTCGTAAGAGGCGGCTAAAGTACGTGTGGTAGAGTCACGTCGCCAGCAATGGCAACACGCATGGGCAGACTCGACCGGATCATTACCACCCCCGGCATCTAAAATCGGTGTTAAGTAGTGGCTTTATGCTACTGTCTTTCATATCAGGTAATGCCGGACTCCAACCGGCGCCCAACCCACCTTAAAGGCAGGCAACGCACCTGTAGCTCCTCTGGTGTTGCACGGGGTCGTGGGCGGCGGTAGTCACTTACCATCAGGTGACCCGAACGCTCGTTTGCCTTGTCTTTTCCATAAAAAAAAAAACAATAGTACTTCCGGTCCTCACTTGCCACCGAATTCTGAAGGCATTGCATCTTAAGTAGCGGAACTCAAACTTTCAAAGGCGCTTTGCCAGAGCGAAGAAATGAAAATATTATCATTTCATTGAGTGGGAACTGAACCCACAAACGTCGCGTTAACAATCATTAAAATATTCTTGAAACGAGTGGAGAATAGTTTGTTTTAACACTAAATTGGCGATCTTGGAGAATTATATCTAAGAGTCTAAGTATAGACTCTTAGATATAATTCTCCAAGATACTTTACGCCCTCTACAGAAAACTGGCAAAAATAAAAAAATCCAAGATGGCAGACAAATAACAACCGATAATCTCAACCAAAATAAAATTAAAATAGATCAAATATTACATAAAAATTTTACAATTGCTTAGATTTAATTATCCATTTAATTAAAACACAACTTTTTGATGTTTTCTCTTAACAAAAACCTTTACAAAGAAGATTTTTGAGGTAAACATGAAAAATCTAATTTGAGTTACCTTTGATCCCGTTTAAAGTATAATTGTTAACACGTTTCTTTGTAATCAGTTCGTGGCATTTGTTTCTTCTGTTTTATAATTTTAGGAATTAATACGATAATCAAATTATACCAACGTTGAAATCGAGGCCAGTCGTGGCACAGGGGCACAAGTATGCGACTGTAAAAGCGACGGGTAGTGGATTCTATTCCCACTTAAGAAGAGGAATGTGTGTTATTTTCATTTCATTACTAAGGTAGGCAAAGTGCGGCTTTGAGTGCTGCTATTTAACAATGGCTGCAGAATTTGGCGAAAATTGGGGAAAGGAAAGCGTTTTTTTAGGAACGGAGTATTTTTACACTAGGTTCCCTTTGGCTAATCGTATATAAATGCTATGAGCGGGATACAGCGTGAAGCGATTTTTAAAATTTTTTAAATATTTTAAGAATTGAAATAGATTTTCAGAGAAATAGATGTTATATGTAGGGAACCTGGGAACCTAGTGCTTAGACAATCCGTTCTCATTTACGCCGAATTCTGGAAGCAATGCGTGCCGAGTGGCGGAACTCAACGTCGCAAACGTAAAGTTACTTTCTTTAAATATCCATTGATTAATTTTGTGAAAATATTTATTTTTTCATCAAAAGATGGAATAAAAATTCCACATTAAATATTAAATTAAACACTTAATAAATCTTAATTAGAGCTTTAACCGTTGACGGTATTTAGAAAAGGCTAAGAATAGTTACTACGTTACGTTTATTTTGAATTTGATATTATTTTGATTTGTATTGATATGCTAAAATAGCATTATATTAATAAAAGCATTATATAAATAGCATTATATAACTTGCGGGACTAGCGGGACTCGAACCAGCGCCTCCTGGAAACCGACCAGGTCAGTTCGTTCAATTTTTCATACGTTTTCTAAACAAGTATTTTTCTTTCCTAATTGTGGAATAACACTTTAAAAATGTTAAGAAAAGCATTATATTGTTGTTTTCATATATTTTGCTTTGGATATTTAAAATGAAATCAAATGAAAATATACGATATATTACAGGTAAATAGAGGAAATCTAGTGCTAAGACACTCTGTCTTCACTGTTCTCCTAATTTTCGAGACATTAAGCAATGCCATGCAATTGACGCCATCAGGATATTTTAAAATAATTTATTATTAATTATTTTAAAATATCCTGAATTATACAATACATTAATTATAACGAACTCGATACCTTCTAAGTTCCAAGATCCGTCGTGACAAGAAGTCGGTCTCAAGAGGCTCTTGACTCCTTTAATTACTGAGCGAAGACAAGGTCTTTAATCGTTAACGTTTCAAGAAATATTATTGTGTAAATTATTAATATTTTGGCATCGTGTGTAAATTTTGGGGTTCCGTCCGTTCATAAGGATCACTTGATGTATTACTAGTGCGAGTTGGACTCCCCAAGCGAGGGTTCCGTACCAATTTAGTGATTGTAGGTTAACGAGAAGTACAATTTACAAAAGTTAAAAAACTTAAGTCTAAGTGTGTATGCATTCATATTGTACGAAATCAATTACAAATACACGCTTGATATGTTTTTTTATATTTAATATTTTCTTATATATATAGTTATATATAGTTCTGTTCTTGAAGGGACGACAGAACGGACATTTGATATTAATTGCAACTCAGCAATTCAGCTCATATTTCAGTTTGTTTATACAGTTTTGAAAAAAAATCTTTTAACAGATGGACAGATAGAAGGACAAGAAAGCAGGATATGACGCCAGTCGTACAAAAAAGTGATCATATAATTTTGAGGTTACGGAACTTGATTTTCGGTCTGTCTGTCTGTCAACTACATTTCTGGGTAATCTAAAGTTATAGAAATTGGAAAGTCATCGGTATACAACAGAAAAGAAAACCCTTACAAATTTATATTTATAGTTCATTTCATAGGAAATAAGTACATACGTGCGCAATCTTAAGTTTGTCAACTTCTATAAGTCACGTTCCCGTTAACCTGCAATTGGTTGGGAACCCTTGGAATTTTTTAATGTAGCTATTGCTTATTAGAATCAACATTTTTTAGACCGCCAGTACATTCAAGACTATTAAATTACTTATAAGTTTTGTAATTAACAATCTCTGTAGTAATTCAACGTTACTTATTTGAAATTTTGTAAAGTGATAAATGGATACAGCGTGAAATTTAGAAAAAATAATAATATATATTTCTAACAATGACTCTCTAAAGGCCAGTTCTCTAGTTTTGTAGAATAGAAACATTTTGTTATAAGCTTGTAACAAAATTTTCACTTCAAAATACTTACAGCTCTGGGCTGCTGTATACAAGAAAATTGCTTCCTCGATACACAGGAGAAATGAAATTGGACGGAAAATAAGAAACTAGCCAATTTTATTGAGATCTAGTTAACTTTGTGTCTTCTGTTTGGTGACAATTTGATGGAGTAAGTTTGGTACACTTAACACCAGAGGACCAATTAGCGTGTAACTTATATTAAATGAGTGCAAATATATGTATTTAATGGCAGTTAATCTTTAATTGAGGTTTTTGGGTGCGATGGAAGATTTATTGTTAGTATGTAAAAGTATATAATAGTCTTTTTATTTTTTCTTAATTTTATTATAACAAGATCTAGTTATATTTGTGTCTTGTGCTTGGTGACACTTTGATGTATTATTAAGTTAGGTACACTCACAACCAGAGGACCAATTAGCATGTAATTTATATCAGATGAGTACAAATAAATAAATGTATGTATTTAATGGTTGTTAGTTGTTAATTGACGTTTTTGTGTAGTATATAAAAGTATATAACAGTTTTTTTTGTTTAATTTTATTGAGTTCTAGTTATTTTTGTGGCTTGTGCTTGGTGACACTTTGATGTAATAACTTAGGTACACTCAAGACCTGTCTTGCGTTTGGTGACATTTGATGGCGTAAGTTAGGTACACTCAAGGCCAGAGGGAATTAACGTGTATTTAACGTTAGTTAATCGTTAATTGATGTTTTCAAGTGCGTGCAGGAAGATTTTTTTTATTTTTAGCTTCACTCTGTTTCCCTTACATAGCAGGGTAGACAGTGAACACCCACATTGTATCGCAGTAGACTCACTAATAAGAAATTCCGCCGAATTCTAAAAGCATTGTGTTTGTTCCTCCGAGTGGGAATCAAACCCACAACTGTAGCGTGTACTATTTTTGTATATAGTAGTTTTTCTACTGAGGCCAGTTGTAGCGTAGGGGCACCAGTGTGTGACTGAAAACGCGACTGGTTGTGGGTTCGATCCCTACCCGAGGAAAAATAAATATTTATATAAATTTAAATTTTTATTTTCTTCGCTCTGTTATCGAAAAAAGCATGCAGTTGAGTTCCGCCACTCAATACACAATGCTTCTAGAATTCGGCGAAAAGTGGAGAACGGAGTGTCGTAACACAGGTTCCTTTTGCCTAACCTGCTGCGTGGGGTCTCTAGCGGGGTAATCAGAGAGAATGGAGCACCAAACGCTGCAATATGTGCCTAGCTTTCTCGCCTCGTCCACAATGATTAACCCCTTTTCACATTCCCGTGAATAGGAGTCAAACCCACAACCGTCACGTGTACAGTCAGACGCTAATCCACTACGCCACGACGTTCTCCTACAAAATATATTAAAAAAATCCAAAAAAATATTGGAAAATTTGCTTAAATTTGAAATAAATGATAACAAAATTATAACTTTTCACGTTAACTCATTCTCATTACATATGTAGATACGAGACGGGGCCGCGTAAACCGAATTCGTTTTATTTAGTTTGCCGGAGACCGGCGCGCGGGCGGAATGAAGTGTTGCCATCGGTTTTCCATATCGTATACGCGATGTATTGACATTACATTGAATAAGAGGGCGGGTTTTTAATAATAAATTTTGTATATAATATGTTTAAAATATTGTTAAAAATCAGAAGCGATTTTCGTTTTTAAAATCAAATAAAAATAAATATCGTCTATATTGTATTAAATTATACGGAAAGAGATTCTATGTAATTCCAATAACAATACTACATACGAATTTGCTTCCAATAGGAGCCTCGTCGACGTGAATGTAAATGCGACGATCGTGGGTTCGTTTCTTGCTCAAATGAAGGGATTATTTAAATTTTTATCTGATAATAAGACAAAGCCCGACATTTAGTTCAGCAACTTAATGTATCGAGAATTGGGCAGGAAGTTGGAGACGAAGCGTCCTAACACTAGATTTCTTCTGCCCACTTTGCTATATGCTAGATACAGGTAAGAAATACATCCATTTAAACTGATGTATACAATGCGCGGCGTTGAGTTCCGCAACTCAGCGTATACTATTAACTTATTTTGAGTCAATGTTAGAATGTGTCTAACTACGCAGTAGTTATAGGTGAAAGTGTCTCACAAAAACATATATAGGCTTTTTTATTAGCGTCATCCTGTATCTCGTACACAGCAGGATAGACAGAGGGAACCTAGTGTTAGGACACTCCGCTACGCCTCCGCTGAGTTCTGGATATATTGCGTGTTGAGTGGCGGAACTCAACGCCACACTTTGCCTCGACACCAGAGCGAAGAAAATGGAAATATAATATTCCTCGATGGGAATCATTGAGTTCCGCCGCAACCCAAACTTACAACCTGTCGCGTTTACGCTCACACTTTGTGCGCCACGATTGGCCTCAAAATATATAGATATTTTTCTTTTTCATATAACACATTGCCTCTTACGGGAATCAAACCGATTATAACAATAATTACTCGCGGTTCAGCACACAACGTGACACATCCCCCAAACAGTATTAAAATTTTTTATAGCCCCAATATTCTGTATTACCAAAGCGACCGCATTCGGTTCAATTTATTGAGCAAATGAAACATGTGTCATTTCCTTAATGCCCCAGACGATGTACGATGTATGATAGAGGGCGGTGACTATAAAAGTTACTATAATAGTTTACGTTTCCACTATGACAGTTGAGTATTTTTGGGAAATATTCTATAAACAAAGTGGATAAATGCCTTTTGGAAGATCGATCGATTTCCTTGTGTTTCGTTAGTTTAGGTGCTTCGTTATAATATTTTAGAATATAAATTTTCTGGTAAAATGACATAGTGCGGCGTTGAGATTTAAAATTCAAAAGTCAAAGTCAAAATGGAATGTGTGAAAATGGAATATTTTTTTCTTCGTTCTGGTGTCAAGGCAAACACGCAATGCCTCCAGAATTCTGCGGAAAGTGGCGAGGCGAGTGTCTTAACACTTGGCACAACAATTTTAACATTTTTGAATATGTTCTATAAATATAATGGAAGAATTATGATAACGTTTGAAAGATCGTGAATAAATAATCCTCCCAAGTAAGTGCTTCAGCATCAGGCTTTATAATATTAAAACATCTGTCCCGGAACAAAACACCTGTTTATATAGATAAAAATTATTCTATAACATCGGGGTGGTCGTGGCACAACGTCGCATTGTAAACGCGATGGTTTTGGGTTCGATTCCCACTCGAACGAGTGAAATACTTTGATTTCCTAGCTTTTTATATTATATTTTGGTCTAGTATTTGTCTTGAAAAATTTTGTGGAGAGTGGCGAACAGAGTGTCTTATCAATAAGTTTCTTCTGCCTACCCTGCTTTCTACATAATACAGCGTGTTTTAATTTTTTTTCGCATTTGACAATGATTATGTATTAAATAGCGGAACCCAACGATAACGATAAAAGATATAATATATAGAGGCCAGTCGTGGCGCAGCGGCACGAAGTGTGACTGTAAAATCGACTGGTTGTGGGTTCGATCCTCATTCGAGGAGATGAAATATTTACTTAAATTTATATTTCCATTTCTTCGCTCTGGTGTCAAGGTTAAGCGCGGCGTTGAGTTCTGCCACTCAACAGGTAATACTTCCAGAATTCGGCAAAAAGTGGGGAACGGAGTGTTTTAACACTAGGTTCCCTCTGCCTACCCTGCTGTGTGCGGGATACAGCGTGAAGCTGATTAATAAAAAATAACTATCCATCCATTTAAATTAATATACAATTAAATCGAATTTACATCCACCGTGGTCTGTCCGACTGACTCACTGTACCACTGTACCACGATAGCCGTGTCACCAATGCTTGCAATTGACATTTTTAAATTACAAACAGACAAGTAAAGACTTTCAATATTCGATTAACTAAGTTAATAAACATTAAAACGTAAAACAGCACCAATAAAACAGATACTCCCTAAATCAGGATTTAACTAATTCATTTCAAACGGTCAAATACTAAACTGTATATTGTGTAACTTAGAAATACTATACGGCTTCATCATTTTTAATATTTTTTAAGTGTACTAACAATTCCCGATTTTCCAGTTGATTCGCAGGTTCAAATTCTACTAAAATAAATCAAATAATTCAGCTTCTTCCCGCATACTGCAGGGTGGGCGGAGGCTACCTAGTGTTAAGACACTCCGTTCCCCACTTTCTGCAGAATTCTGGAGGCATTGCATGTTGAGTGGCAGAACTCAAAGCAGCGCTTGTCCTCGACGCCAGAGCAAAGAAATGGAAATATAAATTTATGAAAGAAATGGAAATATATAATCGACCCCACAACCAGTCGGTTTTACAGTCACACTTTGTGCCGCTGCGCCACAACTGGCCTCATCCTACTACGTTCAAGTTTTTATGTTTTCCAAAAAACTAAAACACGCACACAACATGGCCAGTATACATGATTTGTCATACGCATGCGCCGGCTATAGTATGTCGGTTACGAACTCATAAGATTTTCCTCTACCAAAAAGTGTTTAACGCTGCTAAAGAAATTTTAACTTCAAAAACAAAAGGTACGCGCTATGTTCTAGTAGTAATAAAATGAAATAACTCAACGCCGTCCTTCGTTTACTAGAGCTAAGAAATCAAAATAAAATAACTTCTCCGAGGGGGAATCGAATCGAAAACCGGAAGCTGCGCTACTGTGCTACAACGGTCACTATACCTTAGTTGGATTTAGGCTATAAAATGAGGCTTTTCAGCTTAAAAAACATTATATATCATTTTATCTTGTACGTGCGTATTCTTTAAAGGGCGATAATTTTATTATACTAACTATCAATCTTCATAAGTGTCCTCTCAACTAGTGGTATATTCAGATAAAAAGGGTAACCAACTATTAGTTTGAAGTTATAGCCAAATATATGTTCATATTTTTTTTGTTTTACATATTGTATATATAGTAGAGAAGGCAGGGGAACCTGATGTTCAGACTACTTTGTCTATTTTTATTATGTTGCTTTTAACCGACTTTTAAAAAAAAGGAGGTCCTCAATTCGTCGGAATCTTTTGTCAAGCTAATGGTACAACAACCTTGCTACAATATCAAATTACTAAGCCAGTTTGTTTTACTTGGCACCGACTTCTAAATTATAATTTTTTTCTTTATTTTTTTTAACAAAGTCAAAGTACTATTGTTTTATATAAAGTAAATTTATTTTATACTTTTTAATTGGTCGGTTTGTTTTTTGTTAAAAATTAATTAATTAGCTTCACGTTGTAACCTGCATATAGCAGTGTAGGCAGATGGCACCTATTCTCAAGATATTCTATTTTCTATATTCCGTCCAATTTTAGAAATATTGCAAGTAAAATGGCGGAACTCACAACGCGTTTGTTATCAGGATGAGAAAATAAAAATAGTTTTTCCCTACGAGTGGGAATTGATCCCAAAACCGTCGTGTTTCAACAAAAAATCAAGCTACCCTACCGCAAACTACCACAAGTTTTCATTAACCAGAACTTGTTATGCACTTACAGAAGCCCCATGGAGAGATATATCTTGGTATATACTCATCTAAAAGGGGAGTACGACCCTTTCTATGAAGGACATCAAGATGACACCAGTGCCGAGAGATCTAAGATACACGCTGTATCTCACGTTTATCCAGGAGGAGGAAGAATCTCTGATCGGCCAGGGATCAGGAGGTGAAACAGGCTCGAAGGTGCTGACAATTCACGAGGCTCAGGGTCTAACCAGACCGACTGTTGCGGTGGTAAATACCAAATCTATTAAGCTGCAGCTGCATGATAACGTTTCGCACACCGTCGTAGCAATATCTCGGTACAATTACAGCTGTACTATAGCGTAGGCAAAAAAAAAAAATAATTCGGAACGTGACGGGAGTAACGGCAAAACGCATTGTGAAATTTAATTTAAAGATGGCTTTATAAAAATGAAATGAAACTTTTATGAAAGATAGGAACGCAGCGGTCACGTCTTCCACCATAGCGGTCATGCCCTTATCCTAGTGCAAAATTCCTAACACTCAAATCAATTATTGTAATAATATCAATTGGCGTCGATAAATTTGCGAGCATATATGTATTTCAGATTCTGTTTCTTTCAGAACCTTTGGTGAAGGTGACACTTATATGTGTGTTATAAAAAATCCTAAATTCATGACAACGAATATTGAGTTGTGGAACCCAAGAATTTAAATAAATATTTTTAATATAGATGTAAAGAGACTCAAAAGAGTAACGGTCGTACACTGAGTTACGATGGCTTTATAAATTAAATCAATTTGTAAGTTAAATAAAGTGTTTTAAATCACTGACAAATTAAAAAAATATATGAATAATAATATTAATTACAAAAATAATTACTACGGCAGCGGCCAACAAGAATCGGGTGCAAGAATTGTAAAATTAAAAATCATCTACAGAATAAAAACTAACAGGCTTGTGTTGCAGTTTTTTCAGAGTTCCCTTAATTTTACTAAATTTTATTACCGTAATATCTAAATACCGCACCCGAATCATTTCTTTTAACATCTCCTATATTCAAGGGTTTCTGGTAGAGATCTCTATTAGAGATAAGTTATCCGTTGTACACATTCTTTCTGTTGTTATATGATTTCTGTACTTTCTTTCTTGTGTGATACATAAATAAATGAAAAAAAAAATGTTTTTAGGTAGACAATGTATCCTGTATATTACAGGGTAGGTATTGGGACCTTAGTGCTAAAACACTTCCCATGCACAGCCCAATTTTTGAGGCATTCCCTATTGAGTGGTGGCACTTGGCTCTTTGTCGTGTAATACAAGGAAATGAAAATATTATATATTTAAAGCCAGTGTGACTGTAAAATCGACTGGTTGTGGGTTCGATCCCCACTCGAGGAAATGAAATATTTATTTACATTTATATTTTCATTTCTTCGCTCTGGTGTCTAGGCGAAGCGCGGCGTTGAGTTACCTCACTCAACACGCAATGCCTCCGGAACTCGGCGGAATGTTGGGAACGGAGTGTCTTAATACTAGGTTTCCTCTGCCTACCCGGCTATGTGCGGGATACAATGTGAAGCTGAAAAAAAACTTCATAATGGGTAGTAATCGAACCCACAACACATCTCGTTTACAGTCGTACGCTTGTGCCCCTGTGACTTCTGCTTACCGTGCTAAATGCGGGATACAGTGTGAACCTAAAAAAAAAGTAAGTATCATACAAATCAATGCATAGCAAATAATACTCAGTCGAATTTTAATATAATTTATAAGATTGTTTTACCTATTCAGCTCATTCATTTGAGCAGTCGAGTCTGAATTTTTTTTATAATTGTAATTTTACTTTAGGCTTTTTAGTTTTAGTCACTGACAAGTTCTTCAAATATCAATTTTATTAGTTTTCACCCTTATTGCTGTGTTAATTACCCTGTCTTAAAATATACAATCATTAATACCATCTCTTCAACACGCAATGTCTCCAGAATTCAGCGGAAAGTGGAGAACGAAATTGCCTTAACGGAGTGTCTTAACTCTAGCTCCCAAAGTTCCCTCTGCCACCTATCGGCATACACTTGTGGGTCTCTTTAAATCTAACTAGATATAGCTATGTGCTCAATAGGGTGTGAAGTTAAAAAACATAAACTTATCTTTATAAATAACCTTATTTATCTGGCGCCCAATGTACTGAACCCGAACACCGGAACCGGAAACCAACTTGGCTTGCTTTCTCTTACATTCTGTTAGTGAAAATTAAATCTCACTCGGCCAGCACTTATTAAAATGTGGCCGAATGCCGAAAAAATGCTCTTTGAAATTGCTATTGTAATATAAAAACCCCCGAGTGGTCTTAATGTATGAGATAGTGCGACGTGAATGTTTTAACGTGGAAATAACTCATTTTTATAAGGCTTGATAATTTTAAAGTTATATTGTGTTTGGTTGAACCTATTTTCATTTTTGGATGTATAACCAGGCTTTTAATTTGATTTTTAAATAAATAAAATCACCTTTACGCTGTATCCCGCACACAGCAGGGTAGGCAGAGGGAACTTAGTGTTAAGACACTCCGATCTCTACTTTCTGCCGAATTCTGGAGGCATTGCGTGTTGAGTGGCAGAACTCAACGCCGTGCTTTGCCTCGACACCAGAGCGAAGAAATGGAAATATAAATTTAAGTAAATATTGTACTTTTTTTTTATTATTATTAAGTTTGTAAGTTGTTTTGTTTTTTTTAACTGTGCAATAAAGTATATTTATTATTTATTATTATTTCCTCTCCTCGAGTAGGGATCGAACCCACAACCAGTCGATTTACATTCACACTTTGTGCCCCTGCGCCACGATTGGACTTGATTTTTTTAATATTTATATAAATGCAATTCTTTCGTAACTGAGTGACTGAGAGACAATGCACAGAGGTATGTAAGTAAGTTGGGGAGTGTAGGGGATTCCGATCTATTTTACAACTCAACGCTGCACTATGTTTTGTTACCAGATGGAGAAACGTAACGAAAATAATTTATTTAACTGAGTGAGAATCGAACTCAGAATAGTCGTGTTTACATTCAGACATCCTAAGCTATAATTTTATTTTTAAAAATGACAAAGCTGTACACAGGTTGTATACAAATTCAAATATCCGGGGTAATAAATAAGAAATACCTTAGCAACATCCTCCGAAACACGACGCTGTAAACGTTCGAGATCGTTTCGTTTTACTTGCTCCGTACTGATCTTACTTATTAAGATTACGATTTTGTGGGATTTATAATTTACTATAGGATGATTAATTAATGGAGTTAAGAGAAAACGAGAATGAGACCGCCATAGCGCACTATCCTGCTGTATGCGGAATACAGCGTGAAGCTGATTTTTAGAGTTCTCTTAAGGAATCCTTATAAAAAGCCTGAAAAAATCGTATTTCTTTTTATTTAAAAAAAGATATTACCGTTTATATCCCAAAAACGTTTAATTCAACATTATAAAAGGAATCAAAATTAATAAAGTACTTCAGGTTGACCTAGAATTATGAAATTTGGCAGCTAGCATCTACTTATACTCCAGGAAAAAATTAAAACTACATTTGTGTTTAAATCCTAAAAAATAGTAGATTTAAAACGGGGACAAAATTTGTTATTAAAGCCGCTAGTTCAAGTACGGTATCAGATAAAAGGGTGTGCAATATTCCAATACATATTTTATTCATTTTTTGTGACGCACTAATTGTAGGGAACCCTCGGTGGGCGAGTCTCACTCGCGCTTGTCCGGTTTTTTTAAGAGAGTCAACGACGGCTGTGAATTTGATAGACATATGGGGAATTAATTATTTTCATTTCTTCGCTTTGGTAACAAGACAAAGTGGAGCAGGCCAATCGTGGCGCAGGGGCTCAAAGTGTAAACGCGACAGATTGT
This sequence comes from Heliconius hermathena, assembly GCA_013403705.1. Lineage (NCBI taxonomy): Eukaryota > Metazoa > Arthropoda > Insecta > Lepidoptera > Nymphalidae > Heliconius > Heliconius hermathena. The sequence continues at coordinate 119,750 of JAAIXJ010000338.1, read as the reverse complement.
GGGTTCGATTCCCACAAATAAATAATCATATGTTAACAACATAAGTAAGTTGTAAGAGGCATATAAGAAATTCGACGTTTAATATTATAAGAATACATGGCTTAATGTCCGTAGTTCTTGCATGTTTTCCAAGAAGTGTGGGTTTAAATACTGCTACTTTAAATTTTTTAACAGCTTCACGCTGTATCCCGCACATAGCAGGGTAGGCAGAGGGAACCTAGTGTTAAGACACTCCGTTAATCACTAGATTTTTTGGTAGTTATGGAATAGCACTTCGAAAATGTTAGAAAATAATTATAAATATCATTAAAAATAAGAATGTTTTAAGCCATGTTCCTCTTATTTCTTTTATCTCAGACGTAAAAGTCAGTATTCTATAAAATATTGTAAGTGTAGTGCAGGGAAAATATTGAAAAACAAAAGATACCGTATACATAAATTATATAATAATCTAGGCCATTTGAGGCCGGTCGTGGCGCAGCAGCACGAGGTGTGACTGTAAAACCGACTGGTTGTGGGTTCGATCCCCACTCGATTAGATGAAATAGGTATTTACTTCAATTTATATTTCCATTTCTTCGCTCTGGTGTCGAGGTTAAGCTCGGCGTTGAGTTCTGCCACTCAACACGCAAAGCCTCCAGAATTCGGCAGAAAGTGGGGAACGGGAGTGTCTTAACACTAGGTTCCCTCTGCCTACCCTGTTGTGTGCGGGATACAGCGTGAAGCTGATTTATTTAGGTAATAGGAGGGACAGCGTCTGCTAGTAATAGTAATGGTTGTAGGTTCGATTCCTATTTACGGGAAAAAAATGTTTCCCTAAACTTATCAAAGAAAAACCGAGGCGTTAAGTGCAGCCACTCAACACTCAACGTCTCAAAATCAGGCGAAAAGCGGAGAACAGAGTGTTTGCACTCTGGGCAGTTTTACTGTATGCGGGATACAGCGTGAAGCTGCTAAATTAATTAATTAGAATAATTTTGATGGACTAAGTTATAATAAAGACATTTATTATAAGGAAAGATCTCTATATCTACTGCATATTATAAAAAAAAACCATTCTTCTTAACTATAGTAATTTTTGCCATTCTGTTTTGATCTAACGGCGATCATAAACGAACGACGCGACGCACCTATTAAAGGGAAAATTGCGAGGAAATCTCTTTATCGGACCGTAAGCTCCAAGTTAGCGCCTTAAGTATTACTTTTGGACCTACTTTATGGTACATCGTCGGGATCATTTCTTTTTTTTAATATAAAAGATATTGGACGAAAAATATTTTGTAAATCTTTTTAGATTTCTTTTTTTTTTTGTTATCTTAAATCTTTTTCTTCATTATGTCTAAAGTGAAGTTAGTGGTAAGATAGAAGTAGATTGTAGAAATATTTATTTGAAACTCCTTTTTTTGGTTGTTTCTGAGTGCATCAAAACAATTGACATAATGCTCTTTATAGAGCAATAATGTATTGTATAGTTCGTTTTATGAGGAGGACTATTTTTTCTTCAATAAATGGACTTTTCAATATCAAAATGAAAATTTATTTAGTACCACTAGTTCCTGAGATATATTATAGAAAACTCATTAGCTTTTTAATGTTAATACGTATTATTTGGAAAAGTAACCATGGTCGGAAAACCAACCAAAAATATGTACCGCCGTGGCCCAGAGGCACAAGGGTGTGACTGTAACGCGACGGTTGTGGGTTCGATCTCCACTCGAGGAAATGAAACCCTTATTTAAATTTATACTTTCATTTCTTCGCTCTGGTGTCGAGGCAAAGAGCGGCGTCAAGTTCCGCCATTCAACATGCAATGTTTCCAAAAGTGGGGAACGGAATGTCTTATCCTACTGTGGGCGGGACCCTACTGTGGGTGGGATTCTTTTCGTTACTTTTATACTTTTAATTTAACATTGACTCATCGTAAATCATTGACCGTTTTCACTGTTTTAACAAACGAAGATATTGGATATATCTTACATTATCTTATATTGATGTTTTTTATACCATTTTTTTCAGTACTTCGCTTCTATCTTTTTCTATTTATATCAACCGTAGACAAATATTAAAACTTTGGATGTATCAAATGAAAATATTGTAATAATTCTTTTTGCCAACAAAAAAAAGGAATAGCGACTGACCACTTACAGTGTAGATCCAAGAATAATGACTTATTCCATTACATTTTTTTAGTTTCACGTTTTACCTCTTTCGCCTCTTCCACTATCATCAACCTCTTTATACATGCCCTTCGAGGATCGCCGCTTTTTACGTAACACAAAAAAAAATCAGCTTCACGCTGTATCCCGCACACAGCAGGGTAGGTAGAGGGAACCTAGTGTTAAGACACTCCGTGCCCCACTTTCTGCCGAATTCTGGAGGCATAGCGTGTTGAGGGGCAGAACTCAACGCCGCGCTTAACCTCGACACCAGAGCGAAGAAATGGAAATATAAATTTAAGTAAATATTTCATCTCCTCGAGTGGGGATCGAACCCACAACCAGTCGATTTTGCAGTCACACCTCATGCCGCTGCGCCACGACCGGCCTCAAGTAACCTTACACCAGTACCTTTTTTGTTTATTTTTTTATTATAATTATTTTTAATAATAATTTTGATCGATTAGTTTTCACCTGTCTCTCTTACCCTCTAACTATTCCACGTACTTATAATATATTTTCACATATTCTGTGTAAAATATAGAATTGGACTCTGTATTTCAAGATAGTATTGGTAAGGTAGCAATAATTTAACATGTTTCAAACACTTTATTATGCGCGATCACGAGCCGTCCAGTCTCATTGGCAGATGTCTATCAGTTTTACCAAACCTCGCCTGCGATTTTCGTTCAGGTGAATAATATATGGTGTAAATAGCTGTATAACATTAGGAAAATTCATGAAATGGTCGAAATTTACCCAGAAATATATTTATATTTAAAATATATTTGTTTCACCTGATAGCTATATAATATACATATATTAAAAAGACGACTGTCGGGGCGCGGTAGTTCAGCGTTTTATTACAAACTCGATGGTAGTGGGTTCTGTCCCCATTCAGGGGAAACGATTATATTTATTGGCCACATAATATCACGGCGTTATATGCCGCAAGTCAATGCTGAATTTGATTAGTAATAAACCCAATTGGATCTTATAATCAAATAAATCAAATAAAATATACTTAAATGTACTTAAATTAAATATATTATAATATAACGAATTTTATAAAAATATAACACCTTTATGGAATTTCGTAAATATAAAATATATTCGACGTGATCTGTTTGTCATACAAATAGGATTTCTGATGTGACATATCAATTATTTTATACATGATTTTGTATATATGTTGTATGATTCAATAGGAAGCTGAGGCAAAAATTTCGTTGCTGGGGAAAAAATATTATTATTTTAGGATAAAAATTATAATATTTATAAAAAAAAATTAAAAAATTAAATTAGCTTCACGCTGTATCCCGCACACAGCAGGGTAGGCAGAGGGAACCTAGTGTTAAGACACTCCGTTCCCCACTTTCTGCCGAATTCTGGAGGCATTGCGTGTTGAGTGGCAGAACTCAACGCCGCGCTTAACCTCGACACCAGAGCGAAGAAATGGAAATATAAATTTAAGTAAATATTTCATCTCCTCGAGTGGGGATCGAACCCACAACCAGTCGGTTTTGCAGTCACACCTCGTGCCGCTGCGCCACGACCGGCCTCAATAATATTTATGGCAATCATATTTGGAATAATATTTCATCATGTCTGAATTCATTTACTCTGAATTGAGTGGGACAGCTTATGACTGTAAGCGCGACGGCTGTGGTTCCCCGAGTGGGGATGGACCTCTTGAGTTAATAATTATATTTAATTTATTTTCACTCTCCCGCTTTGGCAGACGAAGCACGGCGTTAAATTCCGCCCCTCAATACGTAATTTGTCGCAAATTGGGTGGATCTTGGAAGTGGGAAATGGAGTGTGTGAATTTGAAAAAAATAAAATGTATATATATATATATATATATATATATNTATATTTATTAGCATTGAAGTATGTGGACTGTGATGCGACATCATAACTGCAGGCACTAGGTATGGGTCCAGAGCTTCCAAACTGGCTAAGGCACTGCGCAAAGTTAAAACTCCTGGAAAACAAAAAAAATATATTATATATATATATATATATATATATTTAGCTTCACGTTAAATACCACATATAGCAGAATAGGCAAATAAATTAAAGTATTTCATTTTCTCGAGTGGGGATCGAACCCACAACCTATTGCGGTTACAATCACACATTTGTGCCCCTGCACTACGACTGGCCACAAACATTATTATATTGATGGTAGTAATATTTATTAACATTATTCATTTTTCCTTGTTACAAGTTCATTTTTCTTTTACTATTAGCTATTAGGTTTAAAATTAAGTCAAGGTAATATGGTGTTTTCATTAACTCTGAATTCTGAATGTTTTTTTTTCATTTATTGTTTTTATTTTTTTTATCTGCATTTAGCTGGGTAAGTAGAGTTAGCACGCCACTTAACACGCAATGCTTTTAAAAACCGGAAAATGGGGAACGGAGTATTTTAATACAAGGTTCCCTCTGCCAATATATATTTACATATTTTTCTTATGGAAAAGACAAGGCAAATGCGTACATGGGTCACATGATGTAATAAAACTAGAGGATTTGGTGTTGGGTGTATTGCCTTTAGTGAAGTTGCCCATGTCGTATATGTGGGATGTAATGATAAAGATATGGGCTAATTTTATATAAAGATTATTTATTAAAAATAAAAATAGCAAAGTAGTTATTTATAGTATAATAGATTTTTCTGAACAACGAAAAGCTTTTAAATCTTCACAAAAAAAAAAATCAGACCAATTTAGATAATTACAGCCTTTTAAATAAACACTGAAATTACTTTAAGCTTGGCGATATATTAAATATTATTTTATAAAAGATTTTATAAAAATACGACGGAGTTGACTTGCGTCACCGTAAGTAATCATATAAGATTTTCATATCTCACTCGGCGTTGAGTTTCGCCACTCTACACGCAATGTCCTGAAAATTGGGCATTGTGGGGGAAACGGAATGTTTTAACCCGTTTCCTATGCTTATTCAGCTGTATATAGTATACAGCGTGACGCTTAATTAAAAAGATATCCAATTTTTTTTCTGATTACGTGATAGATTTTCTAACTTCACTCTGAAATATTAGTGTTAAGACACTCCGTTCCCATTAAGACGCTCCCGTTTCCCACTCCCCATCGAATTCTGGAAGCATGCCTGTTAGGTGGCGGAATTCGACCCGAGCGCGTCTTCTTTTCTTTTAAATATTTACCTAAATCGTAGCCGTAGTATGTAAAGTTTCATCCAAATCCGTTTAGTACTATCGTTTTTACGTGAAATTGAAAAGTATCTTCTACTTCTACCTTCACAAATTTTCCTACTTATAATATAAAAAAATCTGACAAGCGCGAGTCGGGTAGGCCCACCTAGGGTTTCGTACAAAAATTGGAGGTCTCGTGCTTTTTCGAAAAATCAACTTAGCCTTAGCCAGAGCCCTTTCATCTGATACCTCACTTGAACTAGCGGCTTTAATATCAAAGTTTGCACCCCTTTTAAGGCTATAATTTTTCAGGATTTCACTACAAATGTATAGTATACAAATTTTTACCTCAACTAATACTACCTGTAAAATGTAAATGCTAGTTTCAAAATTATAGGTCAACCGGAAGTACCCTATTAATTTTGATTCCTTTTAAAGTGTCCAAATACGCGTTTTATCTTTTTTTAAGTAAATGTAGAAATACGTTTTTTTTCAGGCAATTATGGGCCCGTAGATGAGTATATGGTTTGAATTTCAACGCGATGTCTCCAAGCGTTCCTGAGATAAAGGCTCTTGACAGACAGATAGACAGACAGATTGACAGATACAATAAAGTGATCCGATCCTACAGACCGAAAATAGAGCGACCGACAGTAAAGTGAGTGAAATTAAGGGTTCCTTTTTTCCTTAAAAGGAACGGGACCCTAAAAATATAAAATTAGTAAGATTTTTATGCATATTTTTTACTATATTCTTGCTGTAAAATAATAAAAGATATATATTTTTTTAGAGCACAGCAGAGCCCTCTTCAATTCGTCAAGTTTAATTTACTCATTTCTTTCCTTTTTTCCGGTAAATTAGTAATGAAGCCATGTCTGTCTCCACGAAGTAGGGTTACCAGGCTTTTGAATTTATATAACATAAAAGTATATTATATAGAACTGAAAATAATGTGAAAAATTTAACTATATTTTTTTTAAAATCAAAAGAGTTCAAAATAGAGTGCTATTAAATTTTTATTGTGAAATTCAAAATGAAAAAAAAAATGAAAAATTTGTGACAATGTTATAATTCCCTTATGTAATATTCTTTATTACCTCTTATCTTCAGAACCGCTGAACGAATTTTCATAATTGAGGTATCATTAAATTTGTATTAGCAGCCCAAGTGTTCCCTTCCCCTTGTTTAGGTGACGTTAAGAAAAAACAATCATGGCGGCTGTGGGACGCCATTGAATTTAGTGCAAGCAAATTTTTCGTTTCAAATACCACAATATGGGTATCAAATTCCAGAGCTCAATACGAGGATTTCAAAAACGTATATCATGATTATCATTCCCAGAATGAATTTTAACAAAAAAGTGAAAAATAAAAAAATATTTATAAAAACAAAAACCACGACTGCATAAAACTAAAAAGAAAATAAACAAGCCCAATAGTTTATTAGGATTAACAGTCGGGATTTATAAGTCATTCTTCAATGAATAAAATTTTTACCAGGAATCCTGCATAATTTAAAGAGGTCCCGACTGTTAATCTTAATAAACTATTGGGCTTGTTTATTTTCTTTTTAGTTTTATGCAGTCGGGGTTTTTGTTTTTATATTTTTTTTTATTTGTTTTTTTTCAATTTCATATTGTGGTCCGTGCATAGCAAGGCAGGCAGAGAAAAGTAAATGTCAAATTACCTTATGGTCTTCTCTCCGCGTAAACTCAAGATATTGTAAATTGAGTCGCGGAAATTAACGCAGAATTTTTATAATAAGAGCAACGAACTAACAAATTCCTATTACTTTATCGACGTTCCAAAAATATTTAGAAAATGTAATCCATAGTCCAAAACCAGCCGTACAATCAAATTAAATGAGATCTCATTAAAACGCGTCGGTATTGAGTGTACGTGACTAATTTGTTACCGTGAAGCCTTTGAAAGTTTTATTATGGCTGACATAAAGGATATTTGCGTACGAAATTTTATAAAGTAATTTCGTTGGCTTTGTTTTAATTGTTTAATATTATATATAGATGTGTTTATCTATAGTAATATAATAAAGCGGAAGAGTTTGTTTATTTGTTTGTTTAAACGATGAAATCTATGAATTTACTGGTCCGACTCACTTATTTTTGCCGTCGGTTTCGTCCTCGCAAATAGCCCTGTAATGCTTGCACTTTCTCAAAACTATTAAGTATCTAAATTAAATTGATAATTTTATGGCAAATGCAGTAATATGTATATATTATAAAAGAATTATAAGTTGTATGCGGGTGAGGCCGCGAGTAGGCCGCTAGTAATCTATATTTCTATACTTATCTACATATATCTATCTATATTTATATTATAAAGAGAATATAAGCAATATATTATATAGCGTATATGAAAAGTTTATTTGGTTGGACGCGCGAACCTCAGGAACTACTGGTTAGAATTACAACATTTTGTCGTGTAGGATAATCCACTTATCGAAGAAGGCTATATTGTATAAATTAATTGTTCCTAGATAACCCAGCATATCTGGCGTCGGACCTTTAAAAATTTTAAGCGGGCGAAGCCGCGTTTTTGTCGCTAGTATTACTCGTATGTAAATTTTCTGCTATGCACCATTTTATATTGCCAGTAAAACGAATGGAAATTGATAACGACGCTCTATGACGAAAATTGAAACTATTGAATTGTATTGAAGAACATCTCGCAGAGCAAAAGCTTTCGTTGAGTTATTGAATGTCTTTTACTATATTTCTGAAGTGAAGAGTTATTTCTTGACATTTTTTGATGTCTTTGTGGATACCGTATTTAAACTTTCCTTTTCTTGTTTTATTACGTTGAATATTGTCTTAATTTTGTATTATAAGGATAGTAAAAAAAAACTTGATGGTGAGTTCTCACTTGGTGCTAAATTTTATAGCTGTACATCGACGGGAATTACTCTAATAGGTTTTGATTATGCGGCGAATTTCATACAAAATGCAACAAAATTAATACATCAATGTTTGTGTCTTTTGATTGCGTTGACTTAGAAGCTTCACTTTTCTCCAAGAAACCATATACCTAAATGTTGATATTAATTTCAGCTTGATACCTCCAAGAAATAAAGCATAAGGGTTCTATTTTGAGGTACGGAACCCTAAAAAACATATATCTAAATTATAACAAGCTTTTATTTTACTTGCCGTGTTAATATGTGTGTAGGTTAAATCTTAGAGGCTCAATTTGACGCACTACCCGTTGTCCCATTGACCTGAAATCTGGTTTATTTAATTCAGTTCTGAAGACAACGAAATTCCATATATAATCAATTGTTGTTAATACAAAATGGCTGCCATAAAAAAATGGCGGATTTCAAATTTTTGCACAACCCTAGTTGGGTTGTGTAAAAATGAGTGTATCAAATGAAAGGGCTACATTTGTAAAATAGATTAGAAAATACATAAAAAAATTTAGAAAGATTGTATTTAATATTTGTTTAATTAATATTTGTGTGCATTTTTTAATTAATATTTTATTTTAACTATAGAATGATGGTAACGCTGTCAGTGTCTCAGTGTCTGACTGTGTAAACGCGACGGTTGTGGGTTTGATTTACACCCGGAAAGCACGGCGTTGAGTTCCGCCTCTCAACAAGCAATGTCTCGTAAATTGGGCGGAAAATTACGAACGGAGTGTCCAAGCACTGTCATCTGCCTACCTTGCTATATGTAGGGTTCAACGAGAAGTTATCCACTCATATGAAGTCCAGGTAGCCGATGCCGAGCAAAACCCTAGTTGTAAATAATATAAAATATTCATACAATTAAAATCTTATATTCTTAATTGTTCTTAAATGTATGTTCCCTCTGATTACTTAAATATACTTATTATTTTGGGTCCCTCAATTAGCGTTCTTGGAAATGCTACAAAAGCAAAAACGGAGCAATTGTGTAACTATAACTATAATTAATTTCACGCTTTATCCCTTGCGGGGTAGTCAGAGAGAACGGAGCGCCAAACGCTACGGTCTCTACATACCTCTTTCGCCTCGTCCACTGTCATGAACCTCTTCATACATGCCCTCCGGGGGGCCTCGTGCTTTTTACGTGACTTTCCTCCAGTATCTTCGATACTGTGTTTTCGAAGGTCAGGAGGAGGAATTGTGCGCAGCAGCAAATAGCTACGTGGAGGGATTATGTGTTTTTTATTATTAAACTAACCAGAGCTTCCATAAACTACTAAATATAAAGTCAGTTTTCTTTGAGGCTAGTCGTGGCGCGGGGCACAAGCGTGCGACTATAAATGCAACAGGATATGGTAGCCATTTTTCACTTATCGCAGATGTAGGGCGACGTGTCTGCGCGTCGTTTATTGGTGACGTCCTAGCCGTATTCAGTTTCTGTCTGTCTCTGTACATTATTTATTTATGTACCACACAAGAAAGAAAGTACAGAAAACATATAATAACAGAAAGAATGTATACAACGGATAACTTATCTCTAATAGAGATCTCTACCAGAAACCCTTTAATGTAGGAGATGTTAAGAGAAATGATTCGGGTGCGGTACTTAAATATTATTATATGGTAATAATAATAAACCTATAATACATACAAATATACTTTATATTAGTCAATATAACTATACTTACATAAATATATTATAAAGACGGATGGCCGTTTTTATGGGGTGCGACTGCCAAAACCCCATTGTGGGGAAAAATCAAGGAGAGGAATAGGACAGATAGAGAAAGGGGAAGGATAGGTACAAGGGGAGTATAGAAAAAAGGGAAAGGAAGGGATTAAAAGAAGGGGAGACCACTTTTATGGACCGGATCGAGGTATAACAAGTGGTAGCTCGAGGATCCGGGGTCGCGTATCCGTATTACGTATAAGAACAAATTACGGACAGATAATAGTCAGCCGCATCTTCTGGATATCCTGACTAATGGTTTTCCTTGTAACTATATAATATAATTATATTTTTCACCAAAAAAAAACCAAGTTGTTTAATTTCCACCAGATCACATAATCAGAACCTAAGCAAACTTTCGCCAAAACTATCCTTTCCAATAAAAAAAGCATCATCAAAATCGGTTGGCTTGGTATTGAAATATTCATCCATTTGTCGCGCACATCCCTAATGCAAATTTAACACTTATATGATTTTCTCACAGAAATCGGTTAAAAGTAAAACTCAGTATAACTAAAATCGTCCTTCAATTAATTTAAACTACGAAAAACATTTTTTTTTATTTTAGTCAAACACAATTAAATATATTTATTAGTCAAAGAATATTTATATCTTATTTAAACATATTTAAAGTGTTATTAAACTTTTAGAAAGAAATATACTTATTAGAAACCGTATACAAATTAGAAATTTGAATACGTATAGGTATTTGAACCCGCGCCTCTTGTTACTTTAATATTGAAAATAGCAACTTTTGAGTTTATTACCGGTTTTTCTTAGAAGTAAGTAAAAAAGCTTAAATCTAAGCCAGTGTCCACCAAGCATGCGCGGGTTGAATGAATCGGTGGAGAGCTGGACGGGGAGGCGAGTGCGCTCCGACAGCGACACCACGTGCAGTAGAACTTGGTACTGCAGGGACTTGAGCTCGCAGAGGGCGAATCTTGAACCTGGGGGAACGAAAATTTAATAAACATAAATATCTGAGTAATTTTTGAATTTTATGCAAAAACGCGAAGGTGTCAACCCATATTAGGCGCAATTATAATATATACAGGCCAGTGGCCATGAAACCAGTCATGGTGCAGAGGCACAAGCGGGCAATTGTAAACGTGACACATTACGGGTTCGATTTCCGCTCAAGGAAATGAATTGAAATGAATGAATGACATTTCTTGTTGTGTCTTAACAATAGGTATCCATGCTCTCTTTGCCTACCTTGCTATGTGCGGGATACAGCGGGAAGCTCAAATCAAAATCAGCTTCTACAGTTACCAGGGCTGACCTGGTGCTACGATACTCCGTGCCACATTTTATTCCTATTTTTAGTTATGTACATTATGTTTTGAGTTTCGTAACCCAAGATGATAAAAAAAATATATTATGGAAAAGTGCTAATATTTTGGGGATAATCAGTGAAAACCTTGTGATAAGAGTTGCGTTCAACACTGTTTTAAAAATTCCATGTTTAGCCAAATATAGGATGGTATGTATTAAGTAAAGATTTTTTCTACTTCATTCTCACCGTGACTTATTTGCCAGTAGATAACTACCATAGCCATATCTAGAAATACAAAGGTCCTACACCAAAATACAATGCAATCAAGAAAGTATGATATTAAAATATTAAATATAGTTCTTTAACTGCACGATGATAGCTAACGAATATAAATTAATTAAAAAAAAATACCGACTTCATACAACGAACTAAAAAGTAAAAAATAATTTTACATAACACACAAGTAAAACTTACTTTGATTTTGTTAAACAATAAATTAATTTTTAACAGTAATAGAAACTAAAGTAAAACATATTTTTACTAAGATATTATTTTTTTGAATTCAAATCGTTGAAAGCGTTTAAATAAATATATTTTTTTAGGTTTTTTTTTGGTTCGTCGTTTCCATCTCGTATATTACATGTCTACAAGATTTTTCTATAAAATACTTACCAATACAATTTCTAGGGCCAATATCAAAAGGCATGTATGCCATGGGATTGATTTTATGTTTATTCTCTTCTGAAAACCTTTCAGGATTGAATTTGTTGGGATCTGAGAAGAAGTCCGAGTCGTGATGGAAGCACCATACTGGTATTGAAAGTATTTCACCTTGTTTCATCTATGGAGAATAAATTAAATCACTATAAACTAGCTATTACTCCAATAGACATTGTCTATTGACTGGAACTCCTAATGGATAAATGCTTGGGCATTATTATATTTCATAGCTTCACGTTGTATCACCACATATGGATGCACAGAGGGAATCTTGTAAGTGCCACTCTCCGATCCTCAGACTAGTCCAATTTACGAGACATTGCGTTGTAAAAAATTTATTTGTTAAAATATTTACTTACAATAAACTCCTTAGTCGTTTTGCTGTTTGGTTTACCCATGTTATAATCTTTGATACATTGTCTGTCCAAAGTCAATACTGGCGGCCAAAATCTTAGAACTTCTAAAAAACAACTTTCATATTGAAAAATATCTTTAGAAAAGGTAAAAAAGTCTGAACGTAGCTGGATTAGAACCCAAATAAGTTGTAATAAGCGTATAAGAATTTCGACATAGCTTGATAAGAACTAGAAGAAGGCTTGGTGGGCAGAGTGCTTGGACGGTCTTAGATGGACGACTTCCAAATAACGCGGGATCAAGTCTCAACGTTCAAATTTATTTACATTTTTCAAAAAATAAGTGTAGGGTGATAGGATAATAATACCTTTCTTAGCTTCCATAAGAGGATGAATCATGCCGGGTCTGATGATGTTCTTCATTTCTCTGTTCTTCATTGTTCTAGTTACGAGTGCGATGAAGAAATCTTTTGTATGGCTCGTGAATAAAGAGATCTTAAAATACTGTAGAGAATTTTGCGTTTTTATATTTGAAGTAAATTTATATTATTTTTTAATTTAAAAAATAAAAAATATGATTAGACATAGCACAGATATATAATAAAACTTTAAGAGGGTTTAATTCTGTATATTGAATTTTTCAAGGATTTTTTGAGGTGGGCTGGGCTGTAAGGGTTCGGAAACCATTGTTTTTTTATGCCAACAGAAAATGCCTCCCTAGGACTAATAGCTAAATAACAAAAAAAAATCAAATCAAAATTGGTCCAGTTATTTTTGCGTGAATCGCGAACAACACATGTTTTTGTTTTCCGTTACTTGTATAAAGAACCTAAATGTTTAATAAAAATAGATAGGCTCGTCAATAATAAAAAAAAATTACCTTAGCAAGACCTGGACACGCAGAAACAAAGGAGAAGAACAATATTTGACGTAAGTTGAATACAGAAGCCAATTTTTCCATCTTGTAGAACTGGTTCTCCTCGTCTATATGAGAGTCCACTTTGAGGCCGAAAGCGCAAGAGGCGATAACGTCATTGGTGTAGCGCGATGTTAGATCTTTACAGTCTACATCGATGTATCCAGCTAAAAATAAAAACAATATTGTTAATCATCATTATTAATTTAATTTATTAAAAAAGATAAGAGAAGAAGACCTACTTAGTGATATGTTTATTATTTTTATGCAGAAATGATTTAAATCCAAAAAATATTAAGTTTCATGTAATATAAATATGAGGTGTAATTATTTGGAAGTCAAAAGGTGTATAACAATTAATAATTTCGTTTGAAATATTACAAATGTTTTCATTTTCCTCGGGTAGTTAAACCGCGGCGTTGAGTTCCGTCACTCCATACGCAACATTTCGAAAGTTGAAAGGTGTATCTTAACACTAAATTCATTCTGCCTACTTACGCATAGCAGATGAAGGAAAAAGCGTTAAGCTGTTTATCTTTTTCTTGCACTTACTCTTAGATTCGCTGATCTTCTTCTTAAGAGCTCTGATCATCTGATCGCCGACTTCCTCCATGAAGGGTATCATCAGCTTTATCTTGGAGCTCGTGGACGCTGGGCTTAGAGTTGACCTCATATCCTTCCATTCTTCACCTGAGTATTGTTAGTAAATGCTAATTAGATAGTAGCAATGAATTTTTCATTTTCAGCTAGAAACATTTAGATAGGACTTTCATGACATTTCTATATTTTTTTTATAATTTAGGGTTTTTTTATTTTTTTTATTTTTTAGGGTTTAACCACAAATGTACATAGTTTTCAGATTTTTTTTCTGTACTATCTGTAGATGCCAGTTACCAAATTTCATAATTCTAGGTCAACCGGAAGTACTCTATGAATTTATATTTCCTTAATAGTGTCGAAATACGTGTTTTTTTCTATGATGGATGCTGATGGAAATGTAGAAATATTTTTTTTAGAAATCGTGGATCTGAGTATATGGCTTAAATTTCAACTTGATATGTCCAATTTCAACTCGATATGTTCCTGAGAAGGCTCTTGGCAGACAAATAGACAGACAGACGGACAACAAAGTAATCTTATAAGGGATCGTTTTTTTCTTACAAAGTACGGAACCCTCTTCGAACTACTACTTGTTGCCCGTCTGTCCGTCTGTCGACACCATTTATCTGTAGAAAAAAATTACAAACATATTTTTTAGATAGTTTCATATAAAATTAGGGCATATGCCCGTAAACTTAAATCAACTTTCATAAGTTGTACTTCTCGTTGACCTACAATCCTGAAATTGCCTCGGTGAGCGAGTCCGACTGGCATTTAGCCGGTTTTATTTGTACGGGATTCCGTTTAAATCAGAAATATATCGTCATCTGTAAAAGTCTTACTATCGCAGTTCATGGGATACAGACAGACAGACGGATGGATGAAAGTCTTAGTATAATAATATCACCCTGTTTTCCTCTTTGGGCATGAAATCCTAAAATATATATTATGTTAATATTACTCGCACCTTTTAGAGCAAACAAATTCGTAGAAAAAAGTGGCTCTACTTTATTATCTGCGAATGTTCTGTGATCTATGAAATATTCGAAATCTTTAATTGTAATTTTCTTCACTAGGTCAATGTCGCGTATTAGTACTGTAGGCTTGGTGAACTCATGGCTGCCTACAAATCTGGGGACAAAATTGATAGTTTTAGAATCCAAATATATATTTTTACTAAATTATACATTTTTTTGCTTTTTATATAAAGATTCAATGAGTATACAGTTCAATCGAAAGCTTCTGCTTTTAACAATATGAATAAGGAAAAACAAGTACGAGTGAGAGTCGAACTCGCGTGTGAATGATTCTATTCTACTCCTTCTAAAAAATAGCATAAAATATTCTATTTTAGTACTTGTTGTTAGAACGGCAACAGAAATAGATCATCTCTGAAAATTTCAGCTGTCTAACTATCACGGTTTTTGAGATATAGCCTGGGTCTCGTTTCACTCATTGGATGACAGAACCCTAAAAATTGCGTAACATCCCGTTCCTCATTTTATCAGATTTTCTGAGACATTGCATATTGAGTGGCGGACTTCAATGCCGCGCTTCAGTTTCCAAAGGAGAGCAATTTAAATTTATTAAATATGACCATTCCCCCGAAAGTAAATAGAACCATAAACTAAACTTTGACACATATGATAAAACTAACATTTCATTCTTGAATGTATAGTACAATCTGTCTAAGTGATCATAAAAATGCCTTTGCCTGAGTAAAATACCCGCCATGTTGCCGACGAAGGGCAACGCTCTGAAATGCTTCACCCCAGAATCGCTGAACCTGGAGTACACCTTGTTAAAATACAGTACTATGACTGCTATCAGTACTGACGTCCATATTAGGAAAATCATCTGGAAAAGAAAATAGTTTGTAATTAAGGCTGTCGAGGCATAAAGGCGAATGTGAACTCGGCAACTGTGTGTTGTATTCCTACTCGGAGGAATGAAATATTTAATGACTTCCATCATTCAACACGCAATGCCTAAGAATTCGGAAATGTGGAAAGGATGTGTTTTAACGGGGATTAAGTATCCTAGCAGAAGGTTCCCAGGTTCCCTCTGCCTACCCTGCTGTGTGCAGGATACAGCGTGAAGTAAAAATATAACATTGTCAATCAAATGTAGTTACAGTCAAAGTCACTTCAGGTATCTAGTATGTGTCTAAAGGCTAATATTATATATTATTTCATATGAACCCACTGCGAAGAAAAACCCGAGTGAAGAACAGGATATACTTAGAACACCCCTCTGCTTTTATCAGATATCGTGAAGTGATTAAAGTAGAGTACTACGAGTATTTCTATTGATTATTTCAGAAATGAAACGTAAATGGCTTGTTATCGTTATCTTCATGTATTATGGTTGGTGGTTATTTTTTTTTAACTTCAATCTGTAGATGTTTTTTTTATTCGAAAGAAGCTGTAGTTTTTTTATTTGCAAGATAATTTAACGAATTCCGAATGTGCTTAAAATTTGGTATAGACGTGTAAACTTGAAGGTCATCCTTGAAAATACTTTTAATATACAGAACTAAATTTCAAGTTTATTACAAAGCTTAGTTTTAAGCTTATTTTTAATAAAATCAGATTAGACGCTTAAGCAATAAACATATTTTGCTAAAATGAGTTAGTCTATTTTGGAGTTAGGGGTTTTTTTTAAATATTTTTTTTATTATTTCCTTAAAGTGAATATTAAATCATTGCCATCGTTATTGCAGTCAAACGCTGTATTATTATGCGACGATGCCGTTTATTTTTAATGATTTTTATTTGTCAATTAAATTTGTCCATCATTCTGAATAATTTTTGTTAAGGGTTATTCTTGTTAGTTCTTCGGTCGTATCACATATTTCAGATCTTAATTTTTTTTATATATATATATATGAAAAATGTTTGACTCGTTGAATGCTTTCCACTAAGGCGGCATTTCATTATTTATTATAGTTTAGCTTAACTGCTTAATTTGTTTACCAAATGTTCCAGTTCTTAAATTTTTGTATGTCAATGGAAAATGCTCATCCAGTTGAGGACACATTTAAATATTTCTTATAATTTAGGTCAGGGGTTCCCAATCTTTTCTTGATCAAGGACCACTTTTATATAATTCTTGGTAGCAGGGACCACTATGCATGTAGGTATAACAAAAATTAACTGTCATAATTAAACAGAAACTTCGTCTCACCATCCCCAGTCATAAAATTAAAATCGTTCACGGATGGTCCGTGCAGATTTTTTTGAAATGCAGATTTTTTGAATGTATCCTAAACATTAAAAAAAATCTGCATTTGGTTTTGCAGTTATTTATAATAGCAAAAATTATATATTATCATTATTTATTAGTTTTGATTTGTTCGATTCAAATATTTCCCTTTCCTCTTGCTAGACGGTATTGCCCTTGCCTATTTTACGGAACAAATATTCTCATTAACTTCATTCCTGGTGACACCTGCATGATTAGTGATGATGATAAATTAGCTTCCGAAAGCAATCTTCCCTCAATGACCCAATCAGAAAACTAGTTTCCCAAAGTGATAACGATAGTTGAGATAAAGACAAAGTCCCCCTAACAAATTTTATCAATAACAAAAATGTTGGTCCTCATCGGAAAGCCCTTACTGAAAAGATTTAATGAAAATCGAATCAACTGGATCCATACAATATTGAAAACTACATCTTTACTCAAGCCAAAGTCAAATAAATTTTATTCGCGCGCCCTTTATTTGTTTAATGTCAAATAATTGGAGAATATACCTGCGGATTTCTTTTGATTCACATTCTACAGCTTCTAGTCGTGTGTCAAATCCAGAAACTCGTACATCTAAAAGGATGAGGAAAATCCTAAATAAAAAAAACATCAAGAATTCTTCAGGATCGGTAGTATAGGACATTGGCCTAAATGGCAAAAGTTATTATACTTTATTTTATAATATATTAAATAAATTTAGTTTTTATTTTCTATTTTTTGTTCCGTA
Organism: Heliconius hermathena; assembly: GCA_013403705.1. Taxonomy (NCBI): domain Eukaryota; kingdom Metazoa; phylum Arthropoda; class Insecta; order Lepidoptera; family Nymphalidae; genus Heliconius; species Heliconius hermathena. The sequence goes on along the minus strand of JAAIXJ010000338.1, from coordinate 101,915 downwards.
ATGTCGTTTTGCTGCATACAACTATACATATATCTCTAATAGTTGTTGCCTCTGTGCATACGAGCCCATACATGGTTCCGTAAAAATAAAACAAAATAATCAACTTTTTTTTTTCTTCTAATATGTCTTACTGATTTATACTTACATAATAAAGCGGGAGAGTTTGTTTCTTCGTTGTTTAAACGCTAAGATCTCTAGAACTACTTGTCAGATTCACTTTGTTTTTGTTCATCAGGAGTGCTATATAACATTATAGTTAAATTCTTAGTTAGCCTTAAATAACGACATAAAAATAGATAAATATATGAAAGTATATTATACTAAAAAATCAAATAAATAAATAAATAAATAAATCAGCTTCACGCTGTATCCCGCACACAGCAGGGTAGGCAGAGGGAACCTAGTGTTAAGACACTCCGTTCCCCACTTTCTGCCGAATTCTGGAGGCATTGCGTGTTGAGTGGCAGAACTCAACGCCGCGCTTAACCTCGACACCAGAGCGAAGAAATGGAAATATAAATTTAAGTAAATATTTCATCTCCTCGAGTGGGGATCGAACCCACAACCAGTCGGTTTTACAGTCACACTTTGTGCCGCTGCGCCACGACCGGCCTCGACGATATTATAACGATATTATAACGATATTATACTACAAAAACTTTAAATTTTATCAGTTCTAAAATAAAAGTCCGCGACACCGTATTTTTTTAAAAAAGTCACAGTAAGGCATTTTGTGACAAAAAATAATTGAAAATTAAATGATGATATTTCACCGTTTTTTATTCGGTAAAGGTATTGAAACGTACCAGCGAAAGTCTTTCCATTATCAAAGAAATTTTATGAAGATAAGGTTTTACTTTTATAGCGTGTAATTTAGACGTATACTTTTCGAGAAAATGTAAAATTAAAATAATTCAACACTCTGTTTACGGCCGCAAGCCTGGACTCAAGTCGCGCGGGGGACGCCTTTGCCGCCGATGACATCCTCGCAAGCAGCTACATCATGCTTGCACTTTCTCATTATTACGAAAAATGATTGAATTTATTTATTAAATTATATAGAGATACAGGCGAAAGAAGCCGCGCGTGGGCCGCTAGTAATTAAATGAAGCTATTTCCACTGTAAAACGCCTTGTTTTTTCAACGCCTTAGTAATTCATGCGGTAAATGGTTAAATATATTTAAATAATCTGCAAATTATACATTTATATTGTACTTGTGTCGTATATGAAATGACTGTAAGCTCGATGGTTATCGGTTCGATTCCTGCTCGGGAGATTGAATTATTTTCGTTATCCTCTCTATGGTAGCAGCGCGGCGTTGTGTTCCGTCACTCAACACAGGATTGTTCAAATTCGGACAGATAGCAGAGAAAGCAATGTACTACCATTGGATTCTCTCAGCATATCTTGGAGGATACAGTGAAAAACGTTATATAGAGTAAAAAATAAAAAAAAATCTACTCTCATTATATACGTTGATCGTGGGTTCAATTCTTTTCTGGGAAAAAGCTTATATTTAAATAAATTGTAGTATTCCAGTCTAGTTAAATTTAGTTTACCTACTTAAATTCATTTTTTTTAAATCCTTCCGTTTAATCTGATCTGTTTTAATTGTTTTTTATTTCTAGTATTAACTTAAAAACAGTTTTAAAAAACAATTTATTAAATTATAACTTCTACAAAGTTATGCATGCACAATCTTTCTCTTTAGGAGCTTTTCTTTTGTTGCGCTTCCAGAAACACCTAGTGAAGGAGATTTTTAACCTCCATTGAAATTGGCTTTTTTTTACTTTTCCTGTGTCCCGCAAATTGCGGTGTAGGCAAAGAAAACCTAGTGTTAAGATACTTCTTTCCTCACATTCCATCAATTTTAGACATTAAGACATTCCGTGTAGAGTGGCAAAATGCCACGATGTTCACGGAGCAAGGAAATTAAAATTTGGTAGATCTGTTGCGCTGGTGCAAATTATTATAATTTTTTTTGCTTTTCGCTCAGTTTAAATATTCTAGGACACCAACAAGTAGTAAATCTTTTTTTTCTCTTCTCTCCGCTTCCCCTACAAAATGTGACAAAATTTGTTAGGAAAATTTGCCTCAGATAGGCTAAAGGTGATATAAAGTAAATAGAGCGCACTGTGGCCTTAATACTCGTTTAGCGATTACAATTATTAATTAAGCAGCCTGTTCACACGGCAAATGAGAAAAGATGTTGTATAGATGGATCTAGGTATTAGATTTTTACATTATTCTTTTTAAATTAATAAAATAACACCGTTGTGGTGTAGTTGTGTAAAATTGTTTAGAAGGTTGTGGGTTCGATTTCCACTTGGGGTCATTTTGATTTTTTTATTACCGGTTTCTGAAAAATAGATGTATTCTGTATTTAACAGGCTAGACAGGGAGAACCCGGGAACGTAATGTTAACATGTGACATTTCTGTTTCCGACTTACGGTTGGATTCTAAAGGAATTGTGTGTTTTACCTTCTTAACAGATCGAGGAAAGTCATTGGAAATCGAACCGACAACTACCACCGACTATGGTGTGACAGCCGCAATAAACAAAAAAATTAAAAAAAAGCAGATCAGCGCGAGTGAGTCACACTTTATGCCTCTGAGCTAAACTGGTAAGAATAAATAAATAAAATATTTTCATTATATAAATGAAATTATATAAGTGAATGAGACTCATGAGGCCAGTCGTGGCGCAGGGTCATAAGCCTTCAACTGTAAATACGCAACGAGGCAAGGCGCGGTGGTGAGTTCCACCACTCAACACGCAATGCTTCCGGAATTCGGTGAAAAGGAATGAAAGTGTCTTAATATAAACGGAGTGTCTGGTGACTAGGTTCCCAGGTTCTCTGTGTACCCTGCTATGTGCGGGGTAGAGCGTGAAACTAAAAAAAAAAAATAATAAAACTCAATTTAATTTTAGAATATTTTATTTTTCTAAAATTAAGCATCAATAGGTTGTACTATTTATTGTTTTTACTTATAAAAGTAAAAAAAATGAGTGAGCCTCGGCGGAACGGATTCCTTGTAGGTACAATATAAGTGAAATATAAAAATATGAAAATAAGTATTTTAATTTCTTTAAATTTTATTTATAAAACAAATTATGATGAAACTTAAAAAAAACCCGCTTAAATGCGAGTCGGACTCGGATACCGAGGGTTCCGTACCAATTTCTTAACTTTGTGTGTGAAGTACAATTTTAAGAGCCAATTTTAAGTTTGCACTCATTTTGTATAAAATTAAGTACAAATATAAGTTTGTAATGATTTTACTTTATGAAATATCTATAATTTTTTACTTTTTAGATTTCTTCCTTTATTTGTATTACAAATTCTCATTGATTGTCAAATTTCAGAATTGTAGGTCCACAGGAAGTATGCGGTGAATTTAATATAATATGCAACAAAAATGAGGTTTGATGATGCAAGCTTGATTTCTATGCACCAAGAGACGGTAGACCGAAATATTAACTATAAATTTCAGCTTCATACCTCCACGTATTCCTGAGAAATAGAGTCTTGACAGACGGACAACAAAAGGGTACGTAACTGTAAAAATTAACACAGGTCTACAATCAACAAATCAAATAAACCGATCCTCTTATGCTCAAAACTAAAATAAAATAAAAAAATGTCTAGGACGTAAAAATTTTTCACAAATAAAAATTCAAATTTAGTCCATTTTTCGTTGTCGATGCTACGATCCTAACATATTACTATTGTTACGGGTTCTTAGGTAATAAAAGAATGTTATTTTGTTATATATAGATATGATATAATAAAAAAAACCAACAACCCTAAAAAAATCCTCAAATGGATATAAAAAATAACTAAGCCTAGGTACTACTTAACTAATACTAAATTACTACACTAGATCTTATTATATCTAATAGGGCGCCAGGAGAGGTTTTTTTTATTCCATATTGACGGAACTCTGCCAAAACCAGCCTCGACTATTCCAGGGCGTATATATATTAACTGATGGATTTTTAGTAATCCACTGAGCATAAAGGGCGTTTGGATAGGCTACCACAACACAAACATTAATTAATTAAAATTAAAAATACTTATATAGTTACTAAAATTGCATTAAAAGTAAGACTTACCCCTATCGCAGTGAGAAAAAAAAACACAGTAACCTGAATGTCCACACTAGCAAAATCTAGGCATCTTTCTTAAATTTCAAAAACTATAACAGTTACGAGCGGTCAATTTATATTCATTGCTACAAAATTGACACACGTCCATTTCCGTTTAAGGGATCCTCCTACCCACACGTTACACATATGATTGATATAAAATACTAATAATTGAAGTCAAAATAAAATAAATATCAATGTGCATAAAGATAGATTTGAACTCGGGTCGCGCGACTACTAAATCCGCACCGATAGCCGCTGCGCTGTTGGACGTTATAAGCACCTGTTAAAATGTCCTATCTCATAATACTATAACATAGTATTTTTAAAATATAGGGAGATTTTTTTTAAGAAAAACGCACTTGTTATAATCACTTTCAAGTAGTGGTATTGGATATAACTCAAATATTCAATTGTAAAAAAAAACGTAACGTAATACAGTAAAATGGAGTTCAATTTTAAATTCAATAGCTAAATGCACAACACAAACTATTTGAAATTATTAAAATGGCTTTTCAAATAAAAAAAAATATAGACCTGTGTTATTTTTCACTCATTTTTTATTATACACTAAAAAGTTTAAACGAATTTCTGTATTTGAACATACATACTTATTATTATGCCTAATTCAACATACCACTTTTACACTTAGTGTCTAAGTAAGAAATTAAATACATTATTTGTAACATAACGTCACTAATATAAAGACAAATTAATAATTATTTAACATTATTTTTATAAAAGAAAAAAATATATGCATGTTCTAGCATAATTTTGAGTAACTCCTAACACGTGACTGTAAACATAACGGTAGTGGGTTCGATTCTCATGACATGAATTATTTAATATTTTCCTTTAACCGCTCTGGTAACGCCACTCAACACAATGCCTTAAGATTTCTGCGGAAATTTGGGCATGGAAGTGTCTTAAGGGGCAGCAGAGTGCCGTAATACTAGGTTCCCAGGTTCCCTCTGCCTAATCTGCAGTGTGCTTGCAAGAGTTTATTTAAAAACTTATATAATATTATAATTAAATTAAAAAAAAATATAAGTAACAAATTATTATCAATACATTTCAATCTCGTATCTGAAATGTAAGCCAGTGTCCGCCAAGCAGGCGCGGGTTGAAGGACTCGGTGGAGAGCTGCGCGGGGAGGCGCGTGCGCTCCGACGGGGACACCTCCATGTGCAGTAGAATCTGGTACAGCAGGGACTTCAGCTCGCAGAGGGCGAATCTAGAACCTGGGGGGAAAGAAAATTAAATAATTATAAATTTACACGTAATTAAAAAAACGCGATGGTTGGAACTTCGACCTCTATTAGGTTCAATTATAATATAAACAGTCCAGTAATCATCAGACCAGTCATGGTGCAGAGGTACAAGCGCAAGGATGAGGAGGTTATGAATTCGATTCAATATTTTCATTTTTTGACTATGGGAAAGAGGCAAAGCGCGGCTTTATTTTCCACAACTCACGCAATGCCTCCAGAATTCGACGAAAAGTGGGGAACGGTAAGTGCCTTAATGCTCCAGGTTACATCTTCTTACCCTGCTATGTGCAGGACGCAGCGTAAATCTTGTGATAAGCCCTTGGATCAACATTCTGTTTTCCATTTTTTGCCAGATATAGGATGTGTCTTCATTCTATATACTCTAAATCCGAATATCTACAAAGAGTGATCTGTGGTCAGTGAAAGAGTGGTCTCTATAGCATTCATCTATATTTCATTCTTCCTCTGTAATAACCATAGCAGCGTCAACATAGTGTACGACCAAACTTACAACTACGCTACCTTTCGCCGTCTCATAAACTCAGTTAAAGCACCGGTATTTCTGTTACCAGCACTAATACGCCTTTCTATTTTGATTTCGTATTTTCCATCTCTACTAAACATACTTCCCAGATGTACCGAAACTATTGCCGGTTATTCAAAAAATTGTGTTCTATTTGAAAGGATACAGTTGAAGTGGAGCTCAAAAACCTACGGTCTCTGTAAGGTTTTATATTTCGCTTCACCCACTGTCGTAACTCCTTCATATTTGTCCTCCTCATAAATTATACGTGACCTTCTAACAATATCATCGATACTATGTTTTCTCAAACGAGGTCTCCTTCTGCCTCTCCTACGTAAAATTTAGATCAATACAACAAGATTTAAATACTCACCAATACAATTTCTAGGGCCAATACCAAATGGCATATATGCCATGGAATTGATTTTATGTTTATTCTCTTCTGAAAATCTTTCAGGGTCAAATTTATAGGGGTCTGGGAAGTATTCCGGGTCGTGATGGAAGCACCATACTGGTATGGATAGTATTTCACCTTGTTTTATCTACGGAGAATAAATAAAATCACTACAAACAATATTCACGCTGTAACTCGCATATAACAGGGCAGACAGAGAGAGAAAATAGAATAAATACACACCATTTTTGACGTACCGTCAAAATTTCGAGACATTGCCTATTGAATGGCGGAACTCAATGCAGTAACGCGGTTTATCTTGTTGCTCCTTACCAATGCTCCTTACAGATAATGCTTGAGCATCATTATATTTCATAGCTTCACGCTTTATGCCACCTATAGCAGGATAGGCAGAGGGAACCTAGTGGGACTCCCCAAACCCCACACAATGTCTAATTTTCGAGGCATTGCGTGTTAAGTTGTGAATTTCTTCTGTAAAAATATTAACTTACAATAAAATCCTCCGTCGATTTGCTGTTTGGTTTACCCATGTTATAATCTTTGAGACACTGTCTGTCCAAGCCCAATATCGGCGGCCAAAGTCTTAAAACCTCTGAAAAACAACTTCTATATTGTAAAATATCTTCACAAAAGGTTAAAAAGATTAATTGATTACATTGTGAATAAGTCGTAATAAGTGTATAAGAATCTTGACGTCGCTTGATAAGAAATATAATATAATAGAATCAAGAAATTCGAGTACCAATTCATAAATATAAATTATAATTTTTTCTTCTATTCTTAAATGATAAAAAAACAGAAAAATATATTATATTAACTTACCTGATGTCACCATATCCATGTAAGTCATGCTTTGTATAGCATTAAAGTTTAGTTTCCCACCATTCTTGACATGCTCCTCTTTAATTTCTTTAACTAATCTATCCTGTACTTCGGGATGTACAGCCAGTTCGTGTAATGCGAAAGACATTGCAACAGATATTGTTTCGAAGCCAGCGATGAAGAACAATACTGCTTGAGCTGTTAAGTCAATGTCAGACCAAACTAGAAAAGAAAATTAATATTGTTATGTAAAAAATCTATTAAAATCACTGTTGATCACTATTCCGAAAATTTGCTTANTTGTATAGCATTAAAGTTTAGTTTCCCACCATTCTTGACATGCTCCTCTTTAATTTCTTTAACTAATCTATCCTGTACTTCGGGATGTACAGCCAGTTCGTGTAATGCGAAAGACATTGCAACAGATATTGTTTCGAAGCCAGCGATGAAGAACAATACTGCTTGAGCTGTTAAGTCAATGTCAGACCAAACTAGAAAAGAAAATTAATATTGTTATGTAAAAAATCTATTAAAATCACTGTTGATCACTGTTCTGAAAATTAGCTTAGATCATCAAGAAGGCATACAGATAAACATCCATTTTAAAATTATTCGCTTGTGTTTTAGTATCGTTGCAAGCAACTTCATGTAATTAAAAAAATATATATTTTAAAACCACAGACAGACATTTCAATTTTATTAACATATATAGATGAAAAATAAAACTATATATAATATTTAAAAAAATATATTTATTTTTAATCATTATTATTTTTTTTTAATTTAAAAAAAACATATATTTTCATTATATTATACAACTTTGTCGAAAATTAAAATGATTTCGAATAAATCTTACCTCTGCTAATAGATTTCTTGCCGACGTCCGATTCTTCAACGGTAGCGAACCCAGTGTCCTGGATGACATCGTTTCCTGCTTTCTCTTCATGAGCGAGACGTCCTAAATATTATAAAAGTATTTAGTAATTAAATATTTATAGTTATAATGTATAAGTATTTAATTTTATGTTAGATATGGCTGTGGTTCCGATTAATAATCGGGGTAAGGATTATATTTATATAATTAAATTTTTTCCATTTCCCTCCGTGTTGGATCCTGCCAATGTGACAAAAATGACTTGAAAATTTTGAACAGATCGATGTAGTGCTACATATAGACAGCCTAAAACAGCCTTATGCATGGCAGAACTTAACGGCTTTGAAATATGTGAATGTTTAAAATACCTTTCTTAGCTTCCATAAGAAGATGAATCATGTCAGGTCTGATGATTTTATTAATTTCTCTGTTCTTCATTGTACTTGTTACAAGATCGATGAAGAAATCCTTTGTACGGCTCGTGAATAAAGATATCTTTAAATACTGTAGATAATAAAATAAGACATTAATATTTCAAATAATCTATAAAATACCCTTAATTTATTTACTCTGTGCAAAGCAGATTAGTGCTAAGGATAAAAAAAAATAAACAAAACAATGGTTAGACGTATTGTTAGACGTATTGTGTATATATTGCGTTGAGTTCCTCTACTGAATAAAATGTATACTTTTAATAAAATCTATATCTATAATCTATAATTTTAATAAAATGGAAGATGTATCAGAAAAATGTAATTGGGAGCCTTAAGTAATGGAACTCAACCCAAAATAATTATTTTTAATTTTTGTGTCTGTTTGTATGCTTGTATGTGCGTTTACTCAAGCTAATCTCAAAATCAGCTTAACCAATTTGAATGAAGTTTTCTCTATTGGATTTTGGCAAGCTTTACTTAACATTTTGTGTTTATTTTGTTTCAATCGGTTTACAAATTAAAAAGTTATGTTAGAATAAAGAATTGTATGTGACAAAATAAGTATTTTATTGAATTGGCTAAGCCCTTAGCTGTTAATGTATGAATATTTTTTTAAAATGATATATGAATGTATAGAGTAATCATTAGATCACGGAAAATATTTTGAATTTCAGAGAAAAAAAAACGAACCTTAACGAGAACTGGACACGCAGAAAGAACGAGGAAGAACAACATTTGACGTAACTTGAATTCGGAAGCCAATTTGCCCATCTCATAGAACTGGTTCTCCTCGTCAGTATGAGAGTTCACTTTGAGACCGAATGCGCAAGACGCGATTACATCATTGGCGTAGCGCGATGTTAGATCTTTACAGTCTACATCGATGTGTCCAGCTAGAATAATATTAGTAATCTCAATAAATAATGATGAGGCTAGTCGTGGCGCAGGCTTGTAACTGTAAACGTGACTGGTTGTGGGTTCATTCCCCACTCGAGAAAATGAAGTATTTCATATTTTCATTTCTTCGCACTGGTGTAGGCGAAAAACGCGGAGTTGTGTTCCGCCACTCAACACGTAATGCTGCGTCCACAAGTAGGCGGAAAATGGGAAACTGAGTGACTTATCACTAGGATCCCTCTGTCATACCCAGCTGTGTGCGGGATACAGCGTAAAGCTGGAGTTTAATATTTCATATAATTTATTAAATCATATTAGAGGTCTTTTTTCTTTAAGCTAAGCTGAAATCTTGCTCAGGTCTGCGTAATTTAAGGTTAACCTACCTTCACGATTTTTTCTCGCATGCTGTGCAACAGGATAGAGTATATATTTGCGAGATTTACAAGGGAAACTTAATGCCGCCCTCTGTCTTGTTACCAGAGCGAACAAATCAAAATAATTCTTTCTCCAAAGGAGGAATCAGAAAAATCATTGTATTTACAGACAGCTGTATGTATTATATCTAACTAATTTTCACATCATTCTAAGTTTCTTCAGCAACTGCTGATAATCCCAAACCGTTATTTAAATACAAAGTATATAGTACTTTAGAACTATAAAGCACATCACGTATTAAAAGCATAATTAAAGCAATCGTTAGAACGTCATAGATATTTTTGGAAAAGTTCACATAAAATAAATATGGGGAACAATTTTTTGAATTTTAACCTATGCATAGCAAATGCTGGAAAAAGCTACAAGCGATCTCTTTCTTCCACTTACTCTTAGACTCGCCGATCTTCTTCTTGAGAGCTCTGATCATCTGGTCACCGACTTCCTCCATAAAGGGTACCATCAGCTTTATCTTGGAGCTCGTGAACGCTGGGCTTAGAGTTGACCTCATGTCCTTCCATTCTTCACCTGAGTATTGTTAGTAAATGATAATTACAACGTCTGAGAATAATATTTCAATGTATTTGGATTTGTATTTTGATGGTTTTTACTTAGAACTTTCGTGGCATTTTCATTATCCACATAATCTCTAATTCCCTATATATAATAAGACAGTGAAAATATTTTGTCTGTACATTTAGTAATTTTGACTGAAATGGGCACTTAAAAAAACAATAGAAAGCAAAAATATTTTTTTTGAATTTGTTGTCTGTCTGTCGATATGTATGGTCACATTTTCTCTGAAAGTACTGAACCGATTTACTTAAAAATTTCACCAACAGCTTTGTTTTAACTCAACTTAACAATTAAAGTTTGTTTCATCAAAATCGGTTCATTAAAAAAAAAGTTATCGTCATTTGAATGAACTCAAGGCATTAGTTTGACTGCGAATGTTATATAGCAATTCCGCTGGTAAGATTCCTGGCTAAAGAATGACATTCGAAACGTCTTGGTTATATGACTGTTGATAAAAATATATATTAGGACATTGAATAATTCTCGCTATTTTTTTTTGTTTAAAAAAAAAATAATTTAAAATATAATGCTTACTAATTAATTGAGGCCGGTCGTGGCGCAGCGGCACGAGGTGTGACTGCAAAACCGACTGGTTGTGGGTTCGATCCCCACTCAAGGAGATGAAATATTTACTTGAATTTATATTTCCATTTCTTCGCTCTAAGTAAAGTGGGGAACGGAGTGTCTTAACACTAGGTTCCCTCTGCCTCTGCCTACCCTGCTGTGTGCAGGATACAGCGTGAAGCTATTTTTTTTTTAAATTTTTTTTATAATGCTTACAATGACATTATTCAAAGTACTTTCCATCATTAGAGACCATTTTCTCCCATCTCTCTGGTAGCAATTGAATCCCCCGTCGGAAAAACGACTCATCTTTCGAGGCAATCCAGGAATCAAGCCATTTTTCGGCTTCTTCAAAAGAATGGAAGCGCTGCTCGCTTAAACCGTGCGCCATCGACCGAAACAAGTGGTAATCGGAGGGGGCTATGTCCGGTGAATACGGCGGGTGGGGTAGAACTTCCCATTGAAGTGTTTCCAGGTAAGTTTTGACTGGTTTTGCCACATGTGGCCGAGCATTATCATGTAATAAAATCACTTTGTCGTGTCTCTGCTCGTATAGTGGCCGCTTTTCTTTCAGAGCGCGACTCAAACGCATCAACTGAAGTCGATAGCGAGCTCCCGTGATAGTTTCATTAGGTTTAAGCAGCTCATAATAAATTACGCCCTGCTGATCCCACCAAATGCAGAGAAGAAGCTTAGAACCATGGATATTTGGTTTTGGCGACGATGTTGATGCGTGACCCGGCATGCCCCACGATTTTTTTCGCTTTGGATTGTCGTAGTGAATCCACTTTTCATCCCCAGTGACGATACGGTGCAGAAAACCTTTTCTCTTTTGCCGTTGAAGCAACAATTCACACATGAGAAAACGTCGTTCTACGTCTCTCGGCTTCAACTCATACGGCACCCAATGCCCTTGCTTTTGGATCATTCCTAACGCTTTTAAACGTTTTGAAACTGTTGACGCATCTACTTGTAACGTTTTCCCGAGCTCTACTAACGTCTGACATGGATCTTCTTCAAGCAATGCCTCCAATTCTGTCTTCAAATTTTGTCGGTGCTCCAGAACGCTCTTTGTCTTCAAGGTCAAAATCATTACTTTTGAAGCGCCTAAACCAGTCTCTGCACGTTGTATTCGACAAAGCATTGTCTCAACGAGAATTCTGTGTGCTTCTGCTGCAGATTTTTTCTGAATAAAGCAGTGCAATAAAATTCCCCGCAAAAATACTTTATTTGGCACAAAAGTACACATTTTCACAAAGGAAAAATAAATATGTAGTTGACACTGTAGTAAACATTATTCTACTATAATTTGAGGTTACATCTAGTACTACTTTGGTGATTCGTTACCGTACGAAATTCCATGCACAGAGTGCCGCAATGCCATCTTTCAAAAAACAGCGAAAAAAATTATATAATATTTTATACATAAAGTAAACAAAATTGAATTTTTAGTGGAGATTACCTTCATAAATCATAACAGTTAAGTTTAAGTCGTAATTAATTCAACACAGAGATAAAGAACGATTTGATCTTGAAAGAAATATCAAGTAAATACAAAGATTTTTTGGTTCGTTCGTATGTTTGAAATAAATCTATATAAAAATGCCTAAAAATATCCTTTCTACGTCTACGTCGTATAATTACTAAGTCATTTTAGTTGTAAATCAATTCTGCTTATTAAATCAATAATCATGTAGTTTAAGCGGGCGAGCCGCTAGTTAGATAATATTTGTAATAGGTGTGTATGTAGATGTGGGTTCGATCCCCAATCGAGGAAATTAAATATTTACTTAAATTTATATTTCCATTCCCTTGCTCTGGGATCTCGTGGTTAACTGTTAAATATTAAGTTCCGCCACTCAACAATGCGCATTACATTCAGAACTCGGCGAAAGCGTGAAACGGAGTATCTTAACACTGGGTTTCCTCTGTCTGGCTTTGTCTACATAACTTTCTTTTTTTTATAATAACATAATATTAAAAATATAATAATAAAACAATTATCTATTGCAATTATGTCGAATAACATTCTTTATAACGGTATAATATTCATAAACTGATTGAAATAAAACAAAACTGAACTGAACGTTAAAGGAAACTTGCCAAAATACAATAATGAAAAATGCAATTAAATCTGATAAGCCGATTCTGAGATTAGCGTGCAAAAGCAAACAGACGTTTATCTGCGTTTGTTCACGCAAAAAAAATGCAACATACATTTTTTTTTTAAAAAGTCCTAACAATATTTTTTTAAGTAACAACTTTTACGTTATTAAACGCTACCAATAACATTTTTATTATATATCTTCAATGAACAGATGGATCCCTTACTATTTTAATATAAACCCTACATACATGTCTCGATTCTAAGAAGGAGAACATAAAATACGCCAATCGTGTGCATTCCATATAACTATGTAAGCGATGTGCTCTCATATCCTTTATACACATGCAAACTCACAGCGAAAATTTAATATATCTTTGATAGCCATCTTCGGACGCAGAAACGAATAGGAGCTGAAGTGTTTCCCAAGTGTTTCCATGACCGAAACCGGTCAGACATATATTAAAATTAATTAACAATTATATAAAATTAGATTTCATAATATGTTAAAATTTCTACTGTCTTACTATCACAGTTCATGCGACAAAGAGGTCTCGTTTTACTCTTTGTATAAGGAACCCTACAAAAATATAATATTAATATTAGTCGTACCTTTTAGAGCAAACAAATTCCTAGCAAAAAATGGCTCTACTTTATTATCTGCGAGTGCTCTGTGATCTATAAAGTATTCGAAATCTTTAATCGTAATTTTCTTCACTAGGTCAATGTCGCGTATTAGCACTGTAGGATTGATGAACTCATAGCTGCCTACAAATCTGAAAATAAATTAATAATTTTATATCCGAAATATTTTTTTTATTTAGTCATACATTTTTGCACTTGTTTAATGCAATACAGACAGACAGATGATTGTATGATTGATTAGGATACAGATCAATTTGAAGCATAAACAATGCAGTACGCGAAAAAAGAAAAGACTCAAAAATAGAAAATCCGGCCAAGTGCGGGTGGCACTCGCTCACGAAGGGTTCTGTGCCATTATTTAGAGATAATAATCTATAAAAAAGAATAATGTCTGTTGTATGACAACCCTTTTAAATATTTATTTTATTCTCTTTTTTATATTTATTGTTATAACGGTAACAAAAATACATCAACTGTGAACATTTCAACTATCTAAATATTACGGTTCATGAGAAGCCTGGCTCCCATAGAAAATAGCTTCACGCTTTCTCCCATATAGCCATGAAGTTCCCTCTGAACCTAGTGTTAAAATATCCAGTTTTCCATTCTTGCTGAACTTTTCAGGACTTTTTCTATCGATTTTCCCCTGATTTTTCGAGGCATTACATGTTGAAGTTCATCTATGGCGCACTTCATCTTAAATTACCGTTCTCCCAAAAATTAATTGAACCCTAAACTAAATTTTGTCATGTATGATAAAACTAACCTTTCATTCTTAAATGTATGGTACATTTTGTCTAAATGATCACTAGCGTGCCTTTGCCTGAATAAAATACCCGCCATGTTGCCAAAAAAGGGTACCACTCTGAGATGCTTCACCCCAGTATCGCTGAACCTGGAGTACACCTTGTTAAAATACAGCACTATGACTGCTATCAGTACTGACGTCCATATTAGGAGTATCATCTGGAAAAAAAAATATGCTGTAATTTAAGCTGTTGGGGCGGAGGGGCACAAGTGTGCGAATGTAAACTAAACGTTTATGGTTTGCATTCCCACTAGGGGGAGTGAAATATTAAATATTTTCATTTTCTCAGACTGGTAACGATGTAAAGTGCGGTGTTGAGTTTTGTCACTCAACGGTGGAAAATGGGGCACGGAAGTGTATAATTGAGAATGAAATGTCTTAGTAGCAGGTGCCCAGTTCCCTCTGCCTACCCTGTTAAGTGCAGGACACAGTAGGAAGTAAAAAATACATCATTGTCAATCGTTTCTATGTAATCAAATGTAGTTACAGTCAAAATTACTTTAGGCACTTAGTGTCGTCTGTCATACACAACTAGTTATTTAACAAGGCAAAAGCTAGTATTAAATTTTATTTCATATAACTAGTATTACATTTTATTTTATACATTGCAGCAAATACCCGGATGAAGAACAGGATATACTTAGATGTTTCACAGGTCCTGCTGTTATCAGATAACATGAAGTGATTGAACTTCATATAGTAAGTACTATCTATCTCTATTGTTTATTTGACTAATGTATTGGCTTGTTATAGTTATATTTGTATAGTAAAGATAATGTTATAATATATATCAATATCTATTATTATTGTATACTATCTTATGTTTTTGGAATAGTGGTAAATTTTAATTTTTTATAGCTTCATGTTGTATACAGATATACTAGGGTAGGGAAAAACTTTTCGAAACATTGCGTGTTGATTGGTAGAACTCAACGACTCGCTTTGTCTTGATTGATATTATTTTTAAGGTTTATATTCTAACAGTTCGTTGAGCGGCGTTGAGTTCGGCCACTCAAAACGCAATGCCTCCAGAACTCGGCGGAAAGTGGGGAACGGAGTGTCTTAACACTAGGTTCTCTCTGCCTACTCTGATGCTGATGATGATGCTGATTTGATTTTGTTTTCTAACAGTAGATTTCTTATTAGATTCAGATTATTTCCTATTTTATAATCTTTTTAAATTTACGTTACTAGTGGCTGCCCGCAAGTTTGTTGCCCTGCACGTTGAACTGCAACTTAAAGATACACCACTTTGTGTTACGGGAGCGGGAAAATAAAACCAATTTAAACATAATTACTTCCCACAATCATCACAATCTCACGCTGTATGTGATATTTATTTGTCATTGGTCCGGACAAGCGCGAGTTGGGCTCGCCCACCGAGGGTTTTATTACAAAAATTAGAGGTCTCGAGCTTTTTCTACAATTCAAGCTAGCTAAGCTTGAATTAAAGAAAAAGTTCGAGACCCAGAGCTCTTTCATCTGATACCTCACTTGAACGGCGGCTTGCGGCGACTTTAGTACCCAAAATTTTGCCCCCCTTTTAAGGCATAAAGCCTTAAAAGGGGGGCAAAATTTTTTAGGAATTAAGTATAAATGTGAAATTTTCAGTTTTGTTTCCTGAACTAGTACTACCTGTAAATACTAGCTGTCAAATTTCATAATTTTAGGTTAACCGGCAGTACCCTATTCATTTTGATTACCTTTATAGTGTCGAAATACACATTTATTGCGAGATAAACAGCCATATTTTTTTTGTAAGTTAATGTAAGAATACCTTTTTTTTAAGGAAATCATAGGGCCATAGATCTGAGTATATAGTTTGAATTTCAATTCGATATCTCCAAGTGCTCCTGAGATAAATGCTCTAGACAGACAGACAGACGGAGGAACAGGAAAGGGACCTTATAAGAGTTCCTTTTATTTCTTAAAAGGGTACGGAACCCTAAAAATTAAAAAAAACATAAATACGTGTTACTATTACTATTTTTATAATAATACTGTTACTATTTTTATAGTACTCTAAATGATGTTTACGTAAAAATATTTAATATACAAGCACTCGTTCTTACTGTTTTATAGAAGTACTAGCAACCCGCCGCGTCGCTAGAACTACACAATTCATTATTTACTAATCTGAATTACTTTCATGTTCTAATAACATTATCATTCTAAACACAATATTTAAATATTGAAAACTAAAGTTTTAGCCAGTTCAATAAAAAAAATGTTTTAATTATAATATATAGAACAAAATAATTTAAATTGATATAACTGTTTTTACATCAGTAACAGTATTTATACATCGAGAGAAAATTTGCCAAAATACAACATTGAGTTTAAACCGTTTAAGCCCTTTCTGAGATTAGCATGTATACGCACAGGCAAATAGATAAAAATAAAAAAAAATCGTGTTTCTACTTTTCCCGACTGCTAAGGGAGGCGCGTTTGTTTGTTTTGGCGCGTATCTTGTATGTATAATATGTATATAATATTCTTTATTATCTCATATCTCCAGAACCGCTGAACCGATTTATATAATTGAGGTATCATTAGATTCATCTTAGCACCCCGGATGTTCTTGGTTAGGTAACGATAAAAAAATTATCATGGTGGGACGCCATTAGACTTCGTGATTTTTTTTTTGTTTTTGTTTCAAATTTTTTTTGTATCAAATTCAAGAGCTCAATACAAGGATTTCAAAAAGGTATTTCATGAATATCATTACCTTAATACTAATAAAAATAATACAGTGAGAAAGTTGAAAAATATACGCTTTGCTATTTTACTTTCTGAAACCGGGAGAGTTCCAATGCGATACGACCGGGAAAGTAAAAAAGGGACCGAATATTTATATGCCCTTTAGTCAGAATAGAAATGCGAAATTTTTCGTTTCATGATTCTAATGAATCTTAACAAAAAAGTAAAAAAAAAAATAAAAAATAATTTAAAAAACAAAGACCCCGACTGCATAAAACTAAAAAGAATAAAACAAGCCCAATAGCTTGTTAGGATTTTCGTTTTAGTTTTATGAAAGCGGGGGTTTTTGTGTTTTAAATTATTACATTTATCAGTTGCATTGATAAATGCCTCCTAAATATATCAATAATAGGTTTTTTCTTATATCTTTCACGTACAGACAGTGACCAGTTATAATTTTTTTGCGTTGAGTTCCGCCACTCAACACAGAATGCTTCATTCGAACATATAGTTTATCTTACCACTGAATTCCCTCTGCATATCTGGTGGGAAACAGCGTAAAACAGTATATAGAATATTTAAAAAAACATTTTACTCTGCCTATGATGATCGTGGGTTAGTGACCAGTTATAATTTTTTTTATGTATAGATAGATAATCTAAGTAGATTGAAGGCGTATATGTTTGTTTGTATTGATTATACAGACGTACATCTAAATATAGCCTTAGTATAAGATCAAGGTTACATTTTGAAGTTAAAACGCAATAACCACCTTTACCACAATATAGTAGTGTTGAGGCCATTGTGGCGCATCTGACAGTAAACTTATTTCTAAAGATATTTTTTTTCCTATATTATAACATGTTTTAAGTTAAAATATTTTAAAATATAAACATTTCAAAGTAGAATTTTGTTAAAATTTATCTTGGTTGCTAGCATCACTTCAGCTTTGAGCTTTCTCCCGCATAGGCAGAGAGAATCTAGTTTTAACATACTCGGTTCCTCACTTTCATGAACTTCTTTCTTCTTTCCATCAACGAACAGAAAGCCAACAATTACTTATTTTTTACTTATCTGAGTTAATCTTCTGTTCTAATAACATTACCATTTTAAAGATAATATTCATAGATTGGAATATAGTTTTAGCTAATTTTATTAAAAAAATACTTTATATTGATATAATGTTTTTTACTTATGAACAAATTTGAATAAAACACTATAATTTTGTTAAGGACCGTTTGCCAAAATATCATTTTTGAGTTTCAAAAAAAAAATGTTTTGTGCTCTATACACATTACATTGGTATCATTAACAAAATCATTAATTTTGAAGCCGTCGTGGTAAAGCGGCACGGCGACTGAGTGTAAACGAGGTAGTTATGGGTTCGATTCCCATTCTCGTACTCATAATTGCTTTGGTTGCAAGATAAATCGCGGCGTTGATTTCCGCTCTTTAAAATGCACCGTAAAATAAAATATACATAAAATCTCACCTTGTATAATTTCCCTCACAGTTCATTCACAACGAATAAACAAATTTTAATAAAGTTTTTACTAAGCGACAGTCTAAATATGTACGTATTGCTGTTCTCAGCGTGAAGTAGTTTGTGGAATATCTTTATTTATATATTTACTTATCATTACATCTGTATGCAGTTTGAAACGCAACCCATTATCTTAAGTATATTTAGATAATCTGTAAATTATATATTTATAGTATTCTAGTGAAGTACTTGAATATATTTGTGGCACAGTGATATAGCGTTTGATTGTAAGCGCGATGGTCATAGCTTCGATTCCTGCTCAGGAGATTGAATTAGTTTCGTTTTCATCGCTATGGTAGCAGGATAAAGCGCGGCGTTGAGTTCAGCCACTCAACACAGAATGCTTCATTCGAACATATAGTTTATCTTACCACTGGATTCTCTCTGCATATCTGGTGGGATGCAGCGTAAAACAGTATATAGAATATTTAAAAATACTACGATGATCGTGGGTTCAATTCTTTTCTGGGGAAACTTTTTATTTAAAAAACGAATCTCCAGTCTACCTAAATTTAATTGACCTAATGAGATCCATTTTTTCGAAAATCTTTCCTTAATCTGTTCCGTTTTAATTGTTTTAAATCTCTATTTTTAAGTTGAAAACAGTCTTAGACGACAATTTATTGAATTATAACGTCTATATAGTTATTAATACACAATTTTCCTCTTCAGGAGCTTTTGTTGCGCTTCCAGGAACTTTGAGTGAGGGAAGTCCCTCACTCAAAGTTTCTCCCTCATCGAACCTTCATTGAAATTGGCTTTTTTTACTTTCACCGTGTTCCAGTAGTAGTGTGTAGGAAAAGAAAACCTAGTAGTAGTTTTTTCGGACTTTCAGCACAATTTTAAGTATTGCGTGTAGAGTGGCAAAATTCAATGGCGTACTTCGCACCGAGCAAGGAAATGATGTAAGGCAGTTGTATGGAGAAATTGTGGTATTTTTTTAGATAACATATAGGTAAAAAACTGAATTTGAATTTGTTTCAATATTCTAAAACATATACAAGGACTAAATCTCTCATTTCTCTCCACTTCTCCTATAAAATGCGACAAAAATTGTAAGGAAAATTTGCCCCAGATAGGCTAAAGGTGATATAAAGTAAATAGAGCGCACTGTGGCCTTAATACTCGTTTAGCGATTACAATTTTTAATTAAGCTGCCTGTTCACACGGCAAATGAGAAAAGATGTTGTATAGATGGATCTAGGTATTAGATTTTTTACGTTAGTCTTTTTAAAATTAATAAAATAACACCGTTGTGGTGTAGTTGTGTAGTTAAATTATATAGGTTGTGGGTTCGATTTCCGACTTAGGGTAATTTTGTTCACTGAATTACTGGTTTTCTGAAGAATAGAAGTTGCAAGCTTATATTTTTTAGCTTAACTCTGTACTCAGCATTGCATGTAGCAGGGTAGGCAGAGGGAACCCAGGAACCTAATGTTAAGAAACTCCATTCCCATTAAAACATTTCCGTTTCCAAATTCTAAAGGCATTGCGTGTTTTACCTTCTTACCAGAGCGAGGATTTTGATTGGATATCGAACCCATATCTGACGACCTATATGCCGCGACAGCAAACAAATAAATAAATAAAAATCAGCTTCACGCTGTATCCCGCACACTGCAGCGCAGGCAGAGGGAACCTAGTGTTAAGACACTCCGTTCCCCACTTTCTGCCGAATTCTGGAGGCATTACGTGTTGAGTGGCAGAACTCAACGCCGCGCTCAAAACAAATAAATAAATAAAAAAGCAAATTGAAGCAATAATAAACAGTGGTATAATATAATAGAACAATTTTATTGAAATTCAACGACGTGGAACAACCCCATTGAGAGACGAGACCGCACGGAAAATATCTAAAGCGGGGATGAAACTTAGCACGGCCTGTATTGTAATGTAAATTATGAATTCGCCTCAAAAACCCTTAATATTTGCTAAATTACTCCCCTTCCCACTGTTTCGAGTTAATTAAAACGTCTGTTCAAATTAAAATTAACTAAGACTAAACCCAGCGGCTTACTAAATTATAATGCTATGTTGAGCTATATAGTTTCGGTGGAAAGTTCGGAATGGAGTGTTTTAACACTAGATTCCCTCTGCCTACCCTGGTGTGTGCGGGATACAGCGTGAAGCTGTTTTTTTCTTTGCTATGTATTCCTTTAATTTTTTGGCGTATAGAAATAAACAAGTGAAGTCCGTTTTAAAGTAAAGAAAAAAAATATGAGAGGCCGGTCGTGGCGCAGCGGCACGAGGTGTGACTGCAAAACCGACTGGTTGTGGGTTCGATCCCCACTCGAAGAGATGAAATATTTACTTAAATTTATATTTCCATCTCTTCGCTCTGGTGTCGAGGTTACACGCGGCGTTGAGTTCTGCCACTCAACACGCAATGCCTCCAGAATTCGGAAGAAAGTGGGGAACGGAGTGTCTTAACAGTGGGTTCCCTCTGCCTACCCTGCTGTGTGCGGGATACAGCGTGAAGCTAAAAAAAAAAATATACTCCCAAGTCAGAGTTAAATCTGCAGCCACTGAGTTTATTAGGTTATTTTACATTTTATAGAATAGAATTCTGATTGGGGCCTTCGTGGCGGAGGTGCAGAAGGGTGGGACTGTAAACGCGAAGGCTGTGGATTCGATTCCCACTCGGGGAAATTATATACTTAATATTTTCATTTTCTCGCTCTGTTAACCAGTCAAAGCCTGGGATTAAATTCCACCGATCAAAAGGCATTGTCTCAAAATTTTCTTAGCGTTTTATTACTAGACCTACCTACCCTCTACCTATCCTGTAATAGGCGCGATACAGTGTGAAGATGATCACTTATATGGAGTCCAAGTGGGGAAAACCGTAAACAATATTTATAAATAAAATATTCATACAAATAAAAATTTATACTTTTAGGTGTCTTAAATGTGTTATATTGGTCAAACATCAGGATTGATACACTCCACATGCTCGCTAAGGAAAATAGATATGTTTTTAGAATAATCCACGAGGCTATTAAAATAGAACAACATCCTTATTTCAATAAAAAGGGCGGTTAGAAGCTTTCTACCACCATTCATAAAATCGAAAGTCTCAAACCCACCATACCAGAGGGCAAGATACAGTCAGCGGATTCTACAAAAATCTAGAGCAAACGCGACGCAATGAAGAAATCGTTGGCGGTTGGCGGTTTGATATAATAGTTATGTCAACAGATAGATAATATGGTTTAATTTGTAAAATTCTATACAAAATGAAAAAAAAAAGGGAAACATAGGTTATCTCATGCTACCCTGCTGTGTGCGAGATACTGCGTGAAGTTGATAAAAAAAACTATAAAAAATCATCGAATTTTGCTTTTGTTTTTTTTAAATTTGTACAATTTATGATCTTATCTAGGGGTAAGATTAAAATTAATATTTTAAACTATTTTAACCGGATTAATCGCGTATATTTTGTACTTTTATACATTTTTTGAAACCCGACGTTTCGAACACTTTGCAGTAGTCCGTGGTCACGGGTAGACTGAGGTGGCATTCGTCTGTCAGTTGACATAATTATTATATCAAACTACCGCCAACGATTTCTTAATTGCCTCGCGTACTGCCCTGGATTCCTGCAGAATGAGCTGATAGTATCTTGCCCTCTGGTATGGTGGGTTTGAGACTTCAATGATTTAATGAGTGGGTCCCAGGTGGTAGAAAGCTTCCAGCCATCCTCTCTATTGAAATTAGGATATTTTTGTATTTCAATAGCCTCGCGGATCATTCTAGGAATGTATCTGTTTTCCTTAGCGAGGATTTGGGGTTTATCAAACCTAATGTAGTGGCTGGGTTTATCCACAGTATGCTCACACACAGCTGACTTCGATACATGCCCATTCTTGATGTCAGAGATGTGTTCCTTCACCCTAACACCGATGCTTCTCTTTGTTTGACCGATGTATGATAAGCCACAGTCACAGTCTAGTTTGTNAGAGGATGGCTGGAAGCTTTCTACCACCTGGGACCCACTCATTAAATCATTGAAGTCTCAAACCCACCATACCAGAGGGCAAGATACTATCAGCTCATTCTGCAGGAATCCAGGGCAGTACGCGAGGCAATTAAGAAATCGTTGGCGGTAGTTTGATATAATAATTATGTCAACTGACAGACGAATGCCACCTCAGTCTACCCGTGACCACGGACTACTGCAAAGTGTTCGAAACGTCGGGTTTCAAAAAATGTATAAAAGTACAAAATATACGCGATTAATCCGGTTAAAATAGTTTCATTTAAAATGTGTAATAATCGTGAAAATCAAAGAACTTATTAAAATTAATATTTAAAAAGAAGAATTAAAATATATTTCTTTTTAATTTAATAAAAGAAGTGAGTGAAACTCAATTTAAATTCGAATAACAAAAATAAAATAAAAGAAAATTCAGATTAGTCCCATTTTTCGTTGTTGACGCAACGATCTTAATATATGTATGTCATAATATTTTGGTCATAATGTGAAAAGATTTTTTCTAGAGAAAAACATCTCAAAATCCATTTAAATTAAAAAAATATACATTTTAATAATGCTTCATAATATTTTTATTCACTAATTATGTAGCTCTGAAGTAGTGGTATTGGACGTAAATAACTACACAATTTGTGAAAAAACGTAACGTCATACAATAAAATGGAATTTATTTTTAGATTTAGCAGGTTCTTAACTATATTTATTATATAATTCTGTTCAAATTATTAAAAGTACTTTTCAAGTTAAAATTGTAAGCACTCGTGTTTTTTTTGTTTCTACTTTAAGACAAAAGTTTTACTCATTTCTGTATATGAACATACATACTTATCACTATGTCTAATTCAACATACCACTTTGACACTTAGTGTCTGAATAAGAAATTAAATACATTATTTGTAACATAACGTCACTAATACAAAGAAAAATTAATTATAAAAGTATTTTTACACGTAACGTGAGGCCGTCGTGGCGCTATGGAATAAGCATGTCACTGTAAGCGTGGCGGTAACGAGTTCAATTCCCGATTGAGGACAGGAATTATTTAATATTTAAATTTAATCGCTCTAGTAACGCCACTAAACACATAAACGGAAATTAGCAAAGAGAAGCGTCTGAATGGGAAGCGGAGAGTCTTAACACTAGGTTCCCAGGCTCCCTATACATATCCTGCGGCTTGCTTGCCATATTCTATTTGAAAACCTAATATAATTTTATAATTAAATAAGAAAAAGTTTATAAAATAAGAAATCATCAATACATTTCAATCGCGTATCTGAAATGTAAGCCAGTGTCCGCCAAGCAGGCGCGGGTTGAAGGACTCGGTGGAGAGCTGCGCGGGGAGGCGCGTGCGCTCCGACGGGGACACCTCCGCGTGCAGCAGGACCTGGTACAGCAGGGACTTCAGCTCGCAGAGGGCGAATCTAGAACCTAGAACCCGATGGTAAGAACAGCTATTAACTATCGGAACTCAATACTTTAAACAAACAAAATAGAATGAGGAAGAGACAATATTTTAAGAGAAATCAGAGGAAATCTAGTGATAGGGCGCTTCAGTGGAGATGGAGTCTGCTAAACTGACTTGGCATATCTTGCAAAGAAGTGGGATATCCCCAGCATTCGTCTTTCTTTCATTATTCTTCAGTGTACCCTCGTTTTGGTGCTGTATAACAACGTCGGTACCAGCACTCCATTGTGTTCAGCTAAGCGTGCAATGCTGACGTTTCGCCATAGTATCGATGCAGATAAAACACCGGTAATACTGTCAATTACATATTTATCTTAGCGCATCACGAATAGCTGGGATACTTAACTTACTATAACAAGTATGTAATACCCTAAATCAATTATTCCTTCGTTATACTCATATTTCGAGATATAGCGTGTTTGGTGACGGCATTAATGTACTTTGACTAAATATGTCAGGGATACCTCAATTATAAGTAAAATATTTTTTATCAAGTATATTCAGAAAGAGTCCAAAGCAATCTGTAGCACCGACACATGTTTCCCAATAATTGCTCACAATTATAATTATTGACATTATATTAAATTAATCCTCAAAAGGTGTGAGTACATACATATATATATACACACATATATTCGAAACAAAGCAAATGCAATTCTATTTTAATTTAACATATTTAACAATTTTTTTTCACGCTTTATTCCTAGCTGGTAGGTAGGGGGAATGGGGCAATAATCGGTACAGTCCCTGCATTTCTTTTTAGCCTAGTCACCTGTTACCAACTTCTTCGTACATGCCTTCTGAGTGATCTTCATGCTTTTTACGTGACTTTTTTACAAGAACGTCAATATACTGTGTTCTCAAAAGTCAACTGAGGTCACCCATGCGTCTCTTACGTGTAATATTTACATACATATATATGCACATGTACCGATTACCGATACATGCTACAAGACTATAAAATTTTTGAATAAAATACCCACTAATACAATTTCTAGAGCCAATACCAAAAGGCATGTACGCCATGGGATTGATTTTATGTTTGTTTTCTTCTGAAAACCTTTCAGGATCAAATTTGTGAGGGTCTGGAAAGAACTCCGGGTCGTGATGAAAGCACCACACTGGTATGCCAATTATCTCACCTGGTTTTATCTATGGGCAATAAATTAAATCAGCAGAGTAGGCAGAGAGATCATAGTTTTAAGACACTCCGTTCCCCACGATAGTGAGTTAAGAGGATACGCTTAACTTTCAAGGAATTGCGTGTTGAGTGGTGGAACTCAAAAGTATGTTTTATCTTGTTACCAGAGCGAAGGAAATGAAAATAAAAAGTGAGATTCGAATCTATAACCAGTCATATTTACAGTCACTAACGCATATTAGAGAGTGTCTGAATACAGACACTTGTTGATGATGAATCATGACTTTTTTTTAATATGGAAAAGACAAGGCAAACGAGCGTGCGGGTCACCTGATGGGAAGTGATCACCGCCGCCCACGACCCCGCGCGTGAATACAATCAAATAGTTTATGAACTTAAAGACTGTCAACATAAAGCTTTATGGATATACATATTCTTAATATGACTAAAACAATTGTGGAATTGTACGTAATGCTCAATGTCTATGCAAAATAATTTTCTATTCGTGACAGACAATGCTCAACCATTACAATATTTTATAATATCACATTCTGTCCCTGTACAAAGCAAACTTCTCATAGTCAGACATATTTTTGTAAATTTTACACTTTGTTTATTCTTTATTTCTTTATTTTTAAAAATGTAAATCAAAGCTGAAGCTTAAGTTTTTTTGTAAAATATTGAGATTGACATTCAGCACTTTAACAACAAAATGTAAAATTCCGATCAATTTTACGTGTGAGTATAGTATCAAAATTGTTTACAATTTTAGGCTTATTGGCTATAACCCAAGTTACTGAAAATAATATTTACTTATAGCATGTCATAAAAGGTGTAACAGTATTTACTTACAATAAAGTCCTTAGTGGCTTTGCTATTTGGTTTACCCATGTTATAATTTTTGATACATTGTCTGTCCAAGGCCAATATTGGCGCCCAAAGTCTTAGAACCTCTAAAAAACAACTTCCATATAAGTGTATAAGAATTTCGACGTAGCTTGATAATAAGTATAAGTGCTCAGATCGCTTGGACGGTTTCGTAGAGGCGCGGGTTCAAGTCCCGTATCGTTCCAATTCATATATACGTTTTCTCATTTTTTCTTCTATTCTTAAGTGTATCATTACTTTGAAATAACACTAAAAATGTAAAAAAAAAATATAGAAAAATATATGAATTTACCTGATGTCACCATATCCATGTAAGTCATGCTTTGTATAGCATTAAAGTTTAGTTTCCCACCATTCTTGACATGCTGCTTTTTAATTTCCTTAACTAATCTATCCTGTACTTCGGGATGTACGGCGAGTTCATGTAATGCGAAAGACATCGCAACAGACATTGTTTCGAAGCCAGCGATGAAGAACAATACCATTTGGGCTGTTAAGTCAATGTCAGACCAAACTAGAAAAAGAAGTTAATATTTATTTTCTTTGTCTACATTTGAAAGTTCCATTAAAATTGGTTTAGCCGTTCAATTTCAAAATTATTTAGTAAATAAATAAATACACTTTTATTTATTACTAGCGACCAGCTCGCGGCTTCGCCCGCTTAAACTATTTAATTATTTAATGAAATATTTAATACACTGAATTATATTCCTGTTTTAATATATAATGTATGTTTGCAAAAAACTTAAGATTATTTATGTAAAAATTATTTAAACCTTAGGGTTGAATTATTGTACTTTCCATAAGGATATTCAATAGTTTTGAATAAACACCAACTTTTCTATATAGCTTATCAAAATCCTAGTCGCCTCCAGAATTAGATTTTCTCATATATCTTCCATGTACAGACATCAATTACTTAAAATTTTAATAATATGTATAGATATCTAGATAAAATCTATATATTTTAGCAAAAATTAAATATAAATTATTTTGTCAAAAATTACCTAACATTTTAGTACTTTACCTCTGCTAATAGATTTCTTTCTTCAACGGTAGCGAAACCAGTGTCCTGGATGACATCGTTTCTTGTTTTCTCTTCGTGAGCGAGTCGCCCTGTTGATAAAATAATAAAGCCACTCAACACACAAAGTCTCTAAGATTTGGCGCAGTTTATGGAACAGAGTATTTTATTAGGGTAATAAGTTCGATTCTCAATTAGGCAAATAATTATATTTGTATTATTTTCATTTTCCCCGTCTGATAAATAGTGCAATTTTAGATCGTGCATATTCGATGTGATGTGTCTAAATTGGTTAAAGTTGAGAACAGAATGACATATTACATGTAGTTAGTCTTCCTTAAGCTATAGGTTTTTTCTATTTAGCATCACATTCACATTATTCTTATATATCTCTAGTATATAATATCTGATATATAAATAAAATAAATAAATTAGTTTCACGCTATATCCCGCACTCAGCCTTAGGCAGAGGGAACCTAGTGTTAAAACACTCCGTTCCCCACTTTCCACCGAGTTCTAGAGGCATTGCGTGTTGAGTGGCGGATCTCAACGCCGCGTTTAGCCTCGACACCAGAGCGAAGGAACGAAAATATAAATGTAAGTAAATATTTTATCACCTCGAGTGGGGATCGAACCCACAACCAGTCGATTTTACAGTCACATTTTGTGCCACTGCGCCACGATTGGCCTCATATATATTATATGTTTTTATCCCGATTTATATCAGGATAGGCAGATGGGCAGACACTTCGTTCCTTACCTACTCGCTTTTGAAATAATAAATTTCTCTAGTGACAATTGAATCTACAACCGTCGTGTTTATAGTTAGATGCTATGCCGCTGTACCACGACGGGTTTTTCAATTACCTTTCTTAGCTTCCATTAGAAGATGAATCATGTCGAGTCTATAGATGTTCTTCAACTCTCTGTTCTTCATTGTTCTAGTTACGAGTCGGTGAAGAAATGCTTCGTACGGCTCGCGAATAAAGATATATTTAAATACTGTAAAGAATATTTTAAATTATTTTCTTTAAAAAAAATACAGACATCGATACCACTGATAAAAATAAAAATATAACTTAGAATTATAGTATTATATTTGGAAATTTCATAGTATTTAAATTAACATGGTTTGATTTATTTTTCAATGCATTTTTATTTTTTTTTCAATTTAAAAATATAAGTATAAGGCATATTTCAGCAAAACCAATTATTATAAAAATAGTTGTCACAGATATTGGCGCTGAGGACTGTCGAATTTAATCATATAAAAGGACATATGGCTCAAACGAATATTGTCAGCATACTTGTCGAGACGTCAAATACAAAATCTGGGATATATTTAGAAGCTGGTTCATCTAATAATATGTTGTCAATAATCTATTAGATGATACTGACAAAGGTGTAGTAAAGTTACGAAATAGATTTAGTGACAAGAAATAGAAACAATGCATTTTGATATCGATATCGAGCTGAAGATGCACCGTTTCGTTATAACATTTAAATCAAAGCTTCACGCTGTATCCCGCGCACAGCAGGGTAGACAGAGGGAACCTAGTGTTAAGATACTCCGTTCACTACTTTCTACCGAATTCTGGAGGCATTGCGTGTTGAGTGGCAGAACTCAAAACCAGAACGAAGAAATGGAAATATAAATTTAAGTAAATATTTCAGCTCCTCGAGTGGGGATCGAACCCACAACCAGTCGATTTTACAGTCACACTTTGTGCTCGCCACGACCTCATGGTTATAACATTTATTGGCCTTATGGTTATAACATTTATTTAAGATATATAAGATTCAAAATTAAAAAAAAACTAGTAGTAAAGATTCCAAGCGAGACATATAGTAAACTAACCTTAGCGAGACTTGGACAAACAGAAAAAACGAAGGAGAAGAGCAACTGACGTAACTTGAATTCCGAAACCACCTTGCCCATCTTATAGAATTGGTTGTCGTCATCAGTATGTGAGTCCACTTTGAATCCGAAAGCGCAAGACGCGATGACGTCATTGGCGTAACGCGTTGTTAGATCTTTACAGTCCACATCGATGTTTCCAGCTACAAAATAATATGTTTTATGAAAAAAGGATGAAGAAGGATAACGAAGATAGTGATATTTCGATCTCCACTTAAGGTTCACGCACTTGACACTTTTTCCCACATAGCAGGGACAACAGAGGAAAGTTAGTGCTAAGACTCTACGTCTCCCGCTTTCCATTCATTCGAATGTTTTATTACCATAACGAAATAGAGGAAAAAACATAGTTTATTCCCCCACGTAGGAATCGAAGTTACAACCGTCAAGTTTATAGTCAGATGCACATTGACAAAAGTTCTTCAGCGTGATGAGCATTTTACATAAAGCTCACCTTCATTATTCGACCTCCTCCTTCTTCTTTTCCCTCCCTACCTATTTTCATTCGGAATAATTCTACTAATGGCGCTTTGATAGTACATACATTTAATAAATGAATTCATGATCTTCTCAAAAAGTCATTTAAATACTGTAACATAACACTTCACGTAAATAATTATAATTTTTATTAGAATAAAAAGAATAACATCAGGGCTCCCTCTGTCTACCCTTTGAAGCGTTCGTAACTTTTTCGCGTTACTACAGTTATAACTTACTTTTAGATTCGTTGATCTTCTTCTTAAGAGCTCTGATCATCTGTTCACCGACTTCTTCTATGAAGGGCACCATCAGCTTAATCTTAGAGCTCGTGAACGCAGGGCTCAGAGTTGACCTCATATCCTTCCATTCCTCACCTGAGTATTGTTAGCGGACGGCAATTAGTTACTGATATAATTACATACAAATATAGTAATTATAAAACTACAATATGAAACTACAACATTTAAATATATGAACAACATTTAAATATGAAATATGACCATCAAATTCAAGCTTTAAATAATATTAAACGACAATGTTTTAGGAACAAGCTATATAATTTTGAGGTAGAGGTAGCGGGAGACCTCGGTTGACCTTCGAAAATACAGTATCAAAGATACTGGAACGAATATATATCAAAGATAAGAACTGGACAAAGATACTGGAAGGTCACGTAAAAAGCATGAGGACACCCCGGGGGGCATGTATGAAGAGGTTGATGACAGTGGACGAGGCAAAAGAGGTATGTAGAGACCGTAGCGTTTGACGCTCCGTTCTCTCTGACTACCCCGCTAGGGATAAAGCGTGAAGCTAGTTTTAGTTTTTTCTATATAATTTTGCACGTCAGTGTACTTTCATCTCATACTGGACTATACTAGGTTGATTTTTGGTTTGGTGTCTGGGGGTAAAAAATAGCCGAGCCACATTTAGAACTTGAGTTTTATCCCAACTGAACACAGAACTCAGTACCTATATAGATCTTCTATTCTTTTGTCGGTGAAATCGACGACACATTACTTAATATTTTACTTAAACTCGCTTTTACTTAAACATTTTACTTAAACTCGCTTTTACACTTAAATATTTTACTTAAACTCGCTTTTACACTTAAATATTTTACTTAAACTCGCTTTTACATTCTTTGATTTAACTTTCATTATTGATAGTAATTATCAGTAATTATAATTTTTCAGATTTTTCCGTGTATATATATATGTACGAGTATAATACCTTGTCTGTCTATCCTTGGTCACAAATATTAAATTTCTAGGTCACCTAGGATGGTTTAGGTTTTTGATGAGTGAGTCAGTAACCTTAATATTAATATATCAATAACCATTTGAATAAAATTATTCAAATTTAAAAATGATTACAAGCTAAGAGATTTTAAATTTGCTAAATTTTGTGCTTATCGACTAATTGGTTAACGAGTTATGGACGGCTCAAATGTAGGTTGAAATGGTTCGTGTAAAATTTTTAAATGTTTTCATCTTTTTATTTGGCTTTTTGAGGCCAGTCGTGGCGTAGGGGCACAAAGTGTGACTGTAGAACCGACTGGTTGTGGGTTCGATCCTCACTCGAGGAGATGATTTATTTATCTCAATTTATATTTCCATTTCTTCGCTCTGGTGTCGAGGCAAAGCGCGGCGTTGAGACTGCCACTCAACACGCAATGCCTCCATAATTCGGCCGAAAGTGAGGAGCGGAGTGTCTTAACACTAGGTTTCCTCTGCCTACCCTGCTGTGTGCGGGATTGATTTATTTTATTTAAATGGCTTTTTTCGTTGACGTGCGTCTTGATTCATACAAATGTCATTTAAAAATGAGAATGTTAATGATAATTATTACAACACAAGTTAAGTTTTTTTTTTCAAGAAATAATAAGAATTTCAATATAATTTTTTCCCCGTGTCCGGATTTGAATCGACATTTTACTGCTTACAGTAAAATGTGATAAAAACTTATAATATAATTTTCATATTACCTTTTAAGGTAAACAAATTTCGACCAAAGAGTGGTTCTTTTTTATCGTTCGCAATTCCTCTGTAATCTATGAAATATTCGAAATCTTTGATAGTAATTTTCTTTATTAGTGCAATGTCGCGTACTATTACTGTAAGTCTGACAAGTTCGTAGCTACCTATAAATCTGGGGGCAAAATTGTTAGTTTTAGAACTCAAGTAAAATTTAATAAAATAAATCAGCTTCACGCTGTATCCCTCACATAACAAGGAAGGTAGGTTCCCCATTTTCCGCCGAAGTCTGGTTTCATCGTGTATTGAGTGGCGGAACTCAACGCCGCGCTTTATCTAGACACCATAGCGAAGGAATGAAAATATAAAGTGGGGATTGACAAGTATTTGCGTTTACAGTCACACATTTGTGCCCCTGCGCCACGACTAGTCTCAAACACAAAAATCTACAATTATTTATCTAGTATTAAGACACTCTATTTCTCCCTTTTACACCGTTACCAGAGCGAGGAAATTAAAATATTTAATAATTCATTTCGTAAGTAGGAATCGAACCCACAATTGTACCTTACAGTCACATCTTCTGCTACTGGGCCACGTCAATCTCAAAATTTTCTTCAACGGTGTTGGTGTTACATTTATATATTTTGTTAAGCTGTTCTTTTATTTACTTGTATGTGCATTGTTTATTTATCACAATAAATTTTAAAAAACATGTATATCTAATAAAAACTAACTTTTCATCCTTAAATGTATGATACGAACTGTCTAACAGATCGCTTAAATGATTTTGACGGAACAAAATGCCAGCCATGTTGCCAAATAAGGGCACCACTCTGAAATGCTTCACACCACTGTCGCTGAACCTGGAGTACACCTGGAGTACCTGGAGAACCTGGAGTACATAGTTATGTATATTATATTAATATTGATTGATAGCCCTGTAAATAACAGACAGACAAAGCACTGCCCACATAATTGGATTTAGAAAACTGAAATTTTACATGTAAATATTATATAAGTTAGTATGGTATGTTGAAGCACTAAAAGAAGATATCCCGAAATATATAAAAGAATGTTAATTTTGAGCCTACTGGTTCCATTGAAAAAATAATAAGTAGGAGCTAGTTAAACATTTTTTTTTAATTTCACGCTGTATCCCGCATATAGCAGGGTAAACAGAAGGAACCTCGGAACCTAATGTTAAGACACACCGTTCTCATTATGTCAATGTCGAGGCATTGCATGTTAAGTGGCGCATTCCGCAAATAGCTGGGTAGGCAGGTGAAACCTGGGAACTTAGTGAGATACTTTGTTCTCATTCTGTAGGTGCTTTTATTGTAAACTAGCGGCTCGCCCACGGCTTCGCCCGCTTAAAATACATGATTACTGATTTAATAAGCACAATCGATTGACAACTATAATGACTTCTAATATGACTTTTTTTACGACATTATCGTCAAAGAATTTTTGATTGTTTTAAATAAAAAAATACGACCATTGTTGATATTTGATATTTATAAAATATACATAAAGCTAATTATTTATTACACGTATATATTTTTGTAACTTTATGTTCTTTTTACCTATATAATATACGTCTCATCATAATTCTAAAACTCTGTTAAATGTGCTGATGTCAGTGAATAATTTAATTTAGGTTGAAGGATTCATAATATTCTTTGTAAAATAACTGTATTAATTGCATATTAACTCCTGTACAGTTTTTAAATTAGTTACATATATTATATGAACGAACCAACCAAAAAATCTTTGTATTTACTTGATATTTCTTTCAAGATCGTTCTTTATCTCTGTGTTGAATTAATTACGACTTAAACTTAACTGTTATGATTTATGAAGGTAATCTCCACTAACAATTCAATTTTGTTTACTTTATTGTATAAAATATTGTATAATAGTGCTTCAAAAATATATATTTTTATCAACAGTCATATAACCAAGACGTTTCGAATGTCATTCTTTTGCCAGGAATCTTACCAGTGCGATTGCTATATAACATTCGCAGGCAAACTAATGCCTTGAGTTCACTCAAACGACGATAACTTTTTTTTAATGAACCTATTTTGATGAACCAAACTTTAGTAGTTAAGTTGAGTTAAAACAAAGCAATTGGTGAAACTTTTAAGTAAATCGGTTCAGTACTTTCAGAGAAAAATGCGGACATAAATATATCGACAGACAGACAGACAGACAAGAAATTCAAAAAATATATTTTTGCTTTCTATTATTCTTTTTAAGTGTCCCTCTATCCATTTCAGTCAAAATTACTAAATGTACAGACAAAATATTTTTACTGTCTTATTATATATAGAGATTAAGAATAGGTTAAAAAAAAATTGATTTAAGAATAGTGTAAATAAAAAAATGTATTGCAATGTAAAAAAGCGTGGAGTGCATGGTATCAATAGATTACTTACTACACTTTTTAAGTGCAAAATCGTGTTATTTTAGTTTTTTTAGGGTTTCGTACCTTTTAAGAAAAGGAACCCTTATAGGATCGCTTAGTTATCCGATTGTCCGTCTATCTGTCTGCCTGTCTGTGTATCAAGAGCCTTTATCTCAGGAACTCTTGGAGATATCGAGTTGAAATTCAAACTATATACTCAGATTTATAGTCTCATGAATTCCTGAAAAAATTGTCTTTCTACATTTACTTAAAAAAATGTCTGTTTATGTCGCAAAAAACGTATATTTCGACACTACAAAAGGGAGTCAAATATTATTAATAGGGTAATTCCTGTTGACCTAGAAATTATGAAATGTTGCAGCCAGCATCTGCAGGTAGTAGTACTAGTTGAAGAAAAATCTGAAAAGTACACATTTGTGGTAAGTAAAAGGGGGCAAAATTTAGTATTAAAGCCTCTAGCTCAAGTGAGGTAATAGGTGAAAGGGCTCTGGTTAAGCTAAGTTTGAATTTCAGAAAAAGCCTTGTACGGAACCCTCGGTGGACGTGCCCTATTCGCGCTTGTCCTTTTTTTTTAATCTATTATATCCGTGTAAACTAGTAGATAGTGTAAACTGTAGATGTAAGGTTTTTTATATTGATTACAGACTCAGATATAAATATAGTCTAAATATAGGATCAAGGCGACCGCTTGGAGTTACGACGCAATACCGCCTATATCATTATCGGGGCCGTGGTGGGGCAGCGGCACGGCGTCTGGAAACGCGACGGTTGTTCGAATTTGTGTGGTTCGATTTACTCTAGTGACAAGACGAAGCGTGGCGTTGAGTTCCGTCACTCAACGTAAATATCTAACAGTGTCAGTTACATGCAATGTTATCTGAGTTAATAAAATCGAATCGAACTGAGCTATTATTGTAATGTGGAACGACTACTACACACTAGGGGGAGAGAATTATTTGCATTTCCTCGCTCTAGTAATAAGAAAGAGCGCGGCGTTAAGCTTCGCCACTCAAAACGCAAATAAAAAATTGCATCATAAAATAAGCCTCACCTTGTATCTTTAACTCACAATTCAATTTATAATAACTAAACTAAATTTAATATTTAAAATAAAAAAAAACGTCTAAATACGTATTATACGTGCTTTCAACGTGAAGTTGTTCGCGGAATATCGTTATTTATTTTATATCAACGTATCATTATCATTATATCCGTATACAGTTTGAAACATAAATATATTATCTTAAAAATATTTGAGGCCAGTCGTGGTGCAGCGGCACGAAGTGTGACTGTAAAACGGACTGGTTGTGGGTTCGATCCCCACTCACAGAGATGCAATATTTACTTAAATTTATATTTCCATTTCTTCGCTCTGGTGTCGAGGCGTTGAGTTCTGCCACTCAACACGCAATGCTTCCAGAATTCGGCAGAAAGTGGGGAACGGAATGTCTTAACATTAGGTTCCCTCTGCCTATCCTTCTGTGTGCAGGATACAGCGTGAAGCTGATTTTTTGATTTTTAAAATTATTTAGATAATCTACAAATATATTTTTTTTAGCATTCTAGTCTACTATATACTTATAAAGTAGAGTCCATTATGACATAGTACGGTAACGTCTTTCTGTGATCGTGATAATTGTGGGTTGGAATCCAGTTTGAGGAAATAAATTATTATAATTTCTCCGTTCTGTAAAGACAAACCATGGCCTTGAGTTTTGCCTCTTACAGTTAAATTATGTAACAAGTTTTCAGTGACTTTATTGGACCTTCCGACCTTATTTAACTGGTTTTGCATTGATAGGCAGAAAGAAAGTAAACTCTATTTTTACATTTAGGATGTACATTTAGTTCCGCGCAAAGGTGCGGGTGAAAAACATATAATTTTTTCTCTTTAAAGTATTAGTATAAATCTAATTCCTCCTTGTGAGAATCAAATTCATAACCGTCGAGTCTAAAAACATGACACCACTGCGCCACGAGGGCCTAGAGTAGTAGTAGTTGTGTAAATATAAATTAATTTCCCTGAGCGGTAATCTAACTCACAACCATCGTTCAGTTGGTATTCCACTACGCCACCACGGTTTTATCTATTATTCTCCAGAAAAAATAATTAATTTATAACGAGATATTCTTAAAATAATAATTCAGCTAACTCTATTTAAATAAAGCCTACGTTTATATAAATTTTAAATGTTACATATAAACGTGCCGACATCAACCACTCAAAGCAAATTATATTAAAATTTCAAATGGAAAATTAAGGATGAGGTGCTGTATTTTCGGCTGTAGACAAAGTGTGATATCTAATATTTATTTAAAAAAACATTATATTTCTTAGTTTCTTCACATACTACCTATTCTTGAAAAATTAATTAAATATCTAGTTTTCGACTTCAAAAATATACAAAAAAGCAACTTTACGTTTAGGTAAGGTAAATGAAAACTTATGTTAAGACACTCCGTTCTTCATTTTCCGTGTTGAGTGGAGAAGTCTACACCGCGTTTTATTTACCAGAGGTAATGTTACAAAATCAAATATTTGATTCCCATCTTACTTTTCCTTTTCTCGAAAATTAGGCAGACCTGGAAAACGAAATATCTTAAATTTAAGTTTCCTAGTACTTCTTTCTCATTTTCCTATCTTTTTAATAAAAAGATATTCAAATTTAAAGGTTATGCTAGTTTACTTTTGAAAATAAATATAAATTAATACACAAGTTAATAATTAAA
This sequence comes from Heliconius hermathena, assembly GCA_013403705.1. NCBI lineage: Eukaryota > Metazoa > Arthropoda > Insecta > Lepidoptera > Nymphalidae > Heliconius > Heliconius hermathena. Next base: position 65,110 of record JAAIXJ010000338.1, on the reverse strand, counting down.
ATATTCTATTTCACTTTCAATGATAATTGAACGAGGTTGGCCAGTGCTTTGTGGTGAATATCATGAGTGCATTCATAATAATATGAAATATTGTATAATATATTATGTAATGGCCGTCGTAGCTCAGTCACGCTGTATCCCGCACACAGCAGGGTAGGTAGGGGAAACCTAGTGTTAAGACACGCCGTTCCCCACTTTCTGCCGAATTTTGGAGGCATTGCGTGTTGAGTGGCAGAACTCAACGCCGCGCTTAACCTCGACACCAGAGCGAAGAAATGGAAATATAAATTTAAGTAAATATTTCATCTCCTCGAGTGGGGATCGAACTCACAACCAGTCGGTTTTACAGTCACACTTCGTGCAGCTGCGCCACGACTGGCCACGACTGGCAGCTCCACACAATTTTCGGTATAAAAACTATTATAACTACATATATGTGGAGAAAGATTCCCTGTGCCTTCGCACATATTTCTTCCATTTTTCGAAATGTCATATATTAATTTGGTGAGACTTAACGACAATATGACAATAATTCATAGGAAACATTTAACCCACAACTTTCCCGATTACAGTCAGACACTGTAATACTGCGCTAGAATAACCAACATTGAAATTTACATATTAAATTAACATGTAACTTCGCGGTTGAATGCTTGTTTTAATACCAAAATATAATATAAATCAGTTTGGCGCAGTATCCCGCATACAGCAGGGTAGGCAGAGGGAACCTAGTGTTAAGACACTTCGTTCCCCACTTTCCGCCATATTTTGGAGGCATTGCGTGTTCAGTGGCGGAACTCTACGCCGCTCTTTGCCTCGTAACCAGAGTGAAGAAATGAAAATATAAATTTTAAATAAAATACAGATATTAACGTTAAATATACAAAATAACTAGTTATTATAACAAAAATTCTTAATTTTATATGAAAAATGTGTTATGAAATTTCGAGCGTAATTACTCGTGAAATGTTAAAAGGTTTATATTATAAAGTTATTCATGTAATGAGTAAATAGTCTGTGAAATATATATGTAAAAAAAATCAGCTTCACGCTGTATCCCGCACACATTCGGGTAGGCAGAGAGAACCTATAATAAGACACTCCGTTCCCCACTTTCCGCCAAATTCTAGGCATTGCGTGTTGAGTGGCGGAACTCAACACCATGCTTTGCTCCAATACCAGAGCGAAGAAATGGAAATATAAATTTAAATATTTTTTTCATTTTATCGAGTGGGGATTTTTGCCCCAGCGCCACGACTGGCTTCAAAATATATACATAGTCATCGTAATAGGCGATTGGTATCGACACTCACCACTACGACTCCCACTCTTAGAAAATAAGCAATTTTCCTAGTTGATCGTCGTTCGGAAAGGTGGTTGGCGTGGACAGGGTTAGATCATTCTATTGTATTATATTTATTATGTCATTTTATGTTATAAAGTAAACAATTATTATATTACTATTTTATAGTGAAATCTTGTTAATTCACCCTGTATTTTTTTTAAATTAAAGTTTTAATTAAATTAGACAGACAACAGACAAAACTAAGCTCCTACGTAATCAAAAGAAACGAGCATTTATTTATGCATCGTTTTTGTTGTATTTTGGATGAAATTCGCCGCCTCAACAAAAACTATAAAGAACTCACGGTGGATCTATAATTATAGAATTTTTCACGAAGTTAAGTTCTGAACGTATAATACAAATAAAAGAAAAATCTAAAAAGTATTATTTCATTAATAAAAATGACTACAAACATATATTTATAGTTTGTTTTATGCAAAATGAATGCATACACCCCCGCAAACAAGTTTGTCAAATTTTATAAGTTATACTTCCCTTTGAAACAATTCTAAAATTGGTACGGAACCCTCGATGGGAGTGGCCGGGTCGCTCTTAACAAATTTTCGTCTAAAATTGTACCGCTTCCTGTGAGACGAACGCTGGATATTATATAAAATTCCACCTGAGACATCGTATATAAATAACTATATTGATAACATGTGGTTCACTTTACAAGTTTTCAGAAAAATGATTATATGAGACTTGAACCATTAGTCAAAGTCAATACCAATCAATGGAACCTTAATTTACAGGCAGTACGACCGCAATACTCAACTCAAATTCTATATAATTCTATAAATATTATATGTATGTATGTATGATAACACAAAGTTTGGCGTTAACACCGTAATAAAGCAGATATTGCGAGAGTATTATCCATCAGGTAGCAGATATCTAAGAATATTATAAATTATTATGTAGAAGTGATATGATTGCTTGTTTTATTGATTCACGCTGTATCCCGTATATAGCGGGTAGCGATAGGAAACTTAGTGGAAAGCGGGTAGCGATAGGAAACTTTGTTCCCCACTTTTCGCTTAATTTTCGGAATATTGAGGTTTTCAAAATTCAGTGGCGGAATTAAACGCCGCTTTGCATTGTTACTAGAACGTGGAATGTAAGTAATTAATTTTCTTCGAATGTCAATCGAACCCATAACGTCTTATAGTTGATGTGATGATTTTGATTTCGATTCCCAAAAACGAATTTAAATTGTATTAATAGATTATTCATAAATAATGTTAGTTAAGTCTTTTAAAATTATGACATGGATTTAATTAAATTTAAGCTCTAAATTCTTCAATACTTTGCATTTGCTAAGGCTAATCTGTTCGTCTTCATTTATTAACCAAGTAGTCCACATACAGAGTTTTACAAGTGTTTAGAAATGTGAGAATATTTTTTAGGAAACAATATAACCTGTCTAACAAAATAATTATTCTTTGTAACATCTGTGGGTACTATAGCTTCAGAGAAATCGTAGAAGTCTCTACAGAGTTGCGACGAATAGAAGTTGTAAAAATTGTGTAGAAGTACCTAGTGACTCTTGATGTAAAAAGTGCGCTTATTAGAACAGATTCATATTCTGTTCAATTTAATCGGCTTCACGCTGTATCTCGCACACATCAGGGTAGGCAGAGGGAAACTAGTGTTAAGACACTCTGTTCCCCTCTTTCCACTAAATTCTGGAGGCATGGCGTGTTGAGTTGACGGAACTCAACACCGCGTTTTGCCTCCACACCAGAGCGAAAAAATGGAAATATAAATTTAAATAAGTATTTCGAATAGGGACCCACAACCAGTCGATTTTACATTGGCACTTTGTGCCCCTGCGCCACGACTGGTCTCTGCTAAGTGTTCCACATGTTAATTTAAATGTTGGTGGCGCACTAGCGGTCGGTTATGGACTGACTAAATATCATACTGTAAACGCCTGTAGTTAGTTCCCTTTCAGAAGGATGTAACATTTTCATTTACTTATTCTGGTAATATTACAAAGCGCGGCGTTAAATTTCGTTACTCAACACACAGTTTTGAAAATTGAGCGGAATGCTAGAAACAGAGAGTCTTATGTCAAGGTCCCTGATGTATGTGGGATACAGCGTGAAGCTATAAATAAAATAAAAAAAAATAAAATACTATAGATTAAAAATAGCCAATTATTTTGTTTTAAATAACACAATATTAAACTCAAAACCAAACGTAAGTAACCACAAATTAAATAATTAAATTAACCAATGATGCCTCTTCCATTGTAACTACTAACCGCCTCGCACCGCCCCGAACCGGTTTCAGCTGGATATTGAATTAACACGAGGCCACACTGTGGAATTTTAATGACACAGGGATTTTTCTTGCTTCAGCAATACTTTTTTTTTGAGGTCGCTGACGATTAATATTTTCATTTGGTACAATGTTAATAAGACCGCTGTAAATTCTTTTAATTTGGTTATTTCATTGGGGGAAAAGTACTAAACGGTGTTTATGCAGACATTTTTATTAAGTTTATGAGAGAATTATAATATTTATAATTATATATTGACTTTTTCATTTCACCACTTTATAAAGACTTGAGAAAAAATTGGGCGGAGAAAGGAGTGTTTTAACAACTAAATCTTACCTCGCGTATAAGAGATATCTGGATTTATATAATCAAAATATTCCAGATGGTGTGGATGGTTCTCGAGTTTGTGACGTACTGTACGGTTACAAAATTTGGCGGCAGGTAACAAATTAAACAGTTCCCCAGACCTCTCCCTATGATAAATGCGGTAGAGAACGCACAGCGAGGAGACATCTCTACGCAAAGCCAATGTGTCAAATTTTCATAGATCATTGGATCACCAACGAATAAAATGACTGCAGATTATATGCGATCAAATGGGTCAAGTTGATATTGGGATGCTCTAGCACAGAGGTAACAATAATCCATATGAGACCGAAACTGGGTCCCATACAGGGCCAATCGGTGTTTTGGCGTGAAGTACTGTCTCACTCTGCTAATGACACCTGTTTCTTTCCAGATGTTATATTGAGAGAAAATCTAGAGTTAAGGTACTCCGTTCCCCATATCTCATTTTTGAGTTGTGTGCTAAAGAGCAGGGTGATTAAAATAATTAAATATAATCACTTCTTTGAGTGGTGATCGAACGTGTTTTATCCTACACAAAGCAGGGTAAGTAGATGAAACCTGGGAACCCAGTGTTCAGACACACCCTTCCCATAAATATACTTCCGCCGAGTTTACGAGGCGTTGTGTGTTGAGCGGCGAAACTCAACGCTGCGCCAATATTTTAACTTATTTTTAAATTTTTCATACATTTTAATGTAACAAGATCTGAAGCTAGTTTGAGCATATTCCGCCCCAATTGCATATAAGTGCTTCCAGTGATAGATTGTTCTTAAACTTCTATCTGCAGACTCGTTTTAGATTCGTTTCTGGGTAGGGTTGCTAATATATATTTCGTATTAATACATAATTTTTGGCCAGCCTCGGTGGTCAAAACGTGTAACTGTAAATACAATGATTGTGGGTTCGATTCCCATTCGGAGAATGATAAATATTTTCATTACCTCGTTGTGGTAATAAGTATGTGCGCGAGATTGAGTTCCGCTGCTCAAAATGCATAACTCGAGAATCGGGCGGAGAGACAGACCGGAGTATCTTAACACTAGGTTCTCTCTGTCTACCCTAATAAAAGCAGGAGACAGCATGATACTAAAAAAAATATAATTTTGTTAAATTATAAGGTTCTTTCATTTGAAAGAAAGGGCGAAATTCAATTTAAATAGTATATATATTTATATTTATTTTACAAACTTCTCGTTACATATTACCTTAAAAGATAAGCCCACAAATATCGTACGGAATATTTTATACTGTTTTCATTGTTTTCATACAATGATATAACAGAAGAAAAATATACATATATGTACATATATAACAATGTAACAGTTTTAAAAAAGCTGCAACCCTAGCAGCAGTATTTGACGTAACAATCCATCAATCAACTTCGTATGGAAGTTGTTTGGAATATATTCACTTTTTAATGTATATTGTAGTTCACTTGCATAGCGCAGCTTTGTGGATTTTTTATATACATATTTATGTATTGTTTTAAGGCTTATTTTGAATAGTTCCTATCGATGTACGTTTAAATTTTTCAAACAATAAAACGGATTTTATATCAGCTTCACGTTACATCCCGCACACAGCAGGGTAGGCAGAGGGAACCTAGTGTTAAGACACTCCGTTCCCCACTTTCTGCCGAATTCTGGAGGCATTGCGTGTTGAGTGGCAGAACTTAACGCCGCGCTTTGCCTCGAAACCATAGCGAAGAAATGAAAATATATATGTGAGTAAATATTTCATTTCCTCGAGTGGGGATCGAACCCACAACTAGTCGGTTTTACAGTCACATTTTGTGCCGCTGCGCCACGACTGGCCTCTAATTTCTAAAAGTTTCGTATATTGTGTTTTCATGTAAACATTTTTGTTGTATCATCTTTATAAACATTTTTACAGTTTATAAGTGAAAATCGCATTAAATGCATGTGATAGAATTGAAAGCTGCGCGTTATCTTCTTACCAGTACAACGAAATGTTAATAATTCATTTTCCTAAACGGTAATCGAACCCACAACCGTCGCGTTACAGACGCACGCTACGCCACGAAAGCCTCTAATTTCTAAAAGTTTCGTATATTGAGTAAAAATGAAGTCAAAAACATTTCTTTGGCAAAATTCTTTAAAATTTTTCTTACATGATTTACTTACATTCAACCTATTCATTTCTCCACGTTCACGTCAATCCCCCTATGAATATCCTATTCGTTGGATGTAGGTTAAAACGCAAGCTTGTTACAGAAAGCTACGCAATTCAACTCGTGTGTGGTACATACGTAAAAGTTCATTTGCCTCGCAGCCGCCGTCTTTACAACAAAAAAAAACACGTTAAGTGAAAATGTATGGGAACGTTAATGAAGTATTTTGTAAAAAAAATTATGCCCTAATTTTGATGTTTTTAAATTTTATTAATTTTTTTACTTTTTAAGCTTCACGTTTATACTTTGCGTGGATGATAGAGAAGACTGAGCGCCAAACGCTATGGCTTTTACCCTTTCGCGTCGTCCACTGTCATCAATCTCTTCATACATGTCATGTCTTCCGGGGGAACGTCATGCTTTTTACATGACCTTCCTCGATATTAGTATTCTCGAAGATCCACCGAGGTCTTGGATCATAACAATACATTTTTTAGAGAAATTATGATTTGAAAGTCAATCTCTGATGAATCCGTAACAAAATATATAATATACTAAGCCGATTTTAGATAATAATCTTCTAAGTATTTAATTTATTTCCAAAACAATGATAACTCTTTATGAAAATTAAAATAACGTAACCAATGAGTTAAATTTTTCATATTATTCATAATAAAATTATCTTAAATGACAATATAACTGACTCCCCACTCTACTCAATAAAATATTTTAAAAAAATATTAAATAATAATTTAATATTTTAGTATGGCTCGTGATACGTCTAATATAGTTAGAACCCTTTCGTAGTGATCGTAAGATCTTTTAGAGATTCAGAGGCAACAGTATTAATAAGGAATGTACCATAAATTTAATATAAGTACAAATATATTATGATAAATAAAATGTCATAGTCTATCCGTTTCAATCTCTCGTGATATTTCTTTAGAATATCATAGACGTCCGATCCTCCTCTCTGTTATACCCAGTCATTACTGATAGTTATAAGTAAGGGCGGATAGTGAGTCGCCCCGCACCCGCCACTTACCGTGGATTCCGGCCGTTCGGCTCGGAACCCTCCGGGACGGAATAGTTAATATTTATGATTCCTATAATCTTTTTGCGAAAGATCAATTATTAAATAACTGATTCAAAGACCGAAGTCTAATATACATACTTGCAATGGAGTTGAGATTATTATATGTAGGCCGTAGCCATAATTACATAACATATAACTCTCTACTTCACGTATCAGATCGAACTCCCTACCGCTAGGCGGCCGATTATGTGAATCCACTTCAGTTTGTTTCTTTAGAGGGCATTACATTAATATACCCATTTAACGTGCGTGTATGTTTCTTATAACTATATATTAAATATTTACTTATCGTATCTTAATAATATTGAATTCTGTATAATGTTACGTGTTTATTATTTCCGTATGAATTCGTTAATATAGTATAATTCTTATTATAATTATTACCTTCATGCTCTTATCATATGCCTTAGTTTCAATATTAATATAATTTATATTCACTGTTATTGTAACGCCTCTTTTAAAAAGAACCGCTGTAGAATAGCACGCACAGCACACACCCTGCAGCTGTTTGTCTGAACTGATACTAGGCTCAGAGTTGTGGGAATGTAATATAGAAATCATTAGTTGAAAATACTCAGTTATCGCTAAAACAGCCAACGACTCCAAGTGGGCACGATTCTACTACCAGTTCAGTAAAGAACCTCAGTGCTGAGAAGAACTGGCGGAAGAAACTTAGCAGCAGAATCCAACACTACTAAAGGATTTCACTTATACCAAATATGTCAGCACCAGTGACGTCCGGCTATATATTATAAGTAATAGTGGGCGCCCGCAGCTTCGCCTGCGTATTTGCACCCTTAGGGGTGAAAAAAAGCCATGACACACGTGTTCAATTAAATATTTTTAACAGTCTGAATTAATTTTTTTAGAAAAATCGGTGGCGATTTAAAGATTTTTCCATATGAACTCCTTATTTGAACCCTTAGGGGGTGAATTCTAAAAAACCATGAAACACGTGTTCAATGAAATATTTTTAAGTCAGAATTTCAGATTTCATAAAAATCGGTGCCGATGTAAAAGAATAGACCATACAAACTTTCGACCCTTATATTTATCGCTTTAGGGTTAACATTTTTCAAAATCTCTTCTTAGTGGATGTCTAGATTATGAAAATAAACATCTGTCCAAATTTCACTTTTCTACGCACAGCGGTCACGGCTGTGCGTGCGTCTTACCTCAATCAATCAGGTACATGTCCTTTTATATGTATAGATGTCGTCGACATCAGTCGATTGACGCATTGTTTTCTACAATAAAACCAAGCGTTGGACAAATAAGCTGACACTACTATATATGTACTCCAGAACTGGGACATAAAGTAGCATCACACACCTATCCATCATACACCAAATGTTAACGCATCGCAAGGCACCGCGAAACTATATATCTAAATATAATATTACCTTTAATTACTTATAATTTTAATTACTTATAAATGTAATGACATTTATAAGCAATTATAATTCACTAAATCTATTTAACTCTCATTTCACAATTCACATACACGCAACTAAAAAAGATGGCGGCAGGCATTCTGCGTACATTAATATAATTGTAATTTTACATACCTCATAAAACATTTTCATGTATTTACTTCCATTTACTAAATAAATAATAATTATCTTTGGATATTGGCGGCATTACGTGAATTAATATTACTCTTCTTTGTTTAAATAATAATATATTGAAAACTTACCGACGAAGTATTCCAAAACAAACAATTGTAAATAGTGAAAGCACTTATAACTTATCTTTGTAGCCTCGAATACTTATATCACAATTGAAGACTTAATCTCACATGCTTTTTAAATATTAAATATAACTAAATATATATTTGTTATAAATTAAAACTTCTCTAAACATTTTTAACATCTATCCTACCTCAGACGCGTCCGCCATTTACCCTCTCTTTCTTTCCTTTTTTCTTTCCTACTTTGACGTTGACAGTAGCTTATTCAGCCAACATGATATTTTACAATAATTAAAATATTAATTATGATATTATTTATTTTAAATTATAATACACATTGATTAAATATAATTATTAAATTATTTTTAATAAATATATTTTATATCTGCGTGTTTTACTACTACGATATACAACGTCACAGAACTGAACTAAACTATTATTTATAAGATTGTGCTTATCTCAAGCTATAAATTAAATAATATTATAAATTATATTTAAAATATATTTTTTATATATATTTTTTTTATTTAATTATATTATTTACCTACACATTTTAGTTCTGGTATAGATCGTTGCAACAGACAAAAAGACAGACAATAAAGTGATTATATAAGGGTTCAAATTTTATTTTGAGATGAGGAACCCTAAAAATTAGCCTAGGTACCACCAGTCACCCGTTGAAAGGACAAAAATACTAATTAAAAATTCATTAAGATGTACTCGTATTCTTCAAATGCTCAAAACTCTTTTGTTTCTTAAAACAGGTAATTGTCTACATCGTTAGCATAAAAACCACTTGTCTTTATTATGAATTTTAGCTTTATGACTTTTATAAAAGCTTCTTTTAACTAGTCTAGTCGCTTAAGTGCTTTAGTAAAAAGGGGGTTCTTTTTATGTATTTTCTGTGTTTTGGAGGTATATCGATTGTAGTGTATGCGTTCCTTTTCTTACAAAAATCGGTTAATAATGTAATACATACAGATGTAATATATTTAGTACAACTAACTTGTCGCTGTCTGTACATGGAAGATATATGAGAAAAAATATAATTGAGGCGTGTCGTGGCGTGGCGCATCGTGGCGCAAGGATGCGACTGAAAACGCTACGGTTGTGGGTTCGATTCCCACTCGAGAGAAACATTGAATATTCTGATTTCTTGGCTCTGATGCCGAGGCAAAAGCGCTGCGTTGGGTTCCGATGCTGAACACTCAATACCCTCAGAATTCGGCGGAAAATAGGGAAGAGTTTCTAAATACTACGCAGGTTCCCTCAGCCTACCCTACTGTGTGTAAACAGAGGAAATGTAACATATGGAATAAAAAAAATCGGCTTCACGCTGTATCCCGCACACAGGGTAGGCAGAGGCAACCTAATGTTAAGACACTCCGTTTCCCACTTTCTGCCGAATTTTCGAGGCATTATGTGTTGAGTGGCGGGACTCAACGCCGCGCTTTGCCTCGACTCTGGAGCGAAGAAATGAAAATATAAATTTAAATAAATATTTCATTTTCTCGAGTGGGGATCAAACCCGCAACCAGTCGATTTTACAGTCACACATGCCCCTGCGTCACGACTGGCCTCATGGAATGGAATGAATCGTGACACAAAAAAGAAATCTCTTTTATTTTTATTATCTCTCTTATTTAATATAATTTATTATATTATAAAATCAGGGTATATTAAAATCAGGACAAAAGTACTAAAAAAAACAAAATAAATAAAATAAAGTAGGGAACGGAGTGTCTTAACACTTTCTCCTCTGCCTACCCTGCTAGGGCCTAAACAAATTATAAAGAATAGGTTGCGGGTCAATTGACGTAAAAATCATAAAAATTACGACAAATTTTTATAATCTTTACGTCGATTCACCGGAACAGAAACAAACTGTATGGACTAATGGACTAATAAACGCATTACCCTCTTTTGCGAAGCGCAGTAAGCAAAAAAAGAAATTAAACTCACGATCGATATTAAAGAACATTTTCCTACTAAGTCATAATAATGTTATAACCCTTAGTATATGAAATGTAATAAAATTTCTAACAAGTACGATCAGGATGTGCCACGCCGTCATATGGGTTTGACACGTTACAACATATTAAGGAAATGCATTATGTTTCATATATGCAAGTATAGCCAGCGTTTATTTGACGTTTTTGGTATTGATATAAGAATTAATTGTTATTTTACTAAAATTATTTATCTTAGTTATATATATTTGTAAAACTCGGTTTTTAAGAACTCGCGTGATGCATTGAGTTCCGACACTCAACACGCAATGCTTTAAAAATGGGGATCGGAAGTGTTTTAATGGAGGACGGAGTGTCTTAACACTAGGTTCCCTTTGCCTACCCTTCTTTGTCTAAGGTACAGTGTACATAAAAAAACAGTACATAAAATAATGCTGTTGTGACCACTAAGGCTAAAAACGTACTGCACATTCGAAAATAAAATAAAAAAAATTCTCGCAATTGAGTTGTTGAAAGACATCACACCAATGAAGGTAATGGACTCAGAAAATTGAAATTTAGCATAAGGCCTATCCTTATTATTAGGGAGTGTAGAGGAGTACTAAAAGGAAGGATTTTCCGAAACTCCTATGGGAACCTAATGAATCTTTACTTACTGGCCAATTGTGTGGAGAGTGATGAGTGGCGGAACTCAACGCCGGGCTCTGCCTTTGGAGGCAATTCGGAATATCTTCCAGAATCAAACCCACAACCGTCGCGTTTATAGTAGGTTACTGCCGCTGCGTCACTGTGGCCTTTAAAAAAATAATTTGGAAAGAAATCTGAAGTTTCTTAGTACATTAATTTGAAAATAATATAGTCGGTATTTGTGACCTAGTGGAGTGTTTTTTAACTGACTGACTTTTACAAGGTTGGGGATTCGATGCTCGAGCAGAGAAATTATGCAACGAATTGTCTTAACACTAAGTCTGCCTACCCTGTAATGCGGGGAAAGTTGCTACTTTTTTAATTTCATTTTTCGCATTCAGTAAGGCAAAGTGCGGTGTTAAGTTCCGGCACCATTCCATCGTAATATATGGTCTATATATATGCCTACCTATGCCACTAAAAGCAAAAGTTTCGTGTAAGCCAATAAATATTAATATTTTTATAATAAATAAAAAAAAGTGAAACCTAATTTTGATTGCCTGAGTAAATACCAGACACAGCAGTGTAAAGTTTGCTTTATCAGCAAAGGATTCAACCAACTATAAATAAGTAATAATTGTAGGATATGGTATTATATTTAAATACAAAAGAAAAAAATAATTTTAAAATTTTCTTTATTGAAATAAACTTTTGTAAGCAATTTAGAGTCGAATAAACAAGTCGCTACAAGTGCCTGTGAAAGCAGTTCTGGAGGTATTGCGTGTTAAGTGGCAGTTACCTTTGCCACGGTACCATGAAATTGAAAATATTAAATACTAGCCGTCCATTCGCGGCTTCGCCCGCATACTATTTATAATTATTCTATTATGCTGCATTCAATAATTTTGAGGAAGTGCACGCACTACATGGCAGCTTGCGGAGACGAAATCGGCGGCAAGGGTGCTCCTCGCAGGACTCGTGCGTATGCTTGGGCCGTAAACGAAGCGTTGAATTATTTTAAATTTACATTTTCTCAAAAAGTATATGTTCAAATTATATGCTATAAAAGCCAAAGCATATCTTCATAAATTTTCCTTGATGATGGAATAATTTTCTCTTGTAAGTTTTAATATCCATGTCAAATAAAAAACGGTGAAATATCATATTGCAATTTAAAGTTATTTATTATCACGGTCACGGATTTTTTTTAAAACTAATTAAATAGAACATTTCTTTCATGCAATGTATTGACATATATTTTAATATTGTTGCAGCGCACGTGCTTAAAGCAATCGGTGGCGGTCATTATTTTTGTTATTTCGTTATTTAAGACTAAGACTTCACAATGTTAAATAGCCTATAGCACTCCTGAAGAACGTAGCTTTCAAACGAAACCAAAAATAAGTAAATCGGGCCGGTAGACCAAGTGATATTAGCGTTTAAACAAACAAACAAACTCTTCCGCTTTATTATATATAGAGAGTTCATTTTCACGAGGGGGAATCGAACCTACGCTTGTGCCCCTGCGTCACGACATACCTCAAAAAAATTACAAGCAAAACAAGCTTAATGCTATTTACGTTAGTAAGTTAAGTATTAACTTGATATATATTATTTACTGATAATTATGTGATATGTTTTAGTTATCTGGAAATACAGAAGACAACAGTTGTATGTTCATATTGATTATTTTTAATATAAAAATTATACCGAATAAAAAAAAATGTCATATCCAATAACAGCGTGTGTTTTTGGTACATTCAGAATAATTAGCAGTTCGCGACTCATAGTCTGCGGGTAGCGGATAAATAAGACCGAAATCTCATTAAAATGCATACGCCAGTCATAGGTGAAACTTTTGTTTTTGGTTGAGGTTTTCAGCCCACTCGAGATGTAATGTTTTCACATTTTGAATTGACTATTTATTTTTTTTAAATTGCCTAGCTTTGCCTGGACCTTATCTGTTAGTTATTCGGTAACGGAAAAAAAATATATAGATATATAAACAATTTGCTCTAAATTTGACCAACAGTGGAGAACAGATTCATAAAGTATGTATATCATTCCATTCTCATATATACTTTCTACCTTTCTATCTTTCTCATATATACCTTGAATAAAGCGGTAGATGCAAGAAGTATAAAAAATAATTAAATCAGCTTTACATTGTATCCCGCAAACAGCAAGGTAGGCAGAAGAAAACTAGTGTTAAGACACTCACTTCCTCACTTTCCACTGAATTTTTCGAGGCATCGCGTATTCAGTGTCAGAACTCAGCGCTGTGATTTCTCCATGGTACCAGAACGATGAAACGAAAATATTAATAAATAACAATTCATTTCCTCGAGTGGGGATCGAACCCACAATCGTCGCGGTATAGTTACACCATTGCACCATGCGCCACGACGGCTTCGCCAAGTATTAAAAAAAATACTTAGCGTTCACTTCAATTCATCGTACGAATTTTACACCTATTTATCTTAAACGTAGGTAAATTCTCTGCCTCTTAATTAACGTCTTATAAGCGCTATACAATTCATACTAGCATCTACTGACTGCTCTTATAGACTCCTGCTTTTATGGTGACAGTATAATAGATCGTGGAATAGAATAGAATAGAATAGATGTTGAAGTGGCGGTAGTTCTAATATTTGTGTATACAATTGGCCTCTTTTTTATATTCTGTAGTCTTAATATGATTACTGATATTACTTATATTACTGTTGTGATAAAATAATATTTCCCGAATAAAACAAGACTAGCGGTCCACTTGCGGCTTCGCCCGCATTCCATATGTAACATTTTTATTATACTAAATTGATGGCGGCTACGGCGTCCTCTGCGCGAGTCGTACCTAGGCTCTCGGCCGTAATCTGAGTGTTTAATTTTTTTAATTTTACATATTCTCGAAAAGTATACGTTCAAGTTACAAACTAAAAATGTGAAATATTGGTTTGTAATTTTCAATTAATTTTTGTCAACAAATGCCTTCTGCATATTGTGACTTATTTATAAGAGATAGATATACGATGTCGCAGACTTTTTTTAAAACTATTAAAGTATAGAATATTCTTGTCATACATTGTACTCTCATATATTTAGCTATTTTTGCAGCGCACGCGCTCAAAGCAATTCGATGGCGTTCATTATTATTGTTATTCCTTTATTTAAGGCTAACTAAAGGTTACACCATAATGTGATGTTATAGATTTCTCATATGTTATGTACTTCCACCAACTTTGAGGAAATTGCTTAGGTGGTTGTCTTATGGAGTATCGAGGTGTTTTATTAAATTCTTCAAATTCTGTTTTGGACACTATGAAAAGAGCTAATAAGTTGTTTTAGTTTATTCTAAGTTTTACGCAAACGGTAGAAACTTGGTGTTAAGACACTCCATTTCGTATATTTCGTCCAAATTACGCCTTTCAGTTGCATAACTTAACGCCGCGTTTTATCTTATTACTAGAGCGTGGAATTGAAGTTAACCCACCGCCCCGATTGGGAATCGAACCGTCAAATAGAACGAGAAAGTAGAGGATGGAATGATATATCAGTTAGTTCTCTCTTGTAAAATGGATGGGAATCGTATCCACGACTTTTGGCATAACAGTCAGATTCACTACCTATAGGAGAAATCAAAATATACTCACAATATTAAACTATTCGTAACACTATATAACAATTTCAGAACAACTTGTTACAAACAGAGTACCAATAACCGTGTTGGAGTGAGAGGGTCACACCGTTCCTTATGTATTATTCAGCGTTCAGCTATTCATTGCTTAGATGAGACTAAGTTGGAAATGATTTATATATATTATAATAATAGATTTTGTTAGTTAATTAAGTCATACAAAACTGCTTAATACTATTTCCTGTATAGTCCTACGGAAGTATTCGTATAATCTTTGCCCCAAGTTGGAATTTGAACCCACAACCGTCTCGTTTAAAACCATACATTGTTACACTTCAAAATTGGATGTGAGGGGAACCGAGTAATTTAACATTAGATTTCCTCTGTCTACGCTGCTGTATACGGGATACAGCGTGAAACTAAAAAAGTAATGAAATAAATACTTTCATACATTCTCGATAAGTGGGATTTGAACCTATAGCTACCGGTGTATGTATAAACGAGTGAATATATCAGCTTCACGCTGTATCCCGGGCAGGGTAGGCAGAGGGAACCTAGTGTTAAGACCTATCCTTCCCTACTTTCTAGAGGCATTGCGTGTTGAATGGCGGAACTCAATGCCGCATTTGCTATACAGAAACTATATATTTCGAAACGAATGCATAGTAAGTTAAAAATAATAATTGCAACAAATCGAGAACAAGTCTTAGTTTTTAATAAGCGATTGTTTCATTATATTTCCTCTCCTTCCTTTAATTAACATGAAAAGCCTGAAGTTGGTCAAAGGTCTTAACAATCGAAACGATTGAGTTGTCTTCCGAGAAAGCATCTTACTTAATTGGATGCAGTGATTGTATTGAATAGTATTATTTTATTAATAATCTGCTTCACGCTGTATCCCGCACACTGCAGGATAGGCAGAGGGAATCTATTGTTAAGACACTCCGTTTCCCACTTTCTGCCGAATTCTGGAGGCATTGCGAGTTGAGTGGCAGAACTCAACGCCGCGCTTGTCCTCTACACCAGAGCGAAGAAATGGAAATATAAATTTAAGTAAATATTTCATCCACTCGAGAGGGGATCGAACCCACAACTAGTCGGTTATACAGGATCACTTTGTGCCCCTGCGTCACAACTGGCCTCACTTACTATTATTTTATTATTAATTAATATAAAAATGTGGCCATGGGGTCACAACAGCACAGTGTTGGACTGTAAACGCGACGGCTGTGGATTCGATTCCCAATCGGAGGAACGTATTGCAAAGCTCTGGTAACAAGACGAAGCGCGGCGTTAATTCCTGCCACTCTCAACACACAATGCTATGAAGATTCTTCGGTGAGTCTTAACACAAGGTTTCCTCTACCTACACTGCTTTATATGCCTTCGAGGCATAGAGTAAAGCGCCATTGTGGTGCTGTTGGAGAGCGCCTTATAGTTTAAGGTGATTATGAGTTCGATCTTCTCTCGGAGAAATTAATAATTTTCAGTTCAATATTATTTAGTAGTAGTAATTAATAAAGCACGGCGTTGAGATCCGCTAATCAACACGCAATGTGACAAAATTAGGGCGGTATATGGTGAATGTCTTAGCACTGGGTCCCGTGAGTCCACGGCACGCTATTATTACAATCAAATATTGAAATATTTAAAAAAAATATATCTTGAACATAAAAAAAAACTTTTAATCCTTGTTTATAGATATAAAATAGAAAAATTAAAAGGCAAAATTATAAGAATTTAATTATAGTATAACCAAAATTAAAGCTTTACAAAATTAAGCGACCGGCTTTGTAACCTTTTGAAGGGATTTTCTTTTTAAATTGAGTGACTTTAGAAAATCAACTTGGAATATCTATCTAATGCTCACCTTGATTTTTCCTATACTTTATAAATATTTTACTGGTTTCCCGGTATTATGCCTTGAAAAACCAGTAAAAATATTGTACCGCAACTACCGTACCGTTCCTTTTTCTTAAAAAAAATCCGCTTCTGCTGTATCCCGAACACAGCACGGTAGGCAGAGAGAACCTAGTATTAAGACACTTCGTTCCCCACTTTCTGCCAGATTCTGGAGGCATTGCGTGGCAGAATTCAACGCCGCGCTTTGCCTCGACACCAGAGCGAAGAAATGGAAATATAAATTTAAGTAAATATTTCATCTCCTCGAGTGCAGATCGAACCCACAACCAATCGGATTTACAGTCACACTTATTGCCACTGCGCCACGGCTGGCCTTTTCTTGGTTTAATGCAAAACAAAGTAATTTCATTTCGATATTCGTAAAGTTTTTTAAACAACGCATTTTTTATGAATTTTCTATGAATTTTAATATATTTTCACGAATAGATAGAGTGATTCAATAGGAAGGTGAATTGATAATACATGCATTTTACAGTAGGGTAAAGAAAACAATGTCAAATAGCCTAAGATCCTAGAGCATCCAGACCTACGTCATTTAAGCGAATCTGAAATTTTGGAGATTATTAGTCTAATATGAAATTAAAACGGTATGCGTACTCATTAACTTAAAAGTGGGGCCCTTTCAGAGGTCAACTTAAGGTACATAAAATCCACGCTCACATACGTTAAAGTAGAAACGCTCGTTTTTAAATATGTTTTTAAGAATAATGTAAAATATGTATATTTAATATTACAAGAGACTTTACAGTTGGTTTGCGCTACCTCTGAAAGGGTCCCTCTTTGCTAATAATCCAAATTTCAGCTTTGCTAAAATGACGTAGGTCTGTGGGCCCTGAAATCCAGTCTAAAAGATTCATAATGTGATGTCATAACAATATATGTGTTCCACACTTAGGAAAGAAAAATATTTATTTAGAAAACCTATAAAAATTTGAACGTAGGGGGACTCGAACTCCAGGAGGCGCGGGTTCGAGTCCCGCTACGTTCAAATTTTTATACGTTTTCTAAATAAGTATTTTGTAATATATATTATACATTTGCTCATTAAAATACGAAATAACGAAATACGTATAATATTGTCGTACGATAGAACTGTCTCTATAGCTTTATAAGTTTTAAAACTCTAAAAGGCAAAACCAAACCAGAGATGGTAGATCTGGAGATTTACAGGCTTGGCTGGTGCAAAACGTGGTGCAAAAATTGGAAGAACTGGAAAAGGGTCTTTGGCCAATAATGTGATGGTTAGGCTACCAAATGATTATTATTAATAGTATAGTTAACTCCGGCGTGGCTGAAGACTGAGTATAGGATAGAATAATTGTAAATTATATTATGTGCTTAATATTAGAAAATTATTTGAAAGTTAAGTAATGCGCCACGACTGGCCTCATATAAGGCCAGTCGTGGCGCGGTGGCACAAAGTGTGACTGTAAAACCGATTGGTTGAGGGTTCGATTCCCACTCGAGTAGATGAAATATTTACTTAAATTTATATTTCCATTTCTTCGCTCTGGTGTCGAGACAAAGCGCGGCGTTTAGTTCTGCCACTCGACACGCAATGCCTCCAGAATTCGGCAGAAAGTGGGGAACGGAATATCTTAACAATAGGTTCCCTCTGTCTGTCGCTGTATGCGGGATACAGCGTGAAGCTAATTTAATTTTTATATAATATATATTAACATAGAAATTCATTTCCTCGAGAGGGAATCGAACTTTAAACCTATACTTATTAATTATACTTTAAATGTAATATCGCGTTTAGAGGTGCTCACTTGTGCCCCTGTGCCACGACTGGCTTCGACTGCATATATATTCATAAAATTGTCATTTTTAGAACTGAAAAAAAAAATACTTCCATAAGTCCATATTTCAATATAGATACAAATCTGCTGTTTCAACATTCCAAGACCCATACCTCGCGGCTCATTGCACAAGCCTTAGGTCAGGCCCTGACCGGCAACCTACATTATACTTATGAAGATCGCCACGCATAGTTTGGCTATTTATTTTCGTTTTGACTTATTTTCCTTTCATTTTAAGCTGATTTAAAATAAAGAGGTAATGAGTTTGACATGTAGGTATGTACGAGTATATGAAGTTGTTAGGATTGGATAATAATATGATGGTAGAAAACTGAGTGTCAAAATAATACTAGGTTCCCTTTACCCATATTGCTATGTTGAAAAAAATGAGAAGCTCCCACTTTCAGGTGGGAACCAAACCCACAATCTTCGTGTTAAAACAGACCCACTGAATCCACGACGAATGGTTAAATATTCACAATTATTTTTATCATTATTTTGAAGCTATACACTGTATCCCTTATATCGGATAGGCAGAGAAAATCCAATTTTAACATACAATGAAATTAATTAATTAAGAGGTCAGTCGTGGCACACAAAGTGTGCCTGTAAATCGACTGGTTGTGGGTTCGATCCCCACTTGAGGAGATGAAATATTTATTTACATTTATATTTTCATTTCTTCGCTCTGGTGTCGAAGGGAAAGCGCGGCGTTGAGTTCCGCCACTCAATTCGTAATGCCTCCAGTAATTGGCGGAAAGTGGGGAACAGAGTGTCTTTACACCAGGTTCCCTCTGCCTACTCTGCTGTGTGTGGGATACAGCGTGAAGCTGAAAAAAAATGAAATTAATTTATTCCCTCGAGTGGGAATCGAACCCACAACCGTTGTGATTACAGTCAGCTGCTGCATCACCAACCGCTTTTTTTAAATTTTAAATCATTTTTAACGTTTAAAACATTTTATCATTTTATCATAAGCAAGTGAAAGCCTATAAAATTATCGGCTTTGTCTGCGGGCTTTTAGCGAGAATTTAATCTTAAATTGGGTGAGAAAAATGAATCAATGTAAGTACAAGATGGCGCTGAAACCTTATTACATTATATATTTATTATGTATTATTTTTTCTTGAGAAATTAAATTGTTTTTATTATTTTTGTATTAAGGAACGATGTTTATTAAGATTTTGTAGAGGAAGAAATGATTTTAACACGTTTTTATTAAGTATACTTGTAACTTTGTAATATTTTTTTAGAAACATATATTTTTTTTAATTTATTATAATTTGAGTTGAGGCCCGTCGTGGCGCAGGAGCACATAGTGTGACTGTAAAACCGACTGGTTGTGGGTTCGATCCCCACTCGAGGAGATGAAATATTTACTTAAATTTATATTTTCGTTTCTTCGCTCTGGTGTCGAGGCAAAGCGCGGCATTGAGTTCTGTCACTCAATACGCAATGCCTCCAGAATCTGGCAGAAAATGGGGAACTGAGTGTCTTAACACTAGGTTCCCTCTGCCTACCCTGCTATGTGCGTGTATACGAAGCTTGGCAGATCGAGCTGGTCTGGTGATGGAGCCAGGGCCTTTACAGCGAAACTCTTCTAAGGTTGCTTTACTAGCCACTTGAGTTTACGCTCTTGTAATTTATACCTTTGTATACTACTATATTTTAACTACTTTACTATAATACTATGCCTTATTAATATGAATATTTATTTTTGATATTTATACTAACTCTTTATATTTACTTCATACTGTATTCCGCACATAGCCTAAACTAATGTTAAGACACTCGGTTATACATTAAGAATTTTCCACTGAATTTCCTCTGAATTCTTGAGGCTGTGCGTATTTAGTGGCGGAATTTAACGCCGCGCTTTGTCTCGTTACCAGAGCGAACAAAATGAAAATATTATAGATTTAATTCATCCGCCTGAGAATCGAACCAACAACTTTTGCTTTTACAGTCGCTGTTCGCTTGTACATCAGCGCCACGACGGTTTCTGCCTCTTTATAGTTATCGACTTCATTATCTTTATTTGTAGATTTTTATTAATTGGCAGAGAATAGAAAGCAGAGAGTGAAGTGAGTCTATAAATTAAGCGCTCGTGTCTTAACACTAGGTTTCCTCTGCCTGTTCTTTTCTATATATTGATCTCAGCTTAATCAACATCAACACGTTGCGGCTATAACGTATTATTTATAATATAATATAGATTGAAGATATCATATATGTATAAAGAAATAACAGTCAAATGAATCAGTATTATTTTGTGAACGAACAAACCATTCTATAACAATTTACGTTTCCAATAACATTTTATGTACATCGACGGTTTTATATACAATTTTTAATATAACACAAGCTAAAACACGCAATGTATGCTATCCATTGTGTTAAAACAGTACTAGGGTTGGTCATGTACGAAGGTTAGTGCGGGTTCAGTCGAGATAAGGCGAGGTAAATTGTGATAACAGCCAGCTGTTTATTGTGGGCTCTCGATCCCTTAGTACTGGCTCGAGGCGGTTGTCTCTACCATCATTTATGGTATGGCCTTATTCCGTGTGAATTGCTTAGTTTGTTTGTGCTAATTTTAGTAGGGCTTGGATTACTTATGTGTGGTTAGGGAAGTTAGTGTTAATATAAAATAATATTAAAATGTATTAAAAAAAATATAATTTTTTCAGAGGCCGGTCGTGGCGCAGCGGCACGAGGTGTGACTGCAAAATCGACTGGTTGTGGGTTCGATCCCCACTCGAGGAGATGAAATATTTACTTAAATTTATATTTCCATTTCTTCGCTCTGGTGTCGAGGTTAAGCGCGGCGTTGAGTTCTGCCACTCAACACGCAATGCCTCCAGAATTCGGCAGAAAGTGGGGAACGGAGTGTCTTAACACTAGGTTCCCTCTGCCTACCCTGCTGTGTGCGGGATACAGCGTGAAGCTGAAGCTGATAATTTTTTAAGTGAGGCTTCAATCGTACTTTGTACAGTAGAGTAGTAGAGCGTTTAATACGACGGTTACTACATACGACGACGACGGTACACTAAATAATAAAAGTGTGAAAATTAGATTAAATTTTTTCTTAGTTAGAAATGTTATACTTAATTAAGTCTTGTCTGGCTTTAGGCTATATCTAGAGCTTTGGCATGGTATCTTAAAGTTAGTTAATTTATAAGTAAATTAAAAACAAAAAAAAATATTTTAGAACAAGCTCCTTTCTTTAAAAGTTTAACTATCAACCTATAATCTCGTTATACACAATTTATATGATCATAAAAGCATGCCCAACAACTTAACAGCAAAAAATATTTTTTAGTTTTTAATTTATTTTTTATTTTTTATCTATCGCTGGCTAAGTTTCTCAGTCTGTTCATCTTATTCAGGGATTCATCTCATTCTTAGACATCATTGCTGCAAGGTCGTTTGCTGGTTAATTCTGAACAGTCCAGCTCTTCAATAAAGATACTTTTTGATAATTTTACCCGACTTAAGGCCACATATGCTTGACCATCAGCAAAGAGCTTTGAGCCTAAGTAGATAACGGCGAAGTCAGTACTACCTTGCATTTTGCGTACTGTACCAGCTCAATGATACAATGATACAATTGGCAACATTCTTCGTTCCGCGGTTCCGTGACTATATGTTGCTGGAAATTGCAAAGGTTTGGGCTGAATTAGGTCAACACCTTCTTTACCGAAGTTTATCAGTTTAGCTTTATCAAGTTTTAACTGTCGTTTAGTAAGTCTTTCGCTATTGTCCTGATCACGTTGAGTTTCCCTTTCGTTGAATCTTTGGCGTTTTGCGTCGTCGTCTTCGTTAGCAAATTTTTCCTGCCGTTTTAATTTCTTTTTCTCCAGCCTTCTCTTTTTTTGATGATATTTTTATTTTTACCATTTTAGTCCCAGGAATATCGAACTCTCTTTATTGAAATATTCGTCGAACTTCTTAGAGCTCCGTTTAGAAGGCTAATATTATATATAACATGTATCACCCAGGAGTGATTTATGACATCATATTACACCCCACTGCCTCTCTGTCTTCGGCACAGGCTCACCTTGACTTGGGTTTTTGAAAGAATGCGCCACTTATTTCAGCTTGAACTTACTTGTGCCCAACAAAACATAGTTCCGGGTTTGATTTTTGAGTTGTTCTTCTCCTAGACAGGTTATAGACCAATGTTGATGACGCCCATATCGCCAATTGATGTTACAGGCTTAAAAAAGGAGATTTTTTAAAGCCAGCATTTTTATTCTCAGTGAACCTTTTCATTATTCAAAAGCACTATAAACTTCAATAGTGCTATAATATGGATCACAGTGATGTCACATTATTTTTCTAATTATTCTCGTCAAAAAAGGGTCATGAAAGGGTTAATTTGATACCCATATTGCAGAAGTGCATTAAATATAACTATTCCGCCATCATGGATGGTCTACCGTATTGGATTTAGAATAAAGTCACAAACCTTATCGTGCATTGTCAGTCAAACCAAAAGTGTATACAAAATTTCAGCTCAATCGGATGAAGATATCTACTTCAAAATTGAGCTCAAAGAACCCGAACTAACAAACATACATACAGAAATCTTCGTGCGCATTCCAACTTGCACTTGGCCAATTTTTTTATATGATAGCTACACGTTTTTCCCGTATGTAGCAGGGTAGGCAAAGGAAAGCTAGTGATATGTCACTCCGTTCTTTTCCGTTCTCCGTTCATAATTTTTGAGACATTGCACGATGAGTGGTGGAACTCAATCTTTATCTTGTTTATCTTGTTCGGATTCGAATCCACAACTAATTATATCCATAACATAATTAAGTTTTTAAGACATCACGAGTGACGCCGCAGATGAAAGTTACTAGCAAGATATAAATAAGCATATAAGTTCAAATTTTATTTTTTATTTAGATACTTATTACTATATATTGTACCTAATTGTTTGTAGAAGTAGTATATAGTTTCATTTTTAATTAATAGAGTTGTTTTTTTTTAATTTAAATCGAATCTTTAAAGATATCAGAATAATGATATATACAGATTTTAAATTTAAGCTTAATCTGTTTTTAGGGTTCAGTGGCCAATTAGCAAAAAATAGAACCCTTATAATTTGGTTATGTTTGTTCGTCCGCATAATAATTTTACGCAGAGACTATGGGAACTGTATTTAATTTAGGTAGGTGTGCCTTATTAACCGCTACAAAATTATTTAGAATAATTTTAAAAAACACAATCATTAACAGGGTAGCTACATCCATACACGTAACTAAGGATGAAAAAAAAGATATTTCTTTCTCAATGGTATGAAAATTTAAAAAGTTTTATAACTATGCCAATTTTTTGTAATTTTAAAGTGGTAAAAAGCATCCTCACCCACTCTCTAATTTCAAAATTACGGAGGAAAAACAATGTTAAGCATGGCGTATCAAAAATAATATAATTAGGCCAGTTGTGGTTCAGGGGCACAAAGTGTCACTGTAAACGTGACAGATTGTGAGCTCGATTCCCACTAGAGGAAATTAAATATTTAATATTTTCATTTCTTCGCTTTGGTATCGAGGCAAATCATGGTGTTGAATTCCGCCACACAACACGCAATACCTCCAGGTTTCGGTGGAAAATGGAGAACGGAATGTTAGGTGCGGGTTGAAACGTGGAACTAAAAAAAAGAATAACGTAATGATGGTGGTGGTGGTGGTAGTAATATACGTTTGCTGTTACAGAATCCTAATAGGCGAGTCCGATTCGCTCTTGGCCGGTTTTTATTTAATTTTCTTAATTAATGTACAGTTTTCATCTCTATAAGAGGTTTTTTAGTGCTAAAATATTTTTTTAATTTCACTCTTTGTCCCTTATATAAAGAATAAACAGAGAATAAGCAGAGGTAATCTATTTTTAAGGCTCTACAATCCTCACTATCCTTCCTATTTTCGAAACATTATTTATTACCAATCGACAGGCGGAATTTAACGCCGCGTTTTATCTAAATTAAGAGATCCATTTCATTAGACAAAGCTAAAGTTCAGTATGAAATTAAGTGATCCTTGAAGATGAAAGCTCAATCAAGTCTTAGTTTAATATTGCAATAGTTGCCGACTAAGTGGACGAGAAAATCGCTTAAAGATTAATTAAAGTGAATTAAGTGTCTCTAAGATTGGTTCAGGTCTTGTAATTTAGTTATGGTAGTGTATGAACTACTGCTTGTAATAGTTTACAGATATTTTATATCTATATATAGAGATTTTATATCTATATGTTTGTTGTAGAGGCCAGTTGTGGCGCAGAGGCAAGGCGATGTGAGAGGTTGTAGGTTCGATTACCACTCGGAGAAATGAAATATTTTAATATTTTCATTTCCTCGCTCTGGCAACGAGACAAAGCGCGGCGTTGAGTTCTGCCTTTCAATGTGTAATGCATCCAGAATTCAGCGGTAAGTGGGAAATGGAAATGTCTTACCATTAAGTTCCCAGGGTAATATAAATCCTATTAGAGGTAGTGATAGAGGTGTTAGTTAGTTGGACAATTAGAGGTGTCCTCACTTAGCACAAGTATTTCTATGAATTTAATCTAACCTATAAATTAAAATTGAAAATATTCTCTGTTCAAATAAAATTTTGAAAACGGTTTCGAATCGTCGAATAAACATAAAGCTACCACCAGTTCGGTAGGCAATATGCTATAATGCTGAGAAGAGCGAGCAAGAAACTCAGTAGTTGCTCTTTTCAACGTCAATGTTCCAAATTATTTATTACATGGACTGGCAATTTATCCTTTAGAAATTCCTGAATAGTTTAATAGGCTAGGCTTTATTTGTTAGTATATTTTGTACAATTGCTTATTTTTTTTGTAATGGCAAACTTAGGTCTGTATTTGTAAATCGCTCTCAAGTCTGAGATCGATCCCATCTCATAAATTACATTACAGGAATCTCAAAATTCGTCTCAGATTTGAGAGCGGGTTTATAAATACTTGCCTTAGAATTGAAAGAATTTGATAGCCAGCGAAAAATTAAAAAAAAATGATGTCGACATTTTCTCGATTCACTTTTCAAATGTAAACTAAAATAAAGTAGTCTACTAGATGACCTTTTAAAGTAATTAGGAATTAATATAACTAAATTTAATTACGCGCTGAAGAAAGCGTAGAAAATGTCAAAGTGACGTTAGTGTTAAAACACTCTATTTAGCACTTTCCATCTAATTTTTGAGATACCAGTATATATGCGTCTTGTTAGAATGAGGAACTAAAAATAATTTATGACCTAAAGTGGCAATCGAACCTACAACCTATTAGGTAAAAAGATGAGGAATAAGAAAACGATTAATTATTAACTCTAACGCTACATCAGTAGAGAATATCTTTTTTTATTTTTTTTTGCTTCACGATGTATCCCGTACAAAGCAGAGTAGGCAGAGGTAACTTGAAATCTTGAAACTGGAAACCTAGGATTTCCCATTTTCCGTCGTCAATTCTCGAGACATTGAGTTTTGGGCGGCGGAACTCAACGAGAGCGACGAAAATGAATCAAAATATTAAATATTTTATTCCCCCGAGTGGGGAATCGAACCCATCCATCGCGTTCACAATTGCACGGCTGTGCTCTTGTGCTACGATGGCCTTTAAACTTATTTTCTTATGTTTGAATTTTTGTATTGACCTATAAACATAATTTTTTAAATATATTTTTTTTTCTGATTCTACTTTAAGAGATATACAGATGCAAAGCCATCAGCATCAGCTTAAGCCAACAGTACTTCTTACGGGAAAATATAGTATTATGTTTTAATTTCAACTGAAAATATGAATTTTGGTAGCTTGGATGGATATGAAGTGTAAAAATGCGAAATTGAAGTTTAAAAGTACGAATTCAAGGTTTAAAACCGCGAATTTGGTGAGTGAAATGATGAATATGTACTATAAAAGCAATTTAGGGTAAAAACCTATCCATCAATAGTAATATAATTAAAATTGATGATAAGAAAACAAAATAATAATAAACTAAAACGGATACTCTTGTTCAAATTTGAAAACACCAATGTATCATAAAAGGCGTTGAGTTCTGCCACTTAACAGGCAAGGCTTCCAGATTTCGGCAGAAAGTGGGGAAAGGAGTGTTTTATCACTAGGTTCCCTCTGCCTACCCTGTTGTGTGCAGGATACAGCGTGAAACTGATTTATTTTATCATAAATTTAATCTAAGAAAAGTCAAAGTCTTATAAGAAAAATCACGTAGAACTGGAAACAAATTACATTCTAAATGAGCTTTCAATCACTATTAATATCTATCTATTTGCGGGACTAATGATTCTAGCGTTATTCATTGCATCGGTGTTAAGATAAATCTAGGGAATTTATCATTGCCTAAGTCTAGACTAATGGCGGTATAAGTTAGATTTGAGAAAAAAGAATCGTAGTGCGGCGTTAAACTCCACCAGTCGACACGTATTGTTTCGAATACAGGAGGAAAGCGAAAAACAGAGTGTCCTGTCACTAGGTTTTGCCCGCTTACTTTCTTGTAAAAGAGGAAAAAGAAATTCTAGTGTTGTATTCATCCAGTCTGTGCTCTACATTTCTCTCTCTCTACGTTCTCTACGCCTCTACAAAGGCACACCGTTTCTCACTCTCCGTTATTGCATGTCGAGAGGCGGAATTTATCAGCGTGCTTTTGTATTGATACTAAAGTAGGAAAATGAAAATAGTTCATTCCTCCGAGGGGAAAAGCAACCCGCAGCTATCATGTTTATAGTCAGATGTTTTGCTGCTATACCACGAAAATCTTACATCATTTAATATTAATAGTACTTAATTCTTTTTTTTATTTAACAGCTTAAGAAACCAGCTTCACGCTGTATCCCGCACACAGCAGGGTAGGCAGAGGGGACCTAGTGTCAAGACACTCCGTTCCCCACTTTCTGCCGAATTCCGGAGGCATTGCGTGTTGAGTGGCAGAACTCAACGCCGTGCTTAACCTCGATACCAGAGCGAAGATAATAAAAATATAAATTTAAGTAAATATTTCATCTCCTCGAGTGGGGATTGAACCCACAACCAGTCGGTTATACAGTCACACCTCGTGCCACTGCGCCACGACTGGCCTCAATCATTTTTTAGCTTAAGAAACATCAAACACATAGAGGACTTTTCAATCCTTTTTTTAATTCAATTCGATTATAATCGAACCCACAACAACCTTTCAAACTTAGGCAAAAGAAAACGATAAATGGACATTACAGAAAATTTATTTACAACAAGGCAAGCTCATGCTCACATCTTCACAGTAGTTCAGGGTACAAGCTAATTGCATGCTTCGACCGATACGTCTGTGCGGCTTTGTAACTAGAAATTGAGTTTACATTCTGTATTGATTGCTGAGAGCATTACTTTGCAACCTGGCGTTGCTTGTTATTAAATGTATTTTGATTTGATTGAACTTTTTTTTCAGCTTCACGTTATATCCCGTTTGTAGCAGAATAGGCTAGTGTTAAGACACTCCGCTTCCCACTTTCCGCCGAATTCTGAAGGCATTGCGTGAGTGGTGGAACTGGAACGTCGTGTTATACCTCGACACCAGAGCGAATATAAACCAGTTCTTTTTAAGTATCTTAATGGGATCGGAGTATGTTAACACTAGGTTCCCGGATTATCTTTGTCTACTCAAACCTACGGGAACGATAAAAATTGAGATTAAATTTTTTTAAAGGAGTCTTAAAGTCCATGTAAAAAAATCCGGGCTCAACTAGTTATATCTTAAATATTTTTTTTTATAATTCTACATAGTTAATAGTTTTTAGTTTTATTTATAGTTATATGTATATATATATATATATATATATATATATATATATATATATATATATATATATATATATATATATATATATATATATATATATATATATATATATATATATATATATATATATATATATATATATATATATATATATATATATATATATATATATATATATATATATATATATATATATATATATATATATATATATATATATATATATATATATATATATANCGGAAAAGACTTGTTTAAGCCCTATCACGATAGGTACGAGGTGACCGAGAAAAGACTCTTGTCAGACTCAATATGAGCGTGGAGGTGACTCGGAAAAAAACTTGTTTAAGCCCTATCATGATAGGTACGAGGTGACCGAGAAAAGACTCTTGTTAGACTCTGTTTGAGCGTAGGGGTGACTTAGACTCCTATCATTTAAATGTTAAAACAATTCATACAAATTGTATACATGAACTTAATAAAAATAAAAATTGTTTCCACAATTAGAGGTTGTGATCAGTGTAAATTAGAGGTTATGCCGCTCCCGGCGGCAGGTTTAAGCAGGCGCGAGGACGCTTGCCCGTCAGGAGAGGCCTTGTTAGCGTACTCGTGTAAAAGAGGGTAGATTTAGGTGGAAAATAATTATAAAAGCAGTGGAATTGTGTCAATCGGGGGCACTTGCTTGTAAGTGACGGCCCCTATTGGAAGGAAACTAGTGTGAAGTATTGTTAGTAGGTGATACATATCACTTATTGCAATTACATAGTATCTCTTTCAAAATAGTTTAGAATCATATAGACTATATGTGTTTTTAGCGTGTTTTTTTTAAAAACGTTACCCGCTTCCGATTTCTAACAATATATATATATATATATATATATACAAATATTTATTGAATTATATTTAAAAGTATGTAGATAAAGTTCATAAATTATTTAGGTATGGTTATCCTTTATGCACCTAATTTTTTTTGGATTACAATCGAATTTAGCTCGCAAAAATTGTTGTATGTAAAAGAAGAAATATTTAGTTATTTCATATCTATCTAGGCAGACCTGTTTATCTTGTGTAAGTCCCGAACCTCAAAACGTAGCTTACACGTTGCTTCACAATACGCTCTATCTTTCAGTGTTAGTTCCATAAAAATCAGTTTAACTGTCTCAGACAAACAGATAACAGACAAAAATCAACCAATTAAATCTTCATAAGAAAAACTTAAGCTTGAAAAAAACTTAACTTTCAAATTTAAACGAGTAATATGTTAAAGAAAATCTACCAATTGTTAATCCTAATGAACTATTGCGCTCGATTTTTTCTTTATTTTTAATATATGCAGTCATATTTTTCCGTTTGTTGAGGTCAGTCGTGGCGCAGGGGCATAAAGTGTGACTGTAAAACCGACTGGTTGTGGGTTCGATCCCCACTCGAGGAGATGAAATATTTACATAAATTTATATTTCCATTTCTTCGCTCTGGTGTTGAGGACAAGCGCGGCGTTGAGTTCTGTCATTCAACACGCAATCCAAATCCAAAATGCCTCCAGAATTCGGCAGAAAGTGGGGAACGGAGTGTCTTAACACTAGGTTCCCTCTACCTACCCTGCAGTGTGCGGGATACAGCGTGAAGCTGATG
This sequence comes from Heliconius hermathena, assembly GCA_013403705.1. Lineage (NCBI taxonomy): Eukaryota > Metazoa > Arthropoda > Insecta > Lepidoptera > Nymphalidae > Heliconius > Heliconius hermathena. Next base: position 34,835 of record JAAIXJ010000338.1, on the reverse strand, counting down.
TATTTCATTTTCTTTTAAATTTTTCCATTTTTTTTAAATAATATGTTTGTTTATCAGTCACTTTAGCCATTTTAAAAATTAATTTACTACTTTACGACTATCGATCACACAACATGACTACGAGAGGCACTGGGACCCCTCAAGCGTCAATCTGCCATCAACGTAATTGCGTGTCGATACTATCAGTGACAGGTGTATGATGCTTGCCTGGTAATTGCTATTAGCCTGAATAACGGAATACCTTGTATTTTTTTAGTATTACCCGTTTTTCTCTTATAGCAATGTAGTTAAAGAGCTAGAAGCCTGATGTTAAGATATTGCATATTGAGTGGCGGAACTCAACGCTGAGCTTTATTTTTTTAACAGAGAGAGAATTAAAATATTTAATTCCTTGAATAAGAATCGAATCTACAACCGTCGCGTTCATAGTCAAATGCAGTATCGCTGCGTGACGGCAGCCTAAATTTGCAAAGGAGCTGGAACTGCTTAAATTTAAATTAATTGTCGTGCCACGCTTCACCCTTTTTCCAGCAGCAGGGCAGAACCGCAACATTAAGTGGCGGAGCTCTACGTCGCGTATTTAACTTATTGTATTTAACTGTGACTATGTTACATACATATACGAAATTTTTTCGTACATGCACTTATAATCCTACTGTCTTAAGGGCAAGATGGTTTAAATTATATTTCGAAAATTGGGAACAGAAAATTAAGAAAGTAGAGAGTTAGGGAACCTAATAATAGTTCTATGACTAGGTTCCCTTAGCCTACCTTGCTATATGCGACATATCAAGCCGTATAATGTATATTTCCAAGTTTTCAAATGTAATCTTTTACCTTGGAAATAAAAATTCGCGGCAAGCAAAATAATGGTTGGATAGGTCAGCGCGTCAAAGCCTTTTAAAACGTTTGACTCCGACACTAAAAACGGAGCGAGTTTATATTCAATTCTGAAATGTTTTATATAAAGAGAATGGGATCTATTCTGAAGAATGGTCTACGGTGAAAAATGTCCTATAAAAATAAAATAAAAATCTTTAACAGCTTATTTTTTTATAATGCCTGAATATTTAGTAATCTTAATAAGTATTTGGATTTGTGGAGGCCACTCGTGGCGTGAAGTCCAGTCGTAGCACAGGAGCACAAGCGTGTGGCAGGTTGTGGGTTCGATTCCCACTCAACGAATAATATTTAATATTTTCAATTCTTTGCCTCGGTGTTGAGGCAAAGCGCGTCTTCCACCCAGAAAACGGAGAAAGGAGTATTTTGATATTATGTTCTCTCTGACTACCCTGCTGTATGCGGAAAGATAAAATAAACATGTAATATTAAACCATATTATAAAACAAAAGTGCTTCTCATCGTTGGAAATTTCAGGTTTTGAAACTACGCAGCTGATTTTAATACAGTTTTCACTAATAGCTAGACTGATTTAAAATTAATTTTTAAACTTATTTTACGATTATTTAACTTATTTTACGATTTTAAGTGATGGGCAGACCTTAAAAGGATGCTTCTCAAGTTAGTGGTTGTTCTATATAAAACGGGTGATTTGGGAACCTCTCCCTTTTTTGAAGTCGGTCGAAAATGAGAACATCCTTTTTATTGAAGCTGGTTGAAAAGAAATGAAACGATGAGGAATCTCACTTCTGACATCCATTTTAACAACGTCTTTCCTTGTAACTATTATTTTTTACCAAAAAAAAAACATCTTGTTCAATTTCAACCGGACCCTATAATCAGAATCTAATCAAACTTTTAACAAACTATTCTTGAAGTATATCCTTTCAATTAAAAAAAGAATTATCGGAATCGGTTGGCGTGATATTGAGTTATTCGTCCATTTGTTGCGCAGGTATCTAATGCAAATTAAAGACTTATATGATTTTCTCACAGATACCAAAATAAAACATCGAGACCACACCGATATCACTACCTTTCAAATAAAAAAAAATCATCAAAATCGGTTCACCCAGTCAAAGGTTCTAAAAAAAATACAGACGAATTGATAATCTCCTTTTCTTACAGTCGGTTAAAAAGCAATGTTTACTTGTGTAACATATATGTATGGTTGTCTTCACGCGGCGGCACAGCGTCTCGCTTTGGCAGCGGTGCCAGATTTTGTCTCGGGGAAAAGTAAGATTTTTGTTTCTGGAATTGTTAGTAAAAATAAAAAATAAAATAAATCACCTTCATGCCGAATCTCGCATATATCAGCGTAGGCCGACGGAACCTAGCGTCAAGACACTCCGTTCCCCACTTTTCGCCGATTTTTTTGAAGCATTGCATGTTGAGTCGAGCTTTTTTACCTTCCTATTCTGGTAGAAATGAAAACATTTATATATAACAATTAATTTCCTCGAGTGGGGATCGAACCCACAACCGTCGCGTTACAGTCACACTCTTGTACCCCTGCGCCACGACGACTTCAAATTGTTAGTAACTTATTAAAAAGATACAGTAATTAAAAAATAATTCCCAAAATGTGTGAAATATTTTGGGCTAAGAAACATTTTGGTAACAATATAAAGGGCGGCAGTAAGACTTATCACAAGCAATGTTTCTCAAAATTAGTAGTACGTGGGGCACGAAATATAGCGTGAATTCAACCTATAGCAGGGTAGTTAGGTAGCAATGTAGTGTCAAAGCACTCCCTTCTAAATGTAATGCCAAATTTTAGAGACATTTATAGATTTTTTTGTATTTATATTATATTTAAGTTATATAATTTTGTCCTAGCATTGCGTGTTTGAGTTTCGCCACTCACGCAATGCCTCCAGAACTCGGCGGAAAGTGGGTCTTAACACTAGGTTCCCTCTGCCTACCCTGCTGTGTGCGGGATACAGCGGGAACCTGATTTTGATTTCTAAAACGGGTAATAACGTTAAAGCCATAACTGTAAACCACGCAGGCAAAACCGCGAGCGTACATCTATATACATATATTTTATCCACTCACCTAGAATATTAGATTAGTATAATATAATTTAAATATTCACGTTTCGATGATTTAGCCGCTTATATTTTATTACTTCTGTAATTTATTACGTAGAATGTTAATTTATTGGTAACATGAAAGGGTTTAGTAGATTATTTTGATAAATCAACTGACGATTTCGCATTCGAAGTAATGTTCTTGTTGTAATTATCGCCTGGAATTTCGTTCCGATGAATTTTAGGTTAAAATACCTAAGGAAATTTGGTAAATAACTCATTAGAGGTCCCTTAAATTGGTATGTGGTTGATTGGATGAAAAATGTTTGTTTTTTTAGATTCACGTGTATAGAGAGAGATCTTAGTGTTAAGACACTCCGTGTTCTACTTTTTATCCCATGCTTGAAACATTGCCCGTTGATTGGTTAAACTCAACTCTTGATTTGTTTTGTTACTCTCTAAAAGTAAAAAAAGATAAGAAAATAGGAAAGTATAGATAAAGTATATAAGAAAAATATTAAATTATTCATTCCATCGAGTAGAGGGCCAGTCGTGGCGCAGCGGCACGAAGTGTGACAGTAAAACCGACTGGTTGTGGGTTCGATCCTCACTCGAGGAGATGAAATATTTACTTAAATTTATATTTCCATTTCTTCGCTCTGGTGTCGAGGCTAAGCGCGGCGTTGAGTTCTGCCACTTAACACGAAATGCGTCTAGATTTCGGTAGAAAGTGGGGAACAATGTGTCTTAACACTAGGTTCCCTCTGCCTACCCTGTTGCGCGCGGGATACAGCGTGATCGAGTAGAAATCAAACCCTCTACCATAACAGTTACAGTCCACACACTGTGTGTATATTGTTATACTTTATTTTCGGGTAGGAACGCCTCTGTCGCCACATTTCATTTTAATTTTTGTAGGTCATCTAGATATTTTAATATAATGTATCGCGCGATTTGACGTCAACATTATAGTAAGATTGAAATATTGGTTGCGCTTCTGAACACGCAATGAACCGATAATGTTAATAAAGATTATTTATATTTAGTGAGGCCAGTCGTGGCGCAGGGGCACAGTGTGACTGTAAAACCGACTGGTTGTGGGTTCGATCCCCACTCGAGGAGATGAAATATTTACTTAAATTTATATTTCCATTTTTTCGCTCTGGTGTCGAGGCAAACAGCGGTCCTGAGCTCCGCCGCTCTACACGCAATGCCTCCAATAATTGGCGGAAAGTGGGGAACGGAGTGTCTTAACACTAGGTTCCCCCTGCCTACCCTGTTGTGTGCGGGATACAACGTGAAGCTGATTTTTTTAAATATTTAGACTATGATTTTATGGTCGATCACTACTGGAAGGGAAATGATTATTTTTATAAATAATCATTTTTTAGATTTGCCACCATCAATAAGCAATGTTACGAACTCCGGTGGTGGTGTGTGTGCAATAAAATGTGGTAAAATCGGTTTACGGATGATAATTTTATATGATGACACAATAAGAAAACATGGATAAAAAATTTATACTTTTATGAATATATATTTTTTTCGATAAGTTAATAATTATTTATAGTCTTTAATTCCAATATTTTATTACTTAAATAATATAGATTAATTACAAATAACAACGAATAGATAGATCTATCACAAGCTGAACTTGATCGCTTGACCCTGTTCCCTCTTGTACGCTCGGCTCAGGCGGAACCTGACGGAGTTAATCAATTTATAAGACGGTATTAAGTCAAAATTATAAATTTGGACAAAATATGGCGTTAAACTACGTCTTTTGGTACGTAACGGATTTAAATGAGCAAGTAGCGGTGAAAGGAGCGATATGTCATAACGTTTTCTCTGCCTATGTTATTTTTTTTGTACTACATTTTTATTGAACTAAAGCAAGAAAACAACAATGTTTTAATTTTCATTTTTAGTGTTCCGTACCCAAAGGGTAAAATCGGACCTCACTACTATGACTCCGTTGTCTGTCTGTCCTTCAGTCACCAGGCCTTATTGCATGAATAGTAGTAATAGTAGTAACAGTTAGACAGACGAAATTTTCGACAGATGAATTATTTAAATATTATCCCTAGAGGAGAAATTGAACTTACAACCATTGCGAGTACGGTCAGACGCTGTTCCACTGCGCCACGATGACCTCTGCTTACTCTATGAATAAAGACAATAAATATCCTTTAAAGTTTGGTTTAACCTTCACTAAATTCTGTTCTAATATATTGGACGGTGCAACAGTAACAAATAGAGGTGCATTCACGATTTGATTAATGATGTATTGAGCTATCGATATTAGCGTCTGAGTCTCGCGTTGGATCGATTCCTATTCGGTAGAGTGTCAAGACAAGCCGCGGTGTTGAGTTCTGTCACCCTGGATAAATAATAAATCAAATCAAATAAATCTGATTTATTATTTATCTAGGGTGACATACACAGGGTGGATAAATAATAGTTTGATTTGTTTCAAATGTAGGCAACCTGTAACATTACAGAAATTATAAAAAAAAATTAAAAAACAAAATTTACTAATACACACATATTTACATACAATCTCATATATATTTACGCACATAAAACAAAAATATAACCCCACCATTTTCAGAAGATATCTATAATTTATTTTTATTGGTACAAGAAGATATAAATGTCAGTGTTATCTTGAACAGATTGCATTTGCACGATTAATGTCGGCAATTTGGCCACAGCTTATTAAGCTCAGTATAAACAGGCGCACAATGCTGTGACGGATTGGCTAATCTAGCTAGCCCGGGTAATTAAACCCACGCCAAAGAAATTGAGGTTATTTTGTTATGTTTTAAACAGTTTTATCTAAGAGACAGAATGTAAGGAGGCCAGCTGTGGCGCAGTGGCACAAAGTGTGAGTGTAAAATCGACTGGTTGTGGGTTCAATCCCCACTCGAGGAGATGAAATATTTAGTTAAATTTATATTTTCATTTCTTCGCTCTGGTGTCGAGGCAAAGCGCGATGTTGAGTTCTAACACTCAACACGCATTAACTCCAGAATTCGGCAAAAAGTGGAGAACGGAGTGTCTTAACACTAGGTTCCCTCTGCCTACCCTGCTGTGTGCGGGATACAGCGTGAAGCTGATTTATAGAATGCAAGGTTAGGAAAGTTCTTAAATTGTAGTTAAAAACGCTGCGATGGTTGTAGATTCGATTCTTACTTTGATTTCCTCGTTCTGGTAAGAAGACAGAACGCAGCATTTAATTTTATTGAACATGCAATGTCTCTTTTTTATTTAATTAGATTCCCTCTGCCTTCGCTGCTATATATTAAAAACAGCCCGAAGATAAAAAAACATGAATGTAATGGAATATATGAGTGAAACTAGAATAGAAAAGTAATTTGATGAAATACTTAAATTTAAACACTTTTAAATTATGTTGGAAGAGGCGTCTAATATAATTTTATTTAAAAATCAAAATAGCATCAGTGTCTGCTCACTCTATTACTTAACGCTGAGAAAATAAAAAAAGCTTTATTTTCTCAGCTCCACGCCTTTACTTGCATGTAGGAGGAGGCCATGCACGCAGAGAACATAGTGTTAAGACATTTCGTCCTCCACTTTCCGATCACATTACAAACTTAACGCCTTCGCTTTTAAGAAAACGTACATAGTTCATCCTCATCAAACTAGTATAACTCATACTCATCCCCTGAACGGGAATCAAATCTACAACCGTCACATTTACAATTAAAATTATAATTTTGTATGAAAGCATAATAAATAACCTATTTTCAAACCAATGCACGTCATTCAAAAACTGGTTCATGCAAATCGAATTCTCAAAATATTTTTCAATACATATATAATACACACAATTTTTATATTGTACAAAAAATTAAACACAGCAGGAGAACGGGAATTAATTTTTAAAACAAAAATACAAAATAAAATAGTAAACAAAGAAAATTTCGGTATTTATTCGAAGACAACGATTGTACCTATTGTTGTAAATATAAGGAGCACAGCGAAAACTCGGTGAAACCAAACATGTGGAAATATTACTGATTCGAGTATAGCGTAGTGCAAACGGGAGGCCGGTGTCATGTTAAAATCTATATATTTACATAAATACTAGGATCCACCACATACTGTGCACGGCGGACTGGCGAAATTTGCAAAACTTTGCGAAATTATTGCGAAATTTTCTGTTTTGTCCGCATGCGCTAGGTTACGTTAGTTCAATCTGTGCACGTGAATTTCAAAACGTTCCACAGCTTAACTCTGTGGGACACATTTTAACCTTTTACTCAAAAAGTACAATTACAATTATCACCAAACTACTTCCCTGTGATCACCGTGTTGTATAAAACGTTCCTGCAAAATTTCAGAGCTGTGGGTTTAACGGTCTAGGAGGAGTAGCATTACAACGAAACAATAACTTTTCTTCTCCTCTTCTCTTTCTGAGTAAGAAGGCATAGGACGAAACTACAAGACTTCGAATATTTGAATTGTATAGGAAGATTGGGGATTGTAGGGAAACTCTAAGAGATGTTTGATGAACATTTTTAAGGATTAATTTTAAAAAACCCCTTAAAACATATATTGACGATTTCCTTCACTCGCTGGCCTACACTAGTATCGTAAGTCATAAGACGTGGTATCTTTTCTTCTACGCTATGAGCATTCGTTCATATTTATTTAGTTTTTTGTACTATAATCCTTAAAATTATTTTTGTAGTGATACCTACGCTTCGTTATGTGATGCCGTCTGTGCGTTGTCTGCCAATTACTCAGGAACGTAAGAATTCTAATTATATAGATTGTACATATCTCGCTGCTACAATTATTCTTCTACCCACCCTATACTTTTACAAAGATGAAAATGATACTTAAAATTACATTTAAAAAATCAGCTTCATGCTGTATCACGCACACAGCAGTGTAGGCAGAGGGAAACTAGTGTTAAGACACTCCGTTCCCCACTGTCTTCCGAATTCTGGAGATATTTCATGTTGAGTGACAGAACTCAACGCCGCGCTTTGTCTCGACATCAGAGTGAAGAAATGGAAATATAAATTTAAGTAAAATATTCAATCTCTTCGAGTGGGGATCGCACCCACAACCAGTCGATTTACAATCACACTTTGTGCCCCTGCGCCACGACTGGCCTCAAATTTTCAAAAATATATAAAAAATCGACGACTTTTCTGTCGCAAGTCTGTAAACACAACAAAATATGTTAGTATTTTGTTCATGACTGCCAGATATTAGCGCACGTACAGAATTCATGACTTGCGGTTTATTCCCAGTATTGTCCAAGTTTAAAATTATATTTAACTAAGAGAATTATGTGATATCTAATTAGAACTTTTTGCTCTAACAAAAATTGTAACTTTTCGGTCGAATGGGTTAAGTTAATTTTCTATTGTCGTAATAAATAGCGTTTGATGATTGCTTATATTTTATTTCTCAAATGTTTTAGTGTATCTTTGTGATAAATTTAGACTATTTATATGCAAATAGCTTTGTAAAGGTAGGAGTTAGGACGCGTTTTAGTAAGATAGTTTTTAGTACGAGATGTTGATTGATTGATTCGGTGTCAAGATTAACTATGGGTAAACAAATATAAAATAATAAAGATCAAGAGGAAACTTAGTAATGTATAACTACGTTTTTCTGTTTACCTTGAAATATGTCTAATTGTTAGAAGTAGGAAGCGGGTAACGTTCAAAAAACACGATAAAAACACATATCGTCTATATGTTTCTAAATTATTTGGAAAGAGAGTCTTCGTAATTGCAATAAGGGATATGTATCACTTAATACAATACTTCACATGAGTTTCCTTCCAATAGGGGGCGTTGCCTACAAGCAACTGCTCCCGATTGACACAATTCCAATGCTTTTATGGTCTTTTTCACCTATGTGTATGGTTAATTTTAGATAAATTTTTGATATAGATACAGGGTGTGACGTGATCGACGGATCAACAGTTACCTATTTAGAAAGCGTATAAAAAATAATTCACGTAATGAACGTATGGCTTAGTGATCAGAGCGCCTGGTCGCTATCCAGGAAGCGCGGGTTCGTGTCCCGCTACGTTCAAATTTTTATACGTTTTCTAAATAATGATTTTTCTTTCCTAAGAGTAGAATAACACTTTAAAAATGTTAAAAAAGCATCAACAGTTGTCTATGGGTAGAGGACCTCAGCACTTATCCATTTCAGCCCCATATACCTATGTTAGCCAATTTTCAGTGATTCGGCAGATATTTGAAAATTTATGATTTTTCACAAATTCAAGTCGGTGTCAAGTAGATGTGTGTTCAATTCAAGAGGCCAGTCGTGGTGCAGGGGCACAAAGTGTGACTGTAAAACCGACTGGTTGTGGGTTCGATCCCCACTCGAGGAGATGAAATATTTACTTAAATTTATATTTCCATTTCTTCGCTCTGGTGTCGAGGCAAAGCGCGGCGTTGGGTTCTGCCACTCAACACGCAATGCCTCCAAAATTCGGCAGAAAGTGGGGAACGGAGTGTCTTATCACTAGGTTCCCTCTGCCTATCCTGCTGTATGCGGGATACAGCGAGAAGCTGATTTTATTTATTTTATTCAAATCGGTGTCAAGCTAATGCTACAACAAACTTACTACAATATCAAATTACTAAACCTGTTTGTTTTACTTGGCACCGACTTCAAAATTATAAAATCTGTCTTTAATTATTTTTGTTTAATAAAATCAAAGTACCTTTTACTTCTTGTTATGTAATTTTTTTTACTTTTTAGTTTATTGTTTGAAGTTGGTTCTTTTTTGTTAAAAACAAATTTATTTTACGATTTTAAGTGACCTTAAAAGGATGCTTCTCAAACGAGTAGGTAGTGTTCTATGTAAAACTTTAATCTTAATTAGGTACTATTTTTGTGCATACTATTATAACATTTTGGCATATTGACAACAACATATATAAAAAATATTCGGGCGAATTGGGAACCTCTCCCTTTTTTAAAGTCAGTTGAAAATGAGAACATCGTCTTTTTTGAAATTAGTTGAAAACAAATGCAACAATGAGGAATCCCACTTCTGATGAAAAGTAAATCGTGGTTTGCCAATTTTATCAATGGTTTTCCTTGCAACTATTACAGTAAAATTATATTTCTTACATAAAAAAAATACTTGTATAATTTCAACCGGATCCCATAATCAGAACCTTAGAGAAAGTTAACCAAACTTTCTTTCACCAACCTATCCTTGAAGTATATCTTTTCCAATTAAAACACAATCATCGGAATCGATTAGCGTATTATTGAGTTATTCGTCCATTTGTCGCACACATACTTAATGCATATTTAAGACTTATGTGATTTTGTAACAGATACTGTTGTCAGAAATGGACCAAATTAAAACGGGACCCTAGAGGAAGCACTAGAATTCTAGTAAAAAAACAATCATCAAAATCAAAGTCTAATCAGTCAAAAGTTCTGAGGTAACAAATATAAAAAAAATATAGTCGAATTGATAACCTCATTTTCTTACAGAAGTTAGTTACAACAATACCTAATACTATTTTACTAAAACTCAGGTGTATTTATTGCCGCGGCATCCACTAGATACTAGCTATAAATTTATCCAATAAAATATTTTATACGCAACAAAATTCCACTCGGTTAGGAATGTTGTGTATTGCGTTTTATTCGCTATTTCTTTTTATGAGATTTTTCGTCTTCACGTTGTGTCCCGAATATAAGAGCTAATCTAGTGTTAAGGCATTTTTTACTTTCTGCACAATTTTCAAGATTTTGTGTGTTGGGAAGCGTTAATCTACATCTACAGAAATTTAAAATTAATTAGACAATGTTGTTGACAGTCAAAAGTACTGAGGTAAAAAATATAAATAAAAAACCATTCAAATTGATATCAATTTGACTTGACTGTTTTTTTTAACTAAGATCTTTTTAAATTGAGATAATCTCCTTTTTTTGCAGAAGGTTTTATTTGAAAAAAAAAAATTTTTTTTGGAAAGTAGTAGTAGTAAGTTCTGATTATGGGATCCGGTTGAAGTCGGTTTTCTTTTGTTAAAAATTATGATTATTATTTGTTAATTTATGTCGATGACACTTTTTGACTTTTATGAATTTTTAATTATATTAAATTTTTAAGCAGTAATACTTTTGAACGGCCTTTTTTTTGGGGATCGGAGTGTCTTAACACTAGGTTCCCTTTGCCTACTCTGCTGTGTGTGGGATGCAGCGTGAAGGTGATAATAATAAAATACTTTTGAAAAAAAAAACGCTTCATTAACAGAAGTTAAAACCAATACACATAAATTTAGAAATTTCATACTATATCGCTTTATACTTTCACTAGGCAACCATCTTAAACTGGTATACAATTTAAGAGCGTACTTCTGATTCTATATCCCTGGTACTAGTGTCGAATGTAGTGGCAAGAATAATTGGCATTGTGTACCATTCGGACTTCAATAACGCATTTCAAATGTACAAGTACTGTATTTCATGCATTTATATATGTATGTACAATTGTACATACAAGGTCTGATCAAAAATAACCGCTATTTAAAATTTTGTCAACAAGTATTTATTTACTTATTTATAACTATCTTGTTCCCTTCAAAGTAATCCTCCTCAGATATAACACCAGATCCTCCTCCTCAGATATTTTGCCAGTGTTTTTTCCAATCTTCGAAATACTTCTGAAACGCGCTGTTTAGTATCGCCAACAGCTTCTGTTTCGATTTTTCTTTTATCTCCTCAATCGTAGTAAGACGCTTCCCTTTCATCGGTGTCTTCAATTTTGGGAAGAGGAAAACGTCAGCAGGCGCCAAGTCCGGTGAATACGGTGGTACAGGCATGATAACGGTTTTGTTTTTGGCCAAAAACTCACGCACAAACATCGATGTGTGAGCTCAAATTTTGGAATAATCTTCGCTGCCGCACGTTTCATGCCTAAAACATTTTGTAAAAATTATATATTGTTTTTAGCTGTATTCGCATATGCTGAGGATAGGCTGAGAGAACCTAGTGTTAAGACACTCTGTTCTCGGAGACGGCTTAACAGCTTAGCATCTGAATAATAAACGTGACGGTTCATATTTAGTTTTAATTTATTATAATATTTCTCGTTCTAACAAGACAAGATATTGCGTTGAGGTCTGTCACTCAACACGCAATTTCTTGAAAATTGAGGGGAAAGTGAGAAGCGGTCTACTACATGTCTACTCTAATATATGCTGATTACAGCGTGAAAAAAAAATAATGAAGTACGAGTACATATTTACCTGCCGAGAGTTCCGTACCAACTTCAGGTTTGGAGTTCAACAAGTAGAACTTAAGCTTGCGGGTGTATTCACTCATTTTGTATGAAATTTTCACTATTCGGATTTTTTCTTTGCTTGTTTTGTAAGTTCTCTCTCCGTACCTTAACCCTTTGATTACACGGTGAATTTCATACAAAATGCAGCAAATAGGATACATAAATGCTTTCATATTTTAATTGCGTACGATGATGATGAGAATGAGAAGCATCTTATTTTCATTTTTCTATATTCCAAGGGACCGTAGAACCCCTGATTATTTAATATTTAAACTGTAGTTCCTCTACGCGATCTATATATAAGATCTATATATATATATATGATTTTGACAGACGAACAAAAAAATATCCTATTAGGGTTCTTTTCTTTCCTTTTGACATACGGAATTTTTCAAATACTTTGTAAGTATACCTAAAGTAGCTAAATAAGAAACACCAAATTATTTGGAAATATAATCCCCGAATAGAATTTGAACCAACACAATCGTGTTTATTCAGGTACATTCAACTGCTCCAATTTAATAAATTATTCAACCCTTGCACTATTACAGTTATATCGAGACTCAAGAGAGGAAGGCTTTATCATTTCGAATAAAGGCACAGTAAGTCCGCCTCTTTGTTTTGTACTTTTGCATTCTTCTACTGCATAGATTGTACAGAAGGATCCTTGCAACGATTGATTGCTCAAAAGCGTGTTCTGGCCTTTGGTGCGATTGTGTAAATAGATTTTTACGTAATATAAAAACTTAAAGGTTTTTTTTAAGATCTAATAAATGTAAATTATATGTAAAACAGACATTCAAGTTTTTCCTGCATATCAGGGACTGGGACACAAGGTTAGGGAGAGGGAAAATAAAAGAAGGGTGTTAAGATACACCGTTCCCCATGAACTTCCTCGACTCTCTACCAAATTCTTAAGGCATTGTTGTTGAGGTGCGGGACTCGACGCCACGGTTTGAATTGGCACCAGAGTGAGGAAAATAAAATAATAAATTTATTATACCCCAAAATCGAACCAACAATAGTAGAACAGTAGGGTGATCCTATGGACATATTAAGAGCAAATAATATAATATATTTAATACATTAGTTCATTTAAATTATATATTGTTATTTTCAGTTACTATGGGCAACTTTAGTATATTAGATTCCTAGGCACTTATAATTTATTAGAGTTTAACTCTGGTAAACTGGTTTTAACCTCCTGGTTAAAACCATGCTAAGTACGTGGCAATGGACAACGTCTTTTCTTTTATTATTGCCAAGAAAATATAAAAAAATTGAGCTTCATACTTTAACGAGACTTAGGTGCAATTTTTTGTATCATAGTTACCTAATAACTGCCAAAGTAACCACCACAGAAGATCCATATTCCCTAATAGTACTTTACGGTATTAGGTATATGCGCACAGATTTTTTTAGACTTTAGAAAATTACGAAGGCATGCTTTAGCTCTGGGGTTATTACTGAATATAGGCCTGATTTCCACCCGGGGGAATGGTTTTATTAAATTTTTTAATTAATATTTAAATTTTTTTTTATTTCCTGTTCCCTTAATAGCAGCCGAAGCCACGAAATATGTAAAGACTCGAATTTGGGACTTAATACTGGGTTTCCCATGTCTATCCTGTTATATGCAGTAAAATACTGTACTATGTTGTTGTATCTTTGAAATTGATAAAAAATAAATAAAATTTCACAAAAATGAAAGTAGCTTCGCGCTGTATTCCACATGAAACAGAGTAGACATAATAAACTTTGTATTTCGAGACATTCCGCGTTGAATGGTGGAATTCAAAGCCGCGCTTGGTCTACTGGAGCGGAGAAATTAAAATAATTACAATCTAATCTCTATGTCTTCCAAATGGTAATTGAACCCACAAGGGTCGTCTGTATAGTCAAACAATTTACGTTCTAAATTCCGAAACAGATTCAAACAAGCTATTAAAATTTCATGATTTTTACTTTATTACCTTACCAGAGCCTAAAGGTTAAATTATTATTAAATTTATACTAACTCTTAATATTAATATTACAGTACAACTGTTGATAATTACTTTCCTCAACAATAGTTACTGTTAAAATGTGTTGCCAAGTATTTCACTTAGGCGTTAGTTTTGACAGGCGTTTGGACTTACATTTCTGTTATATTGTTCAGAACATTGGATGTTGTTTGTCCTTACTATGTTGGATCGGGGTTTCGATTCTGATAAAAGAAGATTTTTTATTTTATGCTTTTTCCCTGTTTGTAAAGCTATTTTTGTTGCTCCGTTGCTCCTCCACCTCTCGCCATTTCGGACATGGCGTGTTGGGTGGCGGTCCCCAACGCCACATTCGCTACTTGAAGCTTCAGCGGGGATACACTGGTGTACGTCTCCTTGGGGGGACGCACTAGCAGTGCGCTCTCGCGAGTTGCATGTGACAGATGAAACGTTGCAGCCCTCGTAAGATCTGGTGGGTGGCTGCGGGCAAGCCTTCCATCGTAGATCGCCAAAAGTTTTTTTTTTGTTTTTTAAAGAGATGAAGAAAGAATGGAATGCAAAATCTGTGTAAATTGTAAGATATTAGAACAACTGAATGAAGTGGCATGCTTGGGAAGTATGTTCAATAGAGATGGCAGATACGAGTTGGATGTGAAAAGGCGGATTGCTGACGGTAAGAAGGTTAACGGAGCCTTAGCTGCGTGATGGCGAAACGTCAGAACAGCTGCGCGTTTGGACCTACACAATGCAGTGTTGGTATCGACGCTGTTATACGGCAGCGAGACGTGGGTATTACAGAGGAATAATGAAAGAGAGATGAATGCTGTGGAGATGCGATTTCTTCGTATCAAATCTGCAATAAAGAGATACAAAGAATGGCAAATACTAGAGAAGATATCACGGTGAGAATGAAGAAGAACGTACTCAGCTGGTTTGGGCACGTCGAACGAATCAGTGATGAAAGAATGGCAAAAAAGATATATGATGGAAAAGTGAGTGGTAAGAGAGGTGACTTTTCTCTCGGTTGACCTTTGAAAACACAGTATCAAATATACTCGAGGAAGGTAACGTAAAAAGCATGAGGACCCTATGGAGGACATGTATGAAGAGGTTGAAGACAGTGGACAAGGCGAAAGAGGTATGCAGGGACCGTAGTGTTTGGCGCTCCGTTCTATGTGACTACCACACTAGGGATTCAGCGTGAAGCTAGATTAGATTAGATTAGTAAAGTTGGTTAAGCTAGCTACGCAGATTTTTATGAGACTAACACTGAAAGATAAAGATGGTTGTGGAGCGATATAAATGCTACTCTTTATCTCGGGATTTCGCCTTTAGCTTAGCTCTGGTGTTACACGTGGTCGTTGGTGGTGGTGATCACTTATCATAAAGTGATTCGAACATTTCTTTGCCTTGTCTTTTCTTTCCTGAAATTCATAAAAGAAAAGAAAAGATTTTGTTGTAATGCTACTCTTCCTAGACCGTTAAATCTACAGCACTGAAATTTTGCAGGAATGTTGTGGACGACTCTGTGATCCCAGTGAAGTAGTTTGGTGATAATTGTAATTATAGTTTTAGAGTAAAGGGTCACAATATGTACCATACAGTTAACCTGTGGAACGTTTTGAAATTCACGCGCACAGATTAAACTTTGACTAATCTAACCCAGGGCGTGCGGATAAAACAGAAATTTCATAAAATTTTCTAAAAAAATTCGTAAAATTTTCATTTCAACCCACCGTGCGCAGCACGTGGTGGATCCTAGTAGTTTATGGTCCAAGCAAACAGAATATTATACAAAAAAAACATTTTAATATCCAGGTGTTCAACGTATGTATAATGTGGAATTTTTTACCCAATAGCGACCGTTTGTGTAATTGCCTAGATCCGAACCCCTGGTTAAAAGGTACGGAACCCTAATAAAATAATTAATACCCTCAAGTAGGAATCGAGCCAACAATTGCCGTGCTTGCAGTAAATTTCGATGATAAACACAAAAAACTGCGGGCACGAACTAGTTCAAAAACAAAAGAAATCGAAAGAGTTCAAATGCAATAGTATTTCACCGATTCAATGTAAATCGATATACATAGTGGCGTACTGTACAGCCTGACGGCCGCTGGACGGGCGCAAATTAAAATCGCATCCATTTTACATGTAAATTAAAGTGGAACTGATTCTTTTCCAATCCGTAGACATTCGTGATGCATGGTTTTAATTCGAATGTTACCTACCTATGTTTTTCGTTTTGTGACATTGTTTTTGTTGGCTGTTGTTCAGTTATTTATTTCTTGTTTACTTAATTACATGAGGCCAATCATGGCTCATAAGCGTGTGACTGTAAATGCGACAGGTTAAGGGTTTGATTCCCATCCCGCTATATGTGGGATAAAGCGTTAAGGCTAAAAAAATAATAACTTAATGACATAACGTTCTAACCTACAAAGCGAAGGAATCTGTGAGAACTTATTGTTTACTATATTCTATTTTCTATTTTATAGACTATTTTCGAAATTGTATGTTGAGTCGCGGAAATCAACTTTGTTTATAACAGTGCGGAAATATTTGAGATTGAACTTATAACTATCACTTTTAGTCAGAAGCGGTTCTATATTTTGTTAGAAGCGATTACCGCTTCTAACAAAATATATGAACTTGGCACCTATTTACATCTCACTTCTTTTGTCGTTGAAGTCAACAACGACACAACACAACAACAACACAACACAACAACACAACTTTGCTCTTATTTTACACTTATGTTTTTGATGGGATTTAAAAATTACATTATTATCTATATGCCTCGGCAAGCGTAATGTGGGACGTCCTCCAGCTAGATGGGGTGACGACATTCGCAAATTTAGAATTATTATAAGCACATATTAAACGATTATAATAAATGGAGGCCGGTCGTGGCGCAGTGGCACGAGGTGTGACTGCAAAACCGACTGGTTGTGGGTTCGATCCCCACTCGAGGAGATGAAATATTTACTTAAATTTATATTTCCATTTCTTCGCTCTGGTGTCGAGGTTAAGCGCGGCGTTGAGTTCTGCCACTCAACACGCAATGCCTCCAGAATTCGGCAGAAAGTGGGGAACGGAGTGTCTTAACACTAGGTTCCCTCTGCCTACTCTGCTGTGTGCGGGATACAGCGTGAAGCTAATTTAATTTAATTTTAATAATAAATGATCCTGTATTCATTTTATAAATATAACGTTTGGGTGTGAGGGATTTTGTACTAGGATAAGGGCATGATCGTTATAGTAAAGAGGCGTTAAACGCTATCGTGCAGCTACAGCCTAAACGATTTGGTGATTACCACTACAACGGTTGAGCTGGTCAGATCCTGAGCCTCGTGAATTGTCAGCACCTTCAAGTCTGTTTCTCCCCCCACCCTGGCCTATAAGNCACTGCACGGAGGAGGCGGACGTCTGCAGCCACTGTGGAGGCTCACACCTGAAGGCAAACTGTGAAGTGCTGGCGGTCAATGTTACCCCTACCTGCAAAAACTGCATTAGGGCTAAGATTGACCGCGCAGATCACAATGCCTTCAGCGAGGACTGTCCCGTCCGAAAGCGGTGGGAGGCTTTGGCTCGCTCAACCGTGGCGTACTGCTAAGGTTGTGACGGTTGAATTTTTAGTTAGACACCTACCGAGGACGAGTTTGTACACAGCCAGACCATCGGCACCAGCGGTAGCCACAACAAAACTTCTAGTGACCAAGCGAGTGCACCCAGCGCCTGGAAGCCCACACTCGGCGTAACACATGCACCTGAACTTCATAAGTACGAACTTCAGGCCATCTGCAACGCAATGGGGTGGGTTCTCCAGTACTGTGAGAGCTCCCTGGCAAAATTTAGGCCCCACTCCCCTGTTGTACATACCAGTCTGGAAACTAAGTCTCCTGACCAGAATGAGATTATTCTGGAATATGGCACACAAGGGTTGCAGTGACAAAATTCAAACATGCCAGTCAAGATCCCACTGGTACAAGTTACAAAGACATCACCAGATAAATTCAAAATTAAATGATAACCCAAATTGTATATTTTTGGCAAACACTTTTTCGAAACAAGTATCCTAAATTAGCAAAAACAATTCAAATTAGCTTATGATTCCCGGACAATATAAGATTATCCACGGTTATCATACAGCACCATAATAAAAATAGAATATTCTAAAAAATTAAGTAAATTACATAAAGTTTTAAAAAATCTGAGTAAAGCCAAAAGTATATAAAATATTTGAAAATAAAATAACGTAGTTTATCCCCATTAACTTCATTAAAAGAATACCGTATAAAAATTTAACTACCGCAGCCAAAGTCTCCGTTCTCCACGACGGAGGTTGCAAGTGCCCAACATAATAAAAAAAAAAAAAAAATGCACTCTTGACGAGTATATAGTAGTATATATCTCTCGCTGGATGTAGGCACCGTCCATGGGGCTTCTGTAAGTTTACAATAAGTCAAAATGATCTGCTTTCCATGTCGTCTTACCATACCCAGGAACGTCGTTGCACCATCTTGTGCATCTCGTTTCATCCACGTATACAACGTTGTAGATTGCGCTATCTAGGAATAGAGCCGTTTTCAGTATTCTTTCCGCAAGGGTTAGAGTTATGGTCTATAGGTAAGACCATACGTGATAAAATTGACGATAAAATTGAATCTAAATAACCATTTCAGCTGTTTTTATGAAACTTGATGCACACATGTAGGTTGTGAGTCTCAATATTTGAGCCTAATTTAGCAGGTTTAGATGGAATAGTTTTTGAGATACGAAAGAATCAAAATCACTTCAAATGGTTCATGTTAAATTACTCTCGGTGCTGCTCGCCAGTTCTGTGTTGTTGAACTTGCCTTGACGCGCTACCGCACCTATAAATTATATAAACAAACCATTCAGTTGTGCATTAAAAGTATTTTCTTTTTCATTTTCTTTGTAGATTCTCTGTTAAGTTTTATCGAATGGCTGCACATTGAACAAGTAAAGTTGCTTATCTTCTAGTTAGCTCATCTGTTTGTTAAAAATACTACTGAAGTAAAAAATAAAGTTAAATTTGTACAAAACTTTAGAGCAAATGTAGTAATGGGGTCAAGTTTTAACTATTTTTATCTTTAACATGTTTTTTTTCTACTTTCACGATTTATTCCTCACATAGTAGAATAGACAGACGAAATCTTCTATTAAGATACTCCGTTTCCCATTCACCGCCTAATTTTTGAGACATTGCGTATTGAGTGGATTGTCTTTAATGTACTGTTATTTCATTTTTTGAATACGGTGGGTTAGGCAAAGAATATTTAGTGTTAGGACAATCCTTCCTTTACTTTATCCTTAATATAAATTTTCGTATTTAAGTCAATTACAATCGATTCCCATCAATACTCTGCTATTAAGATAAAAGTGGTAAGCCGGTGGTAACCCGACTTACCACTTTTATCTTCATAGCAGAGTAGTCAGGAAACACACTCCTTCATTAAATGGGTAAAATAAAAATATCCAAAGATTATCCCGAGTGAGAATCGAACCCATACTAAGGCTGCCACCGCTGCACCATGATGCCATGACGCTTTTTTACATGTTACTCTTCGTTAAGATTTATTTACATTGGAAATTATTTTCTTTATGTGCGATATATTTGAGCATACTTTTATTTATTTTTTATCAGCTTCACGTTGTTCACGGGCACACAGCCGGGTAGGCAGAGGGAACTTAGTGTTAAGACACTCCTTTCGCCATTTTCTGCCGAAAGGCATAGCGAGCACGTAATGCCTCAGCAGAGTGGCGCACAAGAGCCAAAAAATGAAAATATATATTTAAATAAATATTTATTTTCATCACACACTTGTGCCCGTGTGCCACGAGTGCTACGACTGGCCTCAAATTATTTTATTCTTTCTTATATATCTTTATGAATAAAATATTTTAACTATGCCGATGGCTGTGAGTAGGTACGCGGTGTGTAGAGAACGAAGTGTGTCAGCACTAGCTTCCCTCTGTCTATCCTGTTAAACGCAGAATACAACGTGGAGCTACAATATTATTATCTAGACTTATAGATTAAGTCTTATGTTGTCCTAATGGTAAAACGCTTATTCGTAATATAAGACACCTCCCCCCCTCCCCCCTACAAGCGCCTGTGTTTACATTTAATTTTGGGTATAAAATGTGTAGCGTGAGTTTGTCTAACATATTATATCGTTCGCTTTATCTATATTCATAACAGATAAGAAAGTAGGTTGATTTCTTATTTAGTTCACTCACGTTGTAGCTTAATTTTAATGTGCGTGAACGTGTGGGTTACCAGTTGAAATCAAAATTGTTTTAATATTTTATTTTTAGCAGGCTATAGACTACACAAAGCAGGGTACGCCTAGGGATCCTGGGAACCTAGTGTTAAGACATCCCTTTCCCATTAAGACATTTCCGTTCCCTATTCCCCGCTGGATTCTGTAGACATTGAGTGCTGAGTAACGGAATTCACTGCCACGTCTAAAATATTGAATATTTCATTTCCTCGAGTGAAACTCGAACCACAGTCTTTCGCGCTTACAGTCGCACGCTTGTACCCATGCGCGACATGCACGACACGCCTCAATCTCATTGTTCTTGTAATATTCTTTGTGCAATTATTTGATTATGTAAATGTAAAAATTATTGTTTATTTTCATTGTTTATTTTATATTGCAGAGTGAAGGCAAGTCGTTTGTCTTTTTACTAGGACCATGTAATGATAATCATTTATTTGTTCGATTAGTAATCGAATCCACACCAATCGTGTTGACAGTCAAGCGCTGTGACACTGCGCCAGGACATGTTTGAATATTTATATTTTATGATTTACAAGTATATATTACTAAAGAAAATTAATTTAGAATTCAAATTAGGAAATTTTATAAAGTATCCAACATGTTGTTTTACAATCCATCTCATCTGTCTCAGTAACAAAGTTTCTTACAATAATCCCATACATTTGGTTATAAAATAACAATTTATATTGTTCAGTACATAACTTTAGAAACAAACAATTTTATATACACACGTAAAACGTATCAATACGGAAGTTGCAAGTGAAATAACTCACAGAGATTAGGGGACGATGTGCATGAAGTATGCGTCACTGATCATTGCTGTTGTGGCCATGGCTTACGGTAAATGAAAACTATTTTTAATATTATATTTTTAAAATATATTTTTAATATTAAAAAAAACCCTTTTTGTTTCATACTGTATTTCGTTAAGTAAGGTAGTCAGAAGGAACCGAGGTTCCTGCAATACTCAGAATCTGCACTAGTGCTGAGCCACCCCATTCCTCACTTTCTAATCAATTTTCCAGATATTACATGTACATATTACATGACAAAGCGCGTCGCGCTTTGTCTTGTTACCAGGACGAGGGAAAATCCTTCATTCTTCCGAGTGGCTATCGAAGTTACAGTCAAATATATGCCGCTACTCTACTTGGATTTTTTTTATGTGATATATAAATATATTAACTATAATTCAAATGCCGTTGAGGAACATTGGTTTAGCATATGACCGTAGACGCAGTGGTTATGGGATGAATAGTCACTTGATAGAATGTCTATATTAACCTAATTTTTTTTTGTAGACGATATAATATAGTATTGGATTTAATTTATTATGGTTTTATGGGATTTATATTTTACTCTTTAGAAAGTCTGCATTTATTATGTACGTGTCAGTTTAGTTTTATATTTTTTTTAACTTCACTGCTGTAAGTCGCACATAGTACTCGGAGGGAACCTACAGTTAAAACACTCTGCTCCTCATTTTCCATCCAATTGCAATATATTGCATATTGAGTGGCAGAACTCAACCTCATGTCTGGTGTCTAGCCCAAAGGGGTTAGACAAATGCAACAACATTGACAAATTTAATTCGACAAATCATCGCCGGACCAGCGCCTTCAGTTTTTCTATTTAGTATTAGAAGTTTAATTTTTTACTAGAAACCAGCACTCTTAATAAGAAAACTGAGTAACTGGCTAAGTTCAAACACTTGCTTCTCATTCTTTGTTTAATTTTCAAGACATTGCCTGAATAGCGGAGCTCAACGTCGCTCCTTGCCTTGTTACCTGAATGAGTAAATGTTTTTTTAGCCCAAATAAGAATTCAACACAAAACTAATAAAACAAAAATCATGGGCACCGTAGTGTTTACGTAACTTTCCAACGAGCGATAGTTGCGGGCCATTCCGTATCGCCACACATACTCGTAAAACGGTTATTGTTGACAGAAGCTTTTGTTTAGAAAAATGTTATGGGGATATATGAAATTGCGAATTGCATATATACAGTAGGACCTCTATATATGAAAAAGTTTTACGGCCACGTTATGTATGCGAAATAATAAAATAACTAGAATTTTGTATGAAATATTTTATGGTGAAACGGTTTTTTAGTGGTGATGTTCTCTATGTAGAGCAATAGGGATTTGTACGGTGCACGTGGTTGTGGGTTTGAATCCTTTTTTTATAATAATTTGTAGTCAAAATCAATTTTTTTTATGTAAAAAAAAATTACCACCATTTCATTTTATTGAATCTGAAACTTGAGAAAATTTGTAATTGGAAAAAATAATAAATATAATAAATAATTCGATTTGGACATAAAATTATTTCATTTAGTTAGGTACATGATACTAAACTGTGTAAATACATTTCCATAAATAAAGGCCACCATGGCTCAGAGGCACATTGCGTATTAGGCTACGATGCTCAACACCACGTCTTGTCTTGTTACCTCTTCCCCCCGGACCACCGTAAGGTGTAAACGTGTCTATAGNTTTTTTTTTTTTTTTTTTTTTTTTTTTTTTTTTTTTTTTTTTTTTTTTTTTTTTTTTTTTTTTTTTTTTTTTTTTTTTTTTTTTTTTTTTTTTTTTTTTTTTTTTTTTTTTTTTTTTTTTTTTTTTTTTTTTTTTTTTTTTTTTTTTTTTTTTTTTTTTTTTTTTTTTTTTTTTTTTTTTTTTTTTTTTTTTTTTTTTTTTTTTTTTTTTTTTTTTTTTTTTTTTTTTTTTTTTTTTTTTTTTTTTTTTTTTTTTTTTTTTTTTTTTTTTTTTTTTTTTTTTTTTTTTTTTTTTTTTTTTTTTTTTTTTTTTTTTTTTTTTTTTTTTTTTTTTTGTTGAACTTAAAAAAAAATTATCCCATAAGTACAAATCGAATCCATATATCCATATATCGTGATTACAATTCGACACTGTCACACTGTGCCACGAAGCCCTTAATTATGAAAGAAGAATATTTCATTGACATAACGTGCTCTGATCCTTAATACCTGTTTTCAATATACGAAATTGGATCCTGAAAATTCTTTCATGAAAAAGTTAGTCAGATTTAATTGACTATTCATGTACTGATGAAACTGAATGGTAATTCGAAATAGCTTCGCCTTTTAATTGGTGTTCCATACATGTCGTTTTGTACTAAAGGAAGCAGATTTTCATACTATTTGCTTTTGAAAACTCGTCGAGGATTAATATAGGCGTGTGTCACACTGAATACGATTACTTTTATATGTCATAAAATAAAAAAATCAGCTTCACGCTGTATCCCGCACGCAGCAGGGTAGGCAGAGGGAACCTAGTGTTAAGACACTCCGTTCCCCACGTTCTGTCGAATTCTGGAGGCATTGCGTGTTGAGTGGCAGAATTCAACGCTGCGCTTTGCCTCGACACTAGAGTGAAGGAATGGAAATATAAATTTAAGTAAATATTTCATCTCGTCGAGTGGGGATCGAACCCACAACCAGTTGATTTTACAGTCACACTTCGTGCCGCTGCGCCACGACTGGCCTGACTGTTAGAACTTAAGTTCTTATCATAATAATAAGAATCAGTGTTAAACTTCAAATATCATATATGACCTGCGGCACCGTCTGCATAGTCCAATGGATGTAACTAAATAACTAACTACACCGTTGTGTATGATGCATGAGATAATATAAGATTTAATAGATTTAACTAGTTAGTACAACAGCAAATAGAGTGAGCTACATGATAACTATTAACTTCAAGTAATATATTACTAGCTATAGCTTTAGTAAATAAACCAATTCTTTTTTTTATCAGCTTCACGCTGTATCCCGCACACAGCAGGGTAGGCAGAGGGAACCTAGTGTTAAGATACTTCGTTCACTACTTTCTGGCAGATTCTGGAGGCATTGCGTGTTGAATGGCAGAACTCAACGCCGCGAAACCCAATTCTCATTTCCTGAAATTAGCACGTTCAGTCAAACAAACAATTCCCTTTTATAATATTAGTACTTAAAAAAGGCAATGGTATTTTTTTATATCATTAAAAAAAATACTAATCCTTTGGTAAAAAGTTGAAAAAAACTAAAAAAAAGAGAGCAATATTTATCAAAATCGATATTCCCAGTTTCTTCATATTATGTTTACTTTATCAATTGAAAAAGTGCAATATCGTAGTCTAAGTTTCCACGTTTTCTTCATGACAGCAATTGATATAATCAATGATAACGCGTCATCTGTCATCTTAAATAATGTGGTATTTTTTACTTTTACTCTTTTTTGCCGTAGGAATTTCAAAAAATCCTCTCTTAGCCCTCCTCTACAGTCCCCAAACTAAATACAAGTAAAATTTGAATATTTTTTGTTATATAAAAAGTTATTAAACTATCTTCACATAGTTTTACATATCACATATAAGCTTTGCTGCCAGTATACAAAGTTTTTAACGAAAGTTGAAATTAAATTCTCTTTGTATATGTTGAGAATAAAAGTACAATACCCATCATAGATTAATAATTTTAGCTTATAAATTAATATTTTTTTGTAACAATTTATAATTTTTTTGCTAAACAGTTATTCCTAAATTACTTACGAGGCCGTGTTAGGGGGTATTGTTTTATTGGAGAATAGAGTGTCTTAGCACTAAGTATCCTTGTTCTGCCTACCCTGCCATGTGCGGGATACAGCGTGAAAAATATCCATTTATTTCTCCGTATTGGCTAGACAAAGCGAAGCGTTGAGTTCTGCCAACACGCCAGTCAAGCCTTAGTGTCTCGATGCTAGTCGCCTCTGTCTACACTGCTACATATGTGTTGTGAATGTTTCTGCTTAAAATAATATTTTAAATATAATTTATTCTTCCAGAGGCCGTTAGTAAACGTGATAATTATGGGTTCGATCCCCTCTTAGGTGATTGATATTGCGTCATTTATTTTTCTGTCCTCACTATGATAAGAAAAAAATTAAAACGCAGAGTTCGTTTCCACCACAAACAACCCAATGCCTCAAAAAATGGAGAAAGGAGTGCCTAATACTAGGATTTCTCTGTTTATCTTTCTACGCGGAAAATAACATCAAGAGGCTTCACGTTTTTCTCCGTTTTCTTTAAGTTATTATGAACGTCGCCTTATGAAAAGTATGTAAAGCACAGCATACCCAGGATATTTACTCGTGGTGCTACGGTAATTGTAGCGTAATACTTCCTATTAACAAACTTTGTAATTTCTACTTTAGCTAGAAATGTTTTAGTTTTTAATTTAATTTGTTATTTTTTACATAGTTTACCGTTTTAAGAATTCACATGCTAAGAACGGAACGTTGGACGGAGTGTCTTGACACTAGATATCTTCGTATTCATATTGTATATTTAGTTATAGTAAATCAAATCACCTTCACGCTGTATCCCGCACACAGCAGGGTAGGCAGAGGGAACCTACTGTTAAAACACTCCGTTCCTCACTTCCTGACGAATTATGGAGGCATTGCGTGTTGAGTGGCAGAACTCAACGCCGCGCTTTGCCTCGACACCAGAGCGAAGAAATGGAAATATAAATTTAAGTTAATATTTCATCTCCTCGAGTGGAGATCGAACCCACAACCAGTCAGTTTTACAGTCACACTATGTGCCCCTGCGCCACGACAGACACCTTAATATTTTCTATAATAAGTAGAATAGTATGTTCTACATAACCTACTTCTATTGGTTGTGAGTTTGGTTCCAGCTCGAGGAAATGTAATATTTATGTTTTATTTTAATTTTTTTCTATTTCATTTATTGGTTATAAAATAATTTCTTTGTATAACAATCAAATGAACGATAAATGTGGGTTCGATACCTGAATTTACCCTGCTATATGCAGGATACAGCTTGAAGTTTAAAAAAAAGTAATAATAAAATCATGTTATAATGACATTATCATGTATTTATAAGGCTTTGCTATAGTAAATGTAAATTTTGTGACAAGCAGAGTTTATTACTCGAACAACTATTTATCACGGCGGTCTATTTGAATGTAAATTGGTTTAGTAGTTGCTATTATTTATGAGGGCACTGGATTTTGATATAGATATATCTTTACTTATATTTGGAGGCCAGTTACGGCGCAGTGGCACAAGTGTGTGACTGGAAACTCGACTGCGTTGTGGGTTCGATTCTTATTCGAGTAAATGTAATATTTATTTATTTTTTCGCGTCAGTCGCGACACTCAACACTCAATGCCTCCAAAAGTTCTATGGAATATGGGACACGGGTTTTTTTAATACTACATTCTTCTCTGTGCGGCATACAGTGTAAAGCTGATTTGATTTTACTTATTTATTTTTGAAGCCGTTTCGCGCAGTGATGTATCTAGTCGAAAACGGTTATTGTGGATTCGATTCCCACGAGGAATGACTATATTTATATTCGTTTTCTGGTTTTGGTGACAAATTGTGGCGCTAAGTCCTGCCTGCCAACACAGAATGTGTTGAAAGGTAGGCGGAAGACAAGAAACGAAGTATCTTAATACGAGGTTCCCTCTACCTACCCTGCTATACAGTAATAGTGTGTAACTGTGTTTTTTTAACTATTTTTATCAATAAAATTTGCGATTTACGTACGTAGCGTGGGTGCTACATAATTACTTAATTGTTTTTATAGAAAATAAGCTATTAAAATTTTCGTAGAAATTCATTTTTCTTTAAAAATCTTAAATTTCTACGGTTTAGTTAAAAAACTATTTCGAATTTTCTTAAAGCATGCTAAAAACAGTTATTTACTATATACAATATAAAGATCTTCTATTTACAATAGAAGTTTTATTTTTTAGCTTCACGTTTCGTTTTCGATTTTCGCCAACTTTTTAATTAGATGCGTAGTACAAATCAACACCGCTTTGCGCTTTTTACCCGAGCAAAGAAATGAAAATAGAAAATAATCAATTCTCCCCAACGGGAATCGGACCAACAATTACAGCGCTTACAGTGAAGTGCAATTAAAGTTAAATAAAATAAAATAAATCAGTTTCACGCTGTATCCCGCATACTCCAGGGTAGGCAGAGGGAACTAAGTGTTAAGACACTCCGTTCCCCACTTTTTGCCGAATTCAGGAGCCATTGCGTGTTGAGTTTCAGAACTCAACGCCGCGCTTGTCCTCNGAGGCATTGCGTGTTGAGTGGCAGAACTCAACGCCGCGCTTGTCCTCGACACCAGAGCGAAGAAATGGAAATATAAATTTAAGTAAATATTTCATCTCCTCGAGTGGGGATCGAACCCACAACCAGTCGGTCTTACAGTTTTACAGGTCTCACACTTTGTGCCCCTGCGCGACGACTGGCTTCTAGCGATCTGGCAATTAAAAGTTATTAACTATTTAATCTAGGAATTAAAGTTAAAATGAGTATAAAATTATCTATTTAAATATATTTAATAATTCCATCTAAACAGCTTTTAGTAAATGGCTTTCAGAGGTCGCGTGTCCGCTCGTTGCATTAGCTCAACTAATACATTAGTCGAGTAGAACCAACCACGTGATGTTGTTCAACGTCATGCACTTTACTGTCTGGAAATTCTAGTATTTTATTTTCATAAACAAAAAAATGTTTGTGAGTAAAAATGTTTTTCTTTGTAAAAAAGAGACTGAGAGATATTTTTATTATTTTTAAAAGGTTCTAGTTAATTTAAAAAGTATTTAGTCACAATATCTAATAGTAAGCGCGATAGTTGTGGGCTTAGATTCATATTAGGAAAAATTAATGACTTTCATTTTCTAGCTTTGGTAATAAGACAACACGCAGCGTTCTGTTCTGGCAGTCGACACGCAATGTCTCCAATATTTGATTCAATCTAGTTAATCTGATGTATGTGAAATACAGCGTGGAGCTAAAAAAATAATAATTTTTCGTACTAATATTGTAAAAAAAGCTGATTTACTTTGAATTATTAATATTTCTTTAATTCGTGAAATAAACTCTACAAGTTTATCATATCAGTATAGAATATCAAATCAAATCAGCTTCACGCTGTATCCCGCACACAGCAGTATAGGCAGCGGGGACCCCGTGTTAAGACACTCCGTTCCCCACTTTCTGCCGAGATCTGGAGCCTTTACGTGTTGAGTGGTAGAACTCAACCCTGCGCTTGTCCTCGACACCAGAGCGAAGAAATGGAAATACAAATTTAAGTAAATATTCCATCTCCTCGAGTGGGAATCGCACCCACAACCAGTCGATTTTACAGTCACACTTTGTGCCCCTACGTCACGGACTCGCCTCTATCTCCATCTATATTGTAGTATAGAATATAGATAGAGAATATACGTATAATACGTATATAATACATTTATGAACATATTGTCTATACGATGCAGATGCGGAATGGCTAGTATGCACGCTGCATTCCATTCCATCATAATATAGATTGTTACAATGAAAAATGAGTATAACAGTACAGTATTGAAATGTAGTATAATGTTTTTATTATTACTGTTATTGCTTCACGCTGTATCCCGCACAAAGCGAAGTAGGTACAGGGAACCTGGGAAGCTAGTGTTAAGATAGTCCGTTCTCTACTCTCAGGTCTATTCTCAAGTCATTGCGTGCTGAGCGGCGGAACTGAACGCAGCGCTTGGCTTCGTTACCAGAGCGAGAAAAGTGAAAATATTAAATATTTGGATTTCTCGACTGGGAATCGAACCTACCACCTTTGGGTTTACCGTCATATCCTTGTCGGGCACAACGGCCTTAAAAAATAAACGTTATTTATTTTTATCTTATTTTTAATAATTTTTCTAAAGGTATAAAATATTTTATATCCTAGTCTAAGCCGTAACATATTATGACGAGATTTAATATCCTTTAAACTATATGATGTAATAAACTAGCTTCTTACCTGTGATAGTTAACTGTCGTTTAATCGAGGTTAAGATAACTTAGATAAAAACTAAATTGTAAAATATAAAATTTTAATTAATTGAACTTAGTAAAGAAAATTGAAAAAAAAATAATAAGTAAAATTATTGATATTTACATATATACAGGCAGTATACCTATACCATATCATAAATATATTTAATATTTATTATTAAATCTATTATTCTTAGGGTTAATGCCAATATGTGTATTTATTTTAGTTCCTTTGATACCGACCAATTTTTTTTTATTTAAACTGTTTTCACACTGACTTCAGAAACATCAATCATCAAAAGTCTCGCTTTGTCTTACCAACGTAAAAAAATAAAAATTATTAAAATATAAAAATCAGCTTCACGCTGTATCCCGCACACTGCAGGGTAGGCAGAGGGAACCTAGTGTTAAGACACTCCGTTCCTCACTTTCTGCCGAATTCTGAAGGCATTGCGTGATATGTGGCAGAACTCAACGCCGCACTTAACCTCGACACCAGAGCGAAGAAATGGAAATATAAATTTAATGTAAACATTTCATCTCCTTGAGTGGGGATCAAACCCACAACCAGTCGGTTTTACAGTCACACTTCGTGCCGCTGCACCACATCTGACCTCACAATATAATCAACCCCTATAATAGATTTTGAATCTACAAGCATCGTATGCACACTGTAAAGGTGTCAAATTATCAAATTTTTCCTAATTCTTATGTAGCTATATAATTTTTCTTGAAAATATATACATATTCAAAAGTCTCTTTTTATTCGATTATCTCTTACTTTAGATATACAATCGAGAATATCTCTCTAAGAAGACGAGTAAACAACTTTACGTGCTCAAAGGCATGAGGAAATGACACCTTTTATCCGAGCTTACATTTTCATCATCGCAAAATCTATTGATTTTTTACTCGATTTGGAAATGAACCTAATACTAAACATTTCTTCCTAGAAAATGTCCGAGAATGTACTGTATGTACAATTTTTAAAAAGTTGTGAAAGATTGTATGTTAAAGGTGACCTAATTAAGCTTAGACTGTTCTACTTTCACGCAAAAAGTACTGAACAGATTTAAATAAAACTTTACAACAATACAGTTTATACGTCAGAATAACACATGTGCTACAATTTTTGTACAGATTTGGTATAATTTGCTTAACAATAACATTAAGTTTCAGGGGGCGAAGGGTGATTTTATAAATGAGACACGCCTTGAGAATGAAATGCCTGCTCCAGTCTATTTAGTGAAAAATAAAATCTAAAGTATTAACTTGATTGAACCGGGTGGTATATTATTTGGTATTATTTGGTTTAGTGGTGTATTATAATGAAGCATATAATTTCTCATTTTGAATAATACATTAACTTTGACTCTGCTTGTTTTATTTTGTAAGGCGAGTGCGTAGGGGGAGTCCGGGAGAGTTGCACCCTGTTTTACTGTAACCGACATAAAATGAAACTATTACATTAAAATTAGACATCTCATTAAAGTATACAAGGTAAAGGTAAATACTACATATTTATACATTCAAAGTTACTTTTAACCTATTAATTTGGGCTGTAGATAACATTTTTTTTTGATAAGTGGGTCAAATATCCCCAACCCATGGGAGATTTGAGCATAGCGGTAGGGAGAGATGACCATATGTATTTGTAAAGGGAAAACAATGATAAATTGAATGAAAAATAGAATATTTTTATTAGAATATGAAAAATATAATATATTATTGTGTAGTATGTAATAAATGTAGCTATATTATTAAACAACGTTAAACATAAACACTTTCTAACAAAACATTTTTTTTAACTATTTTTTCTAACAAAACAAAAATTTTTAGAAAATATAATCATAAGAAAAACAAATTACCCACTAGATAAGCATCTCCGCTAATAATATCAATAATAATCAGTCTTTAACATTTCTCATATTTAACATTTAAATCAAACTATTTATTAATATTTTTGCCCTTTCCGACTTTAAAATAAAGCTATAATAGGTTTATTTTCAACAGTGATTGTAATGACACGTAAAGAAGCATAAATTAAAATAGACTTGTATTCTAATAATGTAATTCTGAGGCCAGTCGATTCGATCCCCAGTCGAAAAGATGAAATATTTACTTAAATGTGTATTTCCATTTATTCGCTCTAGTGTCGAGGCAAAAGCAAGGCGTTGAGTTTTGCCACTTAACACGCATTGCCTTCAGAATTCGGCAGAAAGTGGGGAACAGAGTCTGTTAACACTAGGTTTCTTCTGCCTACCCTGCTGTGTAAATAAGTATTTTTCTTTCCTAAGTGTGAAACAACACTTTAAAAATGTTTAAAAATAGGTATCTTAAATTTTTAAAAACATTAACAATTTTTTTTTGTTAAAACTGGTAAATATTGAATAACAAACTTAATCATATAAATCTGTATACTCAGAAAGTTCTTCCGAGTACGCAGATTTACGTCGGGATTTCTACGAATAAGCCCTCGGAACCAGTCTTTTCCATCAGTAAATTATTTTATGCTCAACTATCACATCTTTTTTATTGTTTGCTAAAGCATATTCGAAAGCTAATTCCATTACTTAATAATTCATTTTACTACAAGTCAATAAATATTCTACTAAATCTTTTCTTTTGCTATGGTAAAAATATGAGAAACTTTGTATCTACTCTTATCGTCAAACGCTTGCAATATCGCCGTATTTTTAATGTATCGGCGTAAAGTAGTTCTGTCGATGTCATATTGTACCACAGTTTTTCTTAAAGGTTTTACCAGATTTCACTTTTAGAATAGCAATTTCTAATTCTTGTTTGGTGACTTCTTTGCAGTTAGCACCCATCTTTGCTTTGTATAGTAATGGCAAAGTGCCTAAAAGTAATATAAAATACTAAATTTTCTGCCAAATATTTTCGAGGGACAGTTGAACCACTGAGCATCTGTTCCACATCCATCATGGTTCAAGTCTCCTTAATCTGACCTTCTTCACTTTAATACGAGCTTATCGAAAAATATGAAATTCTAATATTAAATCACAATACAATCCTAAAACTGTATTAATTTAGTAACCTAAATGATTAGAAAATTATTGCATACCTTTAGATTTGTCGAAGAAAAGATAAAACACCAAAAACCTTCTTTTTTACTTGAAACTATCAAAAACGTATTTATTTCGCTTGCTGACAAACCGGCGTAATGGCAGCCAATATGACGTCACGTATGTGTCGAGCATTAAGTGAACTTGTAGTAACTTATAGATGAACTAGATGGCAGAAAATTTTAAATGATTTAATCGAAGTGGAGCAATTCTTCCTGGGCAAGTTTCCCGGACTCCCCCTATCTCCGAAATCTGAATTTCTTTATTTCATAAATAGAATCGTCGTCGTCGCCCAATGGATTAACGTAAGCAATACAGAGCTAGTAAGCTATATACGAGTATATGTGGGTTCGAATCCTATACTGGAGAGTGATAATATTTAATTATTTATTTTTATACCCATTTCTACTCTCTATCAGCATGGTGTTGAGTTCCGCCACTCACCACTCTTGAAAAATTGGAGAAAAGTTAAGAAACAGTGTTACTAAAAAAATATTTCAGCCAGTTGCAAGTATCAAGAACGTGTTCCTTTATATTAGAGCCCACGTGCGTGGCGACATCACGTTCTGACTCACGTAAATTGAAAAGATATTTACGTCTTAGAGAATAAATATACTTCAAAATACACGTTTTCCAAATATTTCATATTAACTTTAAAATAAATTTATTAAGGAGTATATATTTTTATTGTTGTGATAAGAGTTGATTCTATTTTTTACAAAGAAAAACGTTAAAAAAATGTTTAACTTCAGTACATTAAGGAATTACAATAAAATTAAATGAGATTTAAATCTGTTAATGAGGCCGTCGTGGCAGAGCGGTACAGTGATTGTAAATTCGTTCGGTTGTGAATTTGTTTACCATTCGGGGGAATTGATTATTTTCATTTATGATATATCTTGCATGTAGTAAAGTAGGCAGGGGAAATCTTAGTATTCAGACATTCCGACCATATTTTTTAGGCGGTGGTAACTCAAGGACGCGCTTTAGCGTTTTTAGAATTAATATAAAATTAGAAATAAAGACCAGTCGTGGCGCAAGGGCATATGCGTGTACTGTAAATGCAGCAGGTTGTGAGTTCGATTCCTACTCGATGTTTTTTTAGCTTCATGCTGTATCCAGAACACGTACGTACAGCGAAGTAGTCAGAGGGAACCTAGTGTTAAGATACCCCAATCCCATTTTCCGCCAAATTTGGAGGCAGTGTGTGAAATGATAATGGAAATGTTATAATATATATTTTAGGAAATCACATACTGCATGAACGTAATGCCTCCAGAATTCGGCGGAAAGCGGGAAACTGAGTGTCTTAACACTTGGCTCCCATTGTTTACTTTGATACATGTGAAATACAGCGTGAAGCTGTAAAAAAAAGTTGAAACTCTGTAAAATAAAGAATAATACGACGAAACAACGGAAAAGCAAAGAATTATATCAATTCATAGAATTATATCAAATTTAAATAAAAAATATATTTAAGCGTATAAAATAAGTAAGAATAAATATTAGTTTTTAGACTTAAGATTGCAATCTTAAGCAACTACCAAGTATCCATGAAATCAGTATGTGGAAGACATGTGTTGTTTGTCTAATTTTGATATATCGTCATTGCACGAGGGTATCGGTGAAATTCCTTTAAATAATTAAATAATTATTTTAAATTGAGGCTGTCGTGTCAAGAGCGCGATGGCTGTGGTTTCGATTCTCACTCTTATAATCAATCGCGACTTTGAGTTCCGTCACTCAACTCAGTAACGGAGTGTCTTAATACTCGGTTCCCCCTGCCTCCTTTGCTTAATGTGAGGTAAGATTTGACTGTAAACGCGATAGTCGATTGATTGCCACTCCTGAAAATAAATAGACAAACCGCGGCGTTGATATTTGCAATTCAGCACACAATATCTTAAATTTAAGATTATATTACAATTAATTATGAATGGAATGCCTTATACCTAGGTTCCCTTTTGTGTACTCTATACGGGAAGTAGCGTGAAGCTGAAAAAGTAAATTAACATCGTGTAAGTTTATATATTTGAAAAGGTATAATTAAAGCTTCGTTAGATTTGCGCATTCATTAGTAATTTGTATATTCAGTGCATTTCAAAGTAATAAATGTGCATATATATATACGTATATATATATTTATGATGTAAAATGCCAGCTTTTGAAGCGAGGTCACATAAGCATCATGTTAGTAATGCAAAGAGAGAAGTAGTCTCTAAATAAGCATTGAAAACGGAGTGATTAAAATAAAATAATACAGAAAGTGTGGGATATAATACATTTTAAGAGCGTGCTACTCCTTTGATCGGAGAGATATATATCTCTATCTCTATCTCTATATATTATAAAATAAGAACGCATTTCG
>JAAIXJ010000315.1:247833-276598 GCA_013403705.1 Heliconius hermathena | reverse complement strand
ACTTTCTGCCGAATTCTGGAGGCATTGCGTGTTGAGTGGCGGAACTCAACGCCACGCTTGTCCTCGACACCAGAGTGAAGATATGGAAATATAAATTTAAGTAAATATTTCATCTTCTCAAGTGGGGATCGAACCTACAACCAGTCGGTTTTACAGTTACACCTTGTGCCCCTGCGCCACGACTGGCCTCAATCTAAATCAAAATAATCTAAGAAGCTACTAAATCTAATTTATTTTTCAGCTTCGTTCGTTTCGCATTGCATGTTAAGTGGCGGGACTCAACGCCGGGCTTGTGTCTTGGTGCCACAGAAAAGAAATGATAATATAAATAAATAATAATCCATTCCCCAAAGTCGAGATCGAATCCACAACCGTCGTATTACACAGACCCTTGTGCCCCTGGGCCAGGACGGAATTGAAAAAAATAATTTTCTTATATAATTAATCTATTAAGGAAGATAAGGCTATATTATATCATCATTATATCAATCGTTTGAATGTCACCCACAGTGGGTCACTATCGGTTAAAGTTACCTCGATTAGTTAATAGTGTCACGTGTCAGACACACCTCTTGGCTATTTCCGTTAGACCACGCGTACGAATCCAGCAGTAAAAGTATCTTCTACATTTTTACTTACCTGTTTATTTATATTTTTAAACTAAATATTATTTTTCAAAACAATATTAAATATTTTTTTTTCTATAATATATTTTCTATATGCGAACATTACTCAAAATATTATAATTATATTGATATAAAATAAAATAAAAAATCAGCATCAAGCTGTATCCCGCACACAGCAGGGTAGGCAGATGGAACCTAGTGTTAAGACACTCCGTTCCCCACTTTCGGCCGAATTCTGGAGGCATTGCGTGTTGAGTGACAGAACTCAACGCCGCGCTTAGCCTCGACACCAGAGCGAAGAAATGGAAATATAAATTTAAGTAAATATTTCATCTCCTCGAGTGGGGATCGAACCCACAACCAGTCGGTTNTATTTACTTGATATTTCCTTGAAGATCAAATCGTTTTTTGAATTAATTACGACTTAAACTTAACTGTTATGATTTATGAAGCTAATCTCCATTAACAATTCAATTTTGTTTACTTTATTGTATAAAATATTGTACAATAGTGCTTCAAAAATATATATTTTTATCAACAGTCATATAGACAAGACGTTTCGAATGTTATTCTTTGACCAAGAATCTTACAAGCGCGATTGCTATATAACATTCGCAGGCAAACTAATGCCTTGAGTTCGTTCAAATGTCGATAACTTTTTTTTTAATGAACCGATTTTGATGAAACAAACTTTAATTGCCAAGTTGAGTTAAAACAAATCAATTCGGTAATAAACTTTTAAGTAAATCAGTTCAGTACTTTCAGAGAAAAATGTGACCATACATATCGACAGACAGACAGACAAGAAATTCAAAAAAATATTTTTGGTTTCTATTATTATTTTTAAGTGTCCGTATATTCATTTCAGTCAAAATTACTAAATGTACAGACAAAATATTTTTACTGTCTTATTATATATAGAGATAACACGGTTACTACTCAAATTATAAGATTTTATTTTTCGATATTTTTTTTTTAAATGTCCAATATATTTTTTTATTTAAAGGCTATCGTGAGGCTGTGGGTTGGAGTATGTCTCTAAGCGCTTTGAACATTGTGGGTTCAATTCTTATTCCGAAAAATGAAATCNGAACATTGTGGGTTCAATTCTTATTCCGAAAAATGAAATCTGGTAAGACAAAGTCCGGCTGGAAATTCCGCCAACTAACACATAGTGTTTTGAATAAAATTCAGGCGAAAAGAAAAGTACGGAGTGTTTCAACACTAAGCTCTTTCTACCTATATGTGGGATAAAGCGTGAACCTAAGAAATCTTATATAAGAAATTGAAAAAGCCGTAATATTGCGTGCAAATATTACTTTCCAAAGCTTCGACATACATACGATTCTTCAGATTATCCAAACAATAAAGTAAATAAAATAAAACAAAAGAACAAACTCTTAACATCTCCTTAAACCTTTTCTTGTGCTTAATTAGATTTTCATTTATCTTTCATTTAGTCCCCTAGCAATCGTCGGTGCAATGCGGTAAATTATTAATTTTTGCTTTGAATAAAAAATCAAGTTTAGTTTGTTTTTATATTAAAATATTATAACCTTATATATTTTTAAATGTTATAGTTCTTACATTGTTTATAAAGTTGATAAGATTACTTTGTAAATAGGCAGATATGCCTATTATTCACTTTTTTATATTAAAAAAAAATAATATGTATTGATCAATAACAAATATTGGAAATTACTTTTGTCTTACACTCTCTTACTAATAAAATTCTGTATTAAATAAAATTAAAAATTAAATCAGCTTCACGCTGTATCCCACACACAGCAGGTTAGGCAGAGGGAACCTAGTATTAAGACATTCCGGTCCGACTTTCTACCGAATTCTGGAGACATTGCGTGTTGAGTGGCAGAACTCAACGCCGCGTTTGACCTCGACACCAGAGCGAAGAAATGGAAATATAAATTTAAGTAAATATTTCATCTCCTCGAGTGGGGATCGAACCCACAACCAGTCGGTTATACAGTCACACTTCGTGCCGGTGCGCCACGACTGGCCGTTCTATTCTGGGATTCTATATTAAATATAGATAATATACGAAAACATAATCAAAATTCAGAACTGATTACAATTCCTTATCGGCAAATGTCAGGTGATTCGCGATATTGTCAGCCAAATAGCAGCGACGCAGACACCTCCAGGTGCCTACCAACGAAATTACAAAAGTTCCAGTCACATTCAACTTTGTTCATTTAAATTCTTATGATTTCGTTAGTATTCACTAATCGACTTGCTTTAAATATCTGTCGTGTCAAATATTATAAAATCTTTTAGTTCTGTTCTATTAAATTTTACGTCATTAATTTTTATTAGAGATCAGTCGTGGCGAAGGGGCACAAGCGTGTGACAGTGAACGCGACTGGTTGTGGGTTCGATTTCCACTCGAGGAAATGAAATATTTAATATTTTTATTTATTCCCTCTGGTGTATACGGCGGAAAGTAAGGAACGGTGTGTCTTAACACTAGACTCCACCTGCCATCCTACTCTATCCTACTTTACATCATGCGGGATACAGCGTGAAGCTGAGCTTTTTATTTTGTGTAAAATAAAGATTCTCACCTCTTACTAAGTAAAAAGCAATATGGAAATAAACAAAAATATTAATCTGCAAATAACCTTTATTATAATATATATTCAAGCAAAACCATTAAATATTAAACAAATAATATACATATACCATATATTAATAAAATTTGTAAAATGAAGTAATTCTAAAAAGCCATATAGTCCAAATTTATACTCCAGATACTTGCTTGATCCAATCTCGAACGCTGGCCACATTAGTGTACACACCCGGGTAGCCCTTACGTGCACAGCCGATGCCAAATGAAACAACACCGACTTGGATACCATCTGGCTTGATCACCGCTGGTCCTCCAGAGTCACCCTTAGAATAAATAAATAAAATCAGCTTCACGCTGTATCCCGCACACAGCAGGGTAGCCAGAGAGAATATAGTGTTAATACATTCCGTTCCCCACTTTCTGCCGAATACTGGAGACGTTGCGTGTTGAGTGGCAGAACTGACACCAGAACGAAAGACACCAGAACGAAGAAATGGAAATATAAATGTAAGTAAATATTTCATCTCCTCGAGTGGGGACCGAACCAACAACCAGGCGGTTTTACAGTCACACTTTGTGCCCCTGCGCCACGACTGGCCTCAACTTGATCACCACTGGTCCTCCACCCTAGAGTCACCCTTAGAAAAAAATATTATATTTATGTTATATATAATAGTCTTTTGAGAGATAGAACTAGGATCTTCTTAATACATAACTCTGTAGTTTATTCCCCATTCAATTATCCAAAGACCAATCCAAAGATTTATCGGAATAGATCACAGCTATATTATATTATTTTAGCCTAATGCTGTATCCCGTATATAGTAAGCAGAGAAAATATAATGTAAGTGTGTAAAAATGTAAAGACTCTCCTCAGATTTTTTGAGGTACTTAAATATAATAAAATTTATTTATACGATTGGGAATCGAGCTAACGACCATCGCGTTTACAGTAAGATGCTGAGTCGTATTTCTAAGTCTTTATTTTTAATTAATAAAATCAATCTTGAAAGAAATTAAGATTCTTTTAACAGAACAATAAACTTATACTGAAACGCTCAATTCTATTAAGACAAGCTAACTATACCATAAATGTATACTTAAAAACAGGTATGCTATTTCTGATAATCCAATGGAATAGCAATTTGTCACGCTCAGAGGGAAAGATTAAATGCAGAATTACTCAAACTGCTCTCAAGATAGAAATTATCTTCAATTATCACTTTAGATTATCACATTCAATAACTTTTTGATCAATCTTAGCACACTACATGTAAATGAAATAACTACATCAGAAGAAGATATAGAATAAGGATTAAATTGAGAGCATTAACCAAAAGAGACGTCTGCGACGTACGGGATACAGTGTGAAGATAAGAAAAATGTTTAAAAACAATAACAAACCTAACTGGCATATACTTATTTTATAAACTAACACGACATTTACAAACATTTACTTTACAATTTAAACAAATATTTTAAAATTAAATAACACTAAAATCCTGTCTAAAAACGAACCATTCGAATATAATCACGTACATATATCGTAATACAGTTACACTTTATAAGATTTTCCGTTCCTAAATCTCTTCTGGAACCCTTTGA
Source organism: Heliconius hermathena (assembly GCA_013403705.1). Classification (NCBI taxonomy): domain Eukaryota; kingdom Metazoa; phylum Arthropoda; class Insecta; order Lepidoptera; family Nymphalidae; genus Heliconius; species Heliconius hermathena. The sequence goes on along the minus strand of JAAIXJ010000315.1, from coordinate 271,780 downwards.
GGCACGAAGACGACATAAAGAGACACTGTGCCTCTTTATAGACTTTATAAACTCGTAAAAGATTCATGATTTTTTTATATCAAACAAAGGTTTAGCATATAAGCTAATAAATAGCCTAAGAAATGTACTATATATTTATAAAAATTGTTTTTAGCCTTCTACCATTAATACCAGGTAATGTCAGTCGTGGTCCAAGGGCACAAGCGTGTGACTGTAAACGCGACAAGTTGTGGGTTCGATTTTCACTCGAAGAAAAAAAATTCCCCTCTGGTGTTTAGGCAAAGCAAACGAAATACATAAATATAATATTATAACTGTATAATTTTTTTCAAAAAAACAGCAAAGGACATTTCTTTTACTATGTTTTTTTTTTATTTCCACAATAATATTTTTTTATATAATACCTGGCACGCGTCTTTGCCTCCTTGAGGTACACCAGCACAGAACATTCGGCTTGTGAGCGAACGGTAAGCTCTACGGCATTCATCGTTGGATACCACAGGTACATCAACTGCCAGTAAACTATCACTTCCTTCTCCGTTTTCCTGAAATTTGAAAATAATTATTTGTATATACCTATAATTCTCTGATAAAGAATCTTCCTTAATAAGAATAATAAAAATATATCGTGACATAGTATGATGAAAATATATGGATGCGCTGGACTAAATATTATAATTATAGCCTAGACCCCATAGCCACCAGACCATCGTCGTTTTAGCAAAGCCGAAATTTTAAGGATTGTTCCTCTATTTATGGTTAAGACTGTATGCGTGCTTACTAGCTTGAAAGTGGAGCCCTTTCAGAGGTAGCGCCAACTAAAGGTACATAAAATCCACGCTCACCTACGTTAACGCTGAAATGCTCCTACTTAGATATGTTTTTTAAAAATAATAAAAAAAAAAAAATATTTATTATTACCAGATCTTTTTCATGGGCCTCTTCTCCCGTCAGACGTCCTAAAGGTTGTTTAAAATTGAGGTAAACTACGCTAAACTTGCAAGTCTACATTTTACATATATTATTTATGATTAAATTTAATTGAATTTAACGATAATTTTAAGAATTATCTTTGGGATGCGGAAATTATTAAAAATCTCCCTACAGAGATACTAACAACATAAATTAGATCTAGCATATAAAAATTTCGATGTAGCTAGATAAGAACGTATGGCTTAGTGGTCAGAGCGCTTGGACGGTTTCCAAGAGTCGCAGGTTCAAATCCCGCTACGTACAAATTTTTATACTTTTTTTTTATAAGTACGTGAAACTTTACAATAATATAGCTTATACATCAGAATAACACATAGGCTACAATTTTAATAAAGTGTTTGTGTAATATAACAATAAGTTTAAGCGGGCGAAGCCACGAGTGTGCTTCTAGTGTATATAATATTCTTGTTTAAGATACTTACTGAAGTAGCCCCCCATCCACTAACAGTGACACTTTGTCCAGGATTAATTTGTGTGTCTTTGACAGCCAATCGTACTATTTTTGTTTTAACGCCATCTAATTTTATAGGCCGTTCCAAAGTGATTATACCAATATCGTAGTCTTGAGTTCTCTTACTATAGTTGGGGTGTGGAGTTAGTTTACTTGAGGCAATAGTGTCTCCTTCTTTGTTAGGTGATGTTGCACCCAATTTAACGTAGGCTTTTGACGCTCTGAAATTTTATTATGATTATGTTATTATGTTTAATATTCATAAAATAAAAAAATAAAATTAAATAAATAAATCAGCTCCACGCTGTATCCCGCACACAGCAGGGTAGGCAGAGGGAACCTAGTGTTAAGAGACTCCATTCCCCACTTTTCGCCCAGGTTTTGGGGGCATTGCGTGTTCAGTGGCGGAACTCAACGCCGCGTTTAACGTTCAACGTTCAACACTAGAGCGGAGGAATGAAAATACAAATATAAATAAATATTTCATTTCCTCGACTAGGCATCGAGCCCAGCACCAGTCGATTATATAGTCACACTCTGTGCCCCTGTGCCACGACTGGCCCCATGAAACAAATACATCTAAAATTTATTAAATTTATTGAAATATCTAGCGACTATATTTCAAAAACTTTTTCTAATTATTAATACGCAAGTGACTACTAGATATATCAACGTTCTTTTGGACAATGGTTGTACGCATACAGTAAAAAAAAAATATGTCCACAGTCTTCTTGAGCAAACTGCTTTACTTTGCTCACCTAATTACAGTATAAGATGATCAGAAACTACATTTCTCGCTTCTAAGTAAGTATAACTAGATATTAGTCCTATTATTAGGATATGCAGTAATATGTGTACCCTAAAAATGGCACAGACATGTACAGAAAGAAATATTATATATTTTACCCGGCTATACAATGGGCTGCAGTCAATATAACTGTATTGCTTATAATAGATCCTCCACATCCATACATTTCTCCGCCTGCTGATACTATCAAAAGTACTTGATAGGGGAACTGTTCAATAGTGGCATTGTAACCACCAACTATTTTATTGTTACTCGGCTTATGACGAAATCCGACGATTTTTCTACTGTAGACATCTAAAAATATTAAAATAAAATATTTATTATTGAACAGTTTAGTAAAACTTCAAGTATCTTTAAGCTGTTATTTTCTAAGAAATATAGTATTTTGTTTAACCATACCTTCATACAAAAATGTACCTAGAAGTACGAACACAACAAAAATCTTCATGTTTGAAGTTAGTCAGTAGGATAGAGAATGTAAATCATAAACGGTAGTTTCTTTTATAGTTAGAGAAAAATGTAAGTTCATTTTTTACATGTTTTTGAAATATTTCCATTATTATTATAAAACCATTTAGTACTCAAAAAAATAACAACTTTTTTAGTTAAATACTTCTACTATTTGGTGTAAAAACTTAGAATAATAATAAACGTACTCATTAAAAATATATAAAAGTAATAATTTATTTCAAGTAAAGTGTACTTAAAAGTTTTTTACTTTGTACAAAAACACAAAATCATGAATATGTAAATGATTTACAAAAATGAAAATTTTCCAGTATCGTGGCATTATTTGACGGACACTTAACGCGATCCTGCGAGCTTAAAAGTTAAAAAAAATAAAACTAAGCTTACCGTAATTAAAATATAATTAATTTTATTTTAACTAAGGTGTAGTTTGTGAAGTTAGGGCTTGTACATAGAATTAGGATGTGCGGAGTTAGCTCTGGCTAACTTCTAACTTGGCTCTACATGAGATCTGATGATTTTTGACAGTGCAAGCCATCGACTTAACAATATTTTACATGAAAATGGGTGGGACTTCATTCTATTTTGTAAGATACCTAGAGGTAAACAAAAGGGTAACTAAGTAGTGGAAGGGTTTGGTAAGTTCTTTAATAAACTGTTGTATGTTGAGGAGAGTCAGAATATCGACGTACTAACTCAATCAATCGAAAACTTCCCTTAATATAACATATTATTTTAAAAGTGTCGTCAAATTTGAACATAATAAATGCTTGTTCCGTATCAAAATTACCTAAGTAAAAACTACCACCAGTAAGTGATCAACGCCGAACACGACCCTGTGTAGCTACAGACGCATTACCGGCCTGATTATGATAATTTATTGATAGTTTATATTATTATTAGTAAAATATTTTTTTATTCTTTATCTATGAAAAATATATCACAAATATTGCTGTTAAATATTACAAATATTGGGTCAACTATGTGATTCAGTTACTATGTCATAGAATTCTTTGTTGTTCAATGTCATCTTTATCATGTATTTTATGCATGAATTATGCAAATAATGAAACATTGTATGCCTTTTTTAAACTTCACGTGTATTTTGTTTTACGGGTTACTCATAGACAATCGACTTATAGTTTTACCATTTAAAATTTGTTATGTTCCCTTTTATTTTGCAATATTAGTTTTGAATACTCAAATTGAAAAAAAAAATAAATTAAATAACAACACCAAATAAACAATATGTAATGAACGATATTTTTAATAATAAAATCAAATATAATGAGTACACCAAAAATGCATTAATATACATATGTAGACCTATACATGTTATATACGTATAAATAATCTGTTTTTATTTCCGATGTTAAGAAAATGAAATAGATGCACTCCTCTTCCCGTTAATTATATATTACACAAACATTCAGCCCAATAAAGAATTTTAAAAACAAATAAATCCATATTACAATCACATTAATTACTTTTTCAGCATTTTGTCTTTTCGGCAGTTTGTGACATCAATGTTTACAAGTAAAGCTAGCATTAAATTTGCTCCTAATTTGGAAAAAGTGTTATTTATAGAACGAAGAAGCCAGTTTCAGTAATCAAATATACCATAATATGTATGAGTATCATTAGCTATTGATTTTAAATTTATACGCCAGTAGCTAGTCTGATCCATCTTCGGACTCTTGCGACATTTGTGTAAACACCAGGAGTATCAGGTCTAGCGCAACCATAGCCGTATGAAACGATACCTATTTGAAGACCTGTATCTGTTGACACTGCAGGGCCTCCGGAATCACCCTGTGCACAAGGATGAAACGTCAAATTTAAAAAAAATATAAAAAAAACTATCAAGGCGAATAGAATTGCCCGTTGACGGTTCCATAACAATTTCAGTTTGCCATCTTTATTTTTGGTCACCAGAGGGGTATGGACTTATTTTGTATGACATGAACAATAAAATAATTACAAACTTATATTTGTAATCGTATTTTTTTTTACTATTATATATTCGTACAAAATACAGCAAATTTGATGCATAAATGTTTTGTTTGTGTAGATTTAGAAGATTGATCGTTTCTATGCTCCTGAATAGTTGATCTTTTCATTTGAAGTAGTGAACCCTAAAATATAACTTTCACTCTAAGACATCTCACACCTGACAAGAATCCTTCCCACCTTCTTCTAAGCCAGCACAAAATTGCCTAGATGTTAATGTGCTGTAAGTTTCGCGGCATTCCTCTTGTGGCACCGTTGGAATTTGTACAGCCATCAGATTTTCACTCACCTGACCACCTTCCTAATACAATAAACAAAAAAATACTATTTAGACAACTAACTGACAAACCTAATAAAAAATATAAAATTGTTAAAATTGAATTAAATAGAGTGTTAACGTGTAATTTTTTCAAAATTTTAAGCATACAAGCAATCAACATAAGATAAAAATGTTCAGGTGAAAGCGAGATACTCAAGACTACATATATATCAGTAGAAATTGACAACTCTATCAATAGATAACCTTGACTCAACTCAATAGATAACCTTACCAGTAATTAATTAATTTTTAAACGACTTAACAAACTTACAGTGGTGTCACCCCAACCAGTCACCAAAATATTGGTATCATTCGGTATAACAGTGCCCCTTGCTGGCAATGATATAGCTCTCGTGCTATATCCATCCAGAGCTATTCCTCCAGGAATATTTATTACACCTACGTCATAATCAGAAGTTGCAGCATTGTACAATGGATGTGATCTGAATCTTGTGGAGTTGTATTGAATGCCTCCGTAATCGGCATATGTACTGCCGGCCCTTACAAATACTCTTTGTTTTCTGAAATTATTTTTAAATAATAGCAGTTCATTTAAGCAATTAATTAAAAAATTTTATTATAAAGTAAAAATATTTTGTCTGTACATTTAGTAATATTGACTGAAATGGATAGAGGGACACTTAAAAAGAATAATAGAAAGCAAAAATATTTCTTTTCAATTTCTTGTCTGTCTGTCTGTCGATATATATGTCCACATTTTTCTCTGAAAGTACTGAACTGATTTACTTAAAAGTTTCACCAATTGCTTTGTTTTAACTCAACTACTAAAGTTTTGTTCATCAAAATCGGTTCATTGAAAAAAAAAGTTATCGTCATTTGAATGAACTCAAGGCATTAGCTTGCCTGCGAATGTTATATAGCAATCGAGCTGGTAAGATTCCTGGCTAAAGAATGACATTCGAAACGTCTTGGTTATATCACTGTTAATAGAAATATATTTTTTAGAAGCACTATTATACAATATTTTATACAATAAAGTAAACAAAATTGAATTGTTAGTGGATATTATCTTCATAAATCATAACAGTTAAGTTTAAATCGTAATTAATTCAACACAGAGATAAAGAACGATTTGATCTTAAAAGAGATATCAAGCAAATACATAGATTTTTTTGTTCGTTTGAAATAAATCTATATAAAAATGCCTAAAAATATCCTATCTACGAGTAAACTGTAATAACTACATATTTACCAATTGTATATTTAGCTAATAATATATGTAACTGATTTAAGAACTGTACAGGAGTTAATATGCAATTATTACAGTTATTTTACAAAGAATATTATGAATCCTTACCCAAATCAATAATTTAACATTTAAGGTTTAAGTATATGTATATTTTATAAATATCAAATATCAACATTGGTCGTATTTTTTAATTCAAAACAATCAAAAATTCTTATAGAAATTACGATAATGTCATAACAAATCATATTATTATAGAATATTACAGATTAAAGTAATAAAAAAATCATATTAGAAGTCATTATAGTTGTCAATCAATTCTGCTTATTTAATCAATAATCATGTATTTTAAGCGGGCGAAACCGTGGGCGGGCCGCTAGTGTCATACTATAACGATTAAGTAAAAGCTATAAGTATTTTTCCTTGTTTATCTTTAGATATTATTTAGTGAATAAAAAGCACGGGGAAGTAAAAGGCAAGAATCTTCTGTCATCCAAAATCAAAAAACTTTTTATAATGCTAGCCACATAGGAGTCTTATTTGCGTCCGATCTAAGACATTTATTACTGATATTATTTAAATTAATAAGTATATAGCCTTATTATCATTGAAATAATTATCTGAATTATAATAATACTAATACTAGTTACCCAGTTAAGCAATGAGCTGCAGTCAAAACATATCGTTCACTTATAATGGACCCTCCGCACTGAAAGTACCGGGTTCCCATCTGCAGCAACAAATATACTTGATACGGCGCATCCTGAATTGTAATATTATATCCTCCTACTATTTTATTAATTTTCTTTTCATAATAATCAACAGGCACTCTGGCTGTAATATCTAAAAAATATTTAGATTATATAATATTTAGATTATTAGTCTAAAGACTGACAAAATGGGCATATGATATGTTTAATTAACACCCGATAAAAATATAATATTGGAAAATAATTTATGTAAAAATATAAAAAAATATGTACTCACCATAGAAAAATATACAAATAAATAAAAATATAATTGAAATTGGCTTCTCCATAGTACACAAACTTATAAATCCAATACAAGCGACCAATTGAACAAAATGCTTAAATACTACTCTTAATAAGAGTAACGTTTAGCTAGAACTAGATTATGTGGGTGATACAAAATTCAAAAAATTTTATTCGTTTTGATAATAATTATTGCTAATAACTAAGAAGCTATGTAACTCTATTTATTTCACCTTCAAGTTACATTTATAATTACTATGTTAAGCCTTTTAGGCTTGTTTGTACACAATAAATAAACAATGAATTTTATTATTTATTATATAATAAAAGTGATAAGAAATTAATATACTTATACTTTGAAGTGGATGAGCTTGTTTGGTTGAGGTGGAAAATCTCAGGAATTAATAGTTCTATTTCAGTATTTTTGTTATGCGGAATAGTCTATTAATCGACACATTTCCAAAGTTCAGGATTGTAGTTCAACGATAAGTATAGTATTTATAAAAGGTTACAAATTTAAGTTTGTACTAATTTTGTAACAATGAACTATTATTTTTACCGAAATATAAATATAAATTTCGAAATATAAATATAATTTTCTTTTCGGATATTTTCCTTAATTTGTACTATAAGTTCTCACTTCTTACCAAATCCCATGCAGACTTAAGTTTGCGGGCGTACGCACTTATTTTGTACAAAATTAACTACAAATATAAGTTTGTAATGATTTTTCTGTGAAATACCTATAAATTTTCACTTTTCGAATTTGTTCCTTTATTTATAATATCACTTTGTGCCAATTTTCATAACTGTAGCCATACGAGAAGTACCCTATAGGTGTTTATTACGCAGCAATTTCTATACAAAATGCAGTAAAAACGATGGATAAATGCTCGTCTCTTTTAATCGAGAGGACTTAGAAGCCTATTTTTTTTCTGTGTAATCTGTAAGGATCTTTGATTAATGTATTTGAGCTTGATACCTCCACTCAATCTCGACATAAACGGTCTTGAAAGACAGACAGACGGGACAACAAAGCGATTCTATAAGAGATCCTAAAAATGGAAAAACTGGGGAGCATGCGCTGCATAAATGGTTAAAGCTCCCTAAAAACTATGTACATATATAATTATTTATCTTTAAAAGTTCTTTAAAAAAGTCCGCCACAGTATCCTCTCAAGATAACCTACAGTAAGGAACCACTTTTGTTTTACATATTACAAAAAATTTAAAATAAAAATTTTAATATTAAATATTTTCGAAAGTATTTTATACCAAACAGTATTATTATATATCTAATTAAATATGTCTAGTTCGTTGTACGTGTTATAAAAAATAAAACTACCTTTGACAGCACAAAAAACATTATATTTTGGAAAATATCATAGTTCTAAAATACGGGAGCAGAGTGGCGCGAGGCAGAACTCGTGTGTGTCAGTGGGCGCGAGCGGCGGTCGCGTCGCCTAGGTGCGTACCAATAGTACCTATTATCCATGCTAATTTTATATAGCGAGTTAGCCTCAGAACTTACTGGTTTGGACAAAAATCTTATTTTGTTACATAGTCCTTTTATCGAGGAAGGCTATAGGCTATACAATTTCAAGTAAATAGTTTTGATGTAATCCACTGTACACAGTATACAGTACATTTACATTAGACCATGAAGATGGAGCCGCAGGTAAAAGTTAGTATTATATAAAAAGAACTTGACACTATAACGCACTAATATAAATTTTGAAGTAAGCAAAACCCTTCAAATAAAAAAAATATCTATATTATTTTAATTATTCGCATTACTTTCATTTTAATTCATTTTCGTCATCAGATAAATTAGGTGAGAAAAGTGAAATAAAATTTTTCTGAAATATATCTTTACTTGCCGCCAACTACTTTATTTTTTAATCATTAAAATATCTCAAAGTCTACGGTACTCCACTTTGTAATAATAATTGGCGAGTGGCAAATTTAATAAAAACCAGGAGACCAAAGGAATCGTGGCGCAGAGGCACAAATTGAGACTGTAAATGCGCCTGGTTGTGGAGGAAATGAAATATTTATTTAAATTTATATTTTCATTTCTTCGCTTGGTATCGATACAATGCGCGGCGTTCAGTTCCACCACTCGTCACGCACTGCCTCGAGATTTCGGCGAAACGTGGGGAACGGAGTGTCTCAATTCTAAGTTCTCTCTACCTACCCTGCTGTGTGCGGGATACAGCGTGAATTAATTTTATTTTAATTTATTTATAATTGATCCAGTGACAATTATTCAAAACTAGGGGACGTGTATTTATCCTCTTAGCAATGCTCAGTATCTTTAATAATAACAAGTCTGTAGACTTGTCAATTTACTAGTATGACAAGTTTAAGTTTCGTGTATTAAATAAAATTTATCCTACTTTAATTATATTATAATACTAGCGGTTCGCCCACGGCTTCGCCCGCTTAAAATACATGATTACTGATTTAATAAGCACAATCGATTGACAACTATAATGACTTCTAATATGACTTTTTTTTACGACATTATCGTCAAAGAATTTTTGATTGTTTTAAATAAAAAAATACGACCATTGTTGATATTTGATATTTATAAAATATACATAAAGCTAATTATGTATTACACGTATATATTTTTGTAACTTTATGTTCTTTTTACCTATATAATATACGTCTCATCATAATTCTAAAACTCTGTTAAATGTGCTGATGTCAGTGAATAATTTAATTTAGGTTGTAGGATTCATAATATTCTTTGTAAAATAACTGTATTAATTGCATATTAACTCCTGTACAGTTTTTAAATTAGTTACATATATTATATGAACGAACCAACCAAAATATNGAGTTAAAACAAAGCAATTGGTGAAATTTTCAAGTAAATCGATTCAGTACTTTCAGAGAAAAATGCGGACAGAAATATGTCGACAGACAGACAGACAGACAGACAAGAAATTCAAAAAAAATCTTTTTGCTTTCTATTATTCTTTTTAAGTGTCCCTCTATCCATTTCAGTCAAAATTACTAAATGTACAGACAAAAAATTTTTACTGTCTTATATATAGAGATAATATATTATATAAAATATAAATACGTCCATTACAGCTTAAACATTTTGTTGACTACGATCCTATATACGATTACAAAAAAATATTGAATCTATATTCTTCTTTGGTTTTTTTTTCAGGATTTTATGTTGACAATGTCACATTCGAGTATTTATTTTGTACTTGTACTACTTGTATTTTTTTCATACCATAATAAAAACTATCTTTATATATGGAAATTATCTTTATATTATATTATAAAATGTAACATACAAATTATTTGTACTGATACTTCCCGGTAAGTAGTCACAAGACACTTGTGTTGAGAATATCTCGCAGTTTGCAAATAGGAGTCCAACTAGTTATTATACATAATAATACTAATATGAAGTTTGTAACAGCTTTGTGTGTAATTCTACGATTCAACTCAACTTCCTCAAACGTAAGTTTTTTTAGTCATTTATTTATCTAAGGTAATTTTACAAGTGTATAAAGTCATGGTGTATAAGATTCAACGTTTGGTAAAGAAGTATTTTTCTTTCCTAGATTTATTATCTAGATCTCTTTAAAAAAATTAAAAAAAATATATATTATTCTCTCTTGCCAACTGATAATTCTAAGTAATTCTCTTTGAGTAGCGGAAATTTGTAAACATCTGTCTACAGAGATACTAACAACATAATATATATTAAATAAATTGTAACAAGCGTATAAGAATTTCGGCGTAGCTTAAACGTATGGCTTAGTGATCAGAGCGCTTAGACGATTTCCAAGGACGCGGGTTCAAACGCTACGTTAAAATTTTTATATACTTTCTTAATAAGTATTTTTTCGTAAGTGTATATATATATATATATATATATATATATATATATATTCTGTTACTATTCAACATTAAACCAATGTCAATCGTCATATAAGATTTGTCGTCTTTTCATTTTAAAAATGTAGGAAGTGTTAACAACAAACATTACTATCTCATGGTGCCTTTCAACTAAATAAGGCAAACTAAATAATGATTTATATACAAGTATATTAAAAAGAGAAAAGAATAGGCCCCTGTGAGACCCCCTTGGTTATAGCTTGTCATCTAAATAAGAAGTCAGAAGATTGAGTGCATTTCCTTTTATGTCGTAGTTGTGTCGCCTTCATGACCAATGTTGGAGATGCACGCATTCAAAAGCCTTGGACAAATCGTAGAATATGTCTAGAGCATCCTGCGATCACTCCTAAGCCGTATATATACTCCTTATAAGACCTATACCAGCATCTGTAGTTGAACGAACTATTGTAAATCCATACTGTTTATGACGCATAAGATTATGTGAATTAAAATGCAGTAATATTTGTTTTGTTTTTAGAAATACTATCCCGATTATTTATGAAATATGACTCTACTAAATTTAATTAGGTCAGGAAACACACCATAGTCTATTCAATTATTAAATATAGTTGCGACGTGAGGGGCGACAGCGTCTCTTATACCACTAATCAATTTGACAGAAATGCCCCATAGATCTGACGTTTTTTTTATATCTAAGGACTAAAATGTCTCAACTCAAATTTAAAAATTTAAATTTAGAATTTTTCCCTTTCATTTAGAAGTTATTCGCACTGTATTCTAGATGACTTAAGTTTCTGGAACGTCAAATGTTAATAAAAAAAAAATAATTAATGAAAATTTTGACATATATGATACTTATCCTACGCAAAGTTATCCCTTTTCTACGGATCAATTTCCTGATTGCGTATTTTCGCCATACACTGTGATATTGGTGATATGAATTGTGCTTAACTTACACGCTCAAAATGCCGTAACTGGAAAACTGAACAGAGTAATTATCAAAATTTATCTATAAGAATTTAGGTCATTCAAATTTGTTATTTTAAAATTAAAGTTGTTTAACTTTAATGTATTAATTTTATTTAACTCTTATGTATTGTATATCTCTCGAGAAAATATTAATTTAAAATTATATTTCCATTTCTTCGCTCTGGTGTCGAGGCAATGCGCGGCGTTGAGTTCTGCCACTCAACACAATACCTCCAGAATTCGGCAGAAAGTGGGGAACGGAGTATCTTAACACTAGGTTTCCTCTGCCTATCCTGCTGTATCCCGCAGGATACATCGTGAAGCTGATTGATTTATTGAATATTATTTAAATTCTTTGCATAAAAAGCTAGATCGTTAATCAAAGCAGAAATAAAAGGGGACCCAGAATAGATCCTTGTGGAACGCCTATTCTTAGGAAAAATCCAGAAGATTTTATCATTATTTACATTGACCGTCTGGATTCTTTGATTTAAATACGAGGATCAAGAGCCGCATCCTGTATGCCGTAGTAGTATAGTTTTAATAACAAAGTTTCATGCTGTACACAGTCAAAGGCTTTGGATAAATCACAAAACACTCCAACCCCATGGTGTGATCTTTTTCATGCGTCGTAAATGTGCTTCAGAAGTGCCCGCATCCGTAGTAGACTTGCCTTTGGTGAAACTATATTGGTCACTATGGTGAGAATCATTACTATATAAGAAAAGTATGATCAAGCATTATTTTTTCAAATATTTTACTTAATGATAGTAGTGTAGAGATTAGTCTGTAGTGTCCAGGGTCATGTCTATCGCCACTTTTGTAAAGTGGTGTTACACATGGTGTATACACATAATAAAAATAAAGGCGAGATGAGGAGCAATATTACGTATAATATTATTAAGAAATTTTACAGACATATCCCATAAATCACCAGTTTTTTTTTAATTAAAATATTTCAGTATTCTTGTCTGAAGCAAATATATTTCAAGCTTGTCAAGCAAAGTGAGACGATATGGTGCCTGAGTTTGAAGAGTGACGTTACTCACTATAAATGTGATTTTTTTGTAGTTAAGTGTATATTGTAAATAAACAATATTGAAAGAAATACTCCCCCGGTTTCGGGTTGAAGAAAAAAAAACAAAAATCCTTCCGTTGGCACAATGACAGACGTGACAGCGCATCGTTAGTAATCTTATAATTAGGATTATTTCTAACACTGATTTAGGTGATTTTAGAATATACACAATGAATTATAAAAATTAATTTACGCTAAATAAATGTGTAAACAATATTTTTTTTGATTTTACGAAAATGGTACATTAAAATTAATTTTAATGGTAGTTTAAAACTGTAATAAAAAAAATTGGAATGTTAACTATGTGTTTCAACTACTTTGCAAAAGAATTATTTATCTTTCAATGTCGTTTTTATCATGTATTTCATGCATTAATTATGTAAATAACATTGTACGCCTCTTTTTTATTTATCGTGTATTTTGTTTTGCGCATAAGAATTGAGTTATAGTTCGATCATTTAAAAGTTGCTATGTTGTTGTTTATTTTGTAATATTGAAATTAGTTTTGATTACTCAATTTTAAACACATAATTAATATATATTATATAAAAAAAATAAAAAAAAACAAATAAAACAAATGATTTGAAAATACATTTAATACACAAGAAAGATACATTAACAACAACAAATAAGAAATCTTTAATCAATTATATTCCTAATAAGAAAACCAAATATAATAAGTACACTAAAAATGCTCCATTATATGTACATAAATATGTAGATGTTATGTATCAAAGAATACAATAGCGTATAGATTCTGATGTTAAGATAATGCTTAAATGAATAAAATAAATAGCTTCACTACTCTTCGCGTGGATTATATATTACATAAACTAAAAAAATTAAGTATTTTTAGAAAGAAAAAAAAGGTTTCTTTTTTTGCCTAAAAATGCTCAAATCAATGTTTACAAGTAAAAGTTGCATTAAATTTGTTTCTAATTTAGAAAATGTGTTGTTCATAAAATGAAGAAGCCAGTTTCAATAATCAAATATTTCATAATATGTACGACTATCATTAGCCATTGATTTTAAATTTATACACCAGTAGCTAGTCTGATCCATCTTCGGACTCTTGCGACATTTGTGTACACACCAGGAGTATCAGGTCTAGCGCAACCATAGCCAAATGAAACGATACCTATTTGAAGACCTGTATCTGTTGACACTGCAGGGCCTCCGGAATCACCCTGTGTATAATGATGAAATTTCAGTTTTATTTAAAAGCTTTTATTTTTAAAAACATCGGTCAAATGAGAGCCCGACTTGCTCACCGAGGGTTCCTAGCCAATTTCAGTATTCCAACGGGAACTACAATTTATAAAAGTTGACAAAATTAAGGCGAAAAGGCGCCGGCGAATGTACTCAAATTATATAAATTGAATATACAATTATAAGTTTGTTATAGTTTTAATTTGTATTATAAATTTGCATTTTTCTGATTTTTCCTTTATTTATAATATGGATTCTTGCTAAACTTGATAATTGTAGATCTATATGTTTATATGTTTTGATATAATATGTTTTGATTACTACTTATTTTACTAATTTTTACTTTTCAGTTTATTTCTCTATTTGTATTGTAAGTTCCTACTAATTGCCAAATTTTATAACTGTATTCAAAGGAAGTACTTTATAGCGATGAATTTTTTTTTTATTTAAAAGCTTGATTTTTTCTGTGCTCCAAGGAACCGTGCACCTAATATTGGATATAAATTTCAGCTTGATACCGCGACGTGATTTATAGACAAATGGTCTTGATAGACAAACTGACAAAAAAGTGAAGGTAAATTATGAAGGTTCCGTTTTTTCATTTTGAAGTAGTGAACCCTTAAAATATAACTTACACTATAAGACATCTCTTACCTGACAAGAATCCTTCCCACCTTCTTCTAAGCCAGCACAAAATTGCCTAGATGTTAATGTACTGTAAGTTTCGCGGCATTCTTCTTGTGGCACCGTTGGAATTTGTACAGCCATCAGATTTTCACTCACCTGACCACCTTCCTAATACAATAAACAAAGAAATACTATTTAGACAACTAGCAAACTAACCTAATAAAGAATTATAACATTGTAAAATGTGAAAATTTGTGTTAATTTTTCGAAATATTACATTCTTGC
This sequence comes from Heliconius hermathena, assembly GCA_013403705.1. Lineage (NCBI taxonomy): Eukaryota > Metazoa > Arthropoda > Insecta > Lepidoptera > Nymphalidae > Heliconius > Heliconius hermathena. Next base: position 256,473 of record JAAIXJ010000315.1, on the reverse strand, counting down.
TTTTGAATTTAGTTACCTAAATTTTTAGAACATATTAAGACAAGACTATTGTTCAGTGAGTTTCAGGTAAAATCTGGATATTAAAGACTCCATATCTATCAGTACACATTGATATATTGACTGAACAGATAACATTACCAGATAATGAATTGCATTATAAAGAATTTATAAAACTTACAGTGGTATCACCCCAACCAGAAACGAAAATATTTGTATCATTCGGTATAACAGTGCCCCTTGCTGGCAATGATATAGCTCTCGTGCTATATCCATCCAGAGCTATTCCTCCAGGAATGTTTATTACACCTACGTCATAATCAAAAGTTGCAGGATTGTACAATGGATGTGACCTGAATCTTGTGGAGTTGTATTGAATGCCTCCATAATCGGCATATGTACTGCCGGCCCTTACAAATACTCTTTGTATTCTAAAATGATTATAAATAATAACAGAATCCATTTGTGCAGCTCATTACATTATGTTATAAAATAATAAATTAGTAAAAGCTATAAATATTTTTCCTTTTTTATGTTATGATCTCTTTTAGTGAAAAATAGAAAATAAAAAAAAACACACATCAAATAGGAGTCTTTTTTGCTTTTGGTCTAGGGCATTGATTACTAACACTATTTAAATTATTGATAATATTTAAATAAATTATGTAAATTCTAATAATATTACCCAGCTAAGCAGTGAGCAGCAGTTAAAACATATCGTTCACTTATAATCGACCCTCCGCATTGATAGTCGTCATTTCCCATTTGCAGCAACAAATATACTTGATACGGCGCATCTTGAATTGTAATGTTATATCCTCCTACTATTTTATTAATGTTTTTTTTATAATAATCAACAGGCACCCTGGCTGTAATATCTAAAAAATATTTAATAATAATAGTATATTAGCTTATGGTTATTATTACCATTTTAATTTTCTTTAATTTCTATTTAAAAAACTGTATAAAAATATATTATAAATTATTTATAGTATAATATAATATACAAAAATTATTTTACGCTTAAGTAATGGTCGATAAGTATATCATATTTAATTATTGAAAAATATAGAAAAAAATGTATACTCACCATTAAAAAATATAGAAATAAGCAATAACACTACTGAAATTGGCTTCTCCATAGTAGACAAACTCATAAATCCAATATAAGCAATCAATTGAACAAAATGCTTAAATACTTCTCTTAATAAGGATTACGTTTAGCTGGAATTACTTTATGTGGGTGATATGAGATTCAAAAAAAAATAATTTTGATTATCTTTGCTAATAGCTGAGCAACGATGTAAAAAAACATAACTCTATTTATTTTACCTTCATCTACATATATAAAAGGACATGTACCTGACTGACTGAGGTAAGACGCACGCACAGCCGTAACCGCTAATGGTAGAAACGTGAAATTTGGACAGATGTTTATTTTCATAATCTGGACATCCACTAAGAAGGGATTTTGAAAAATTTTAACCCTAAAGGGATGAAATAGGGGTTGAAAGTTTATATGGATTTTTTTTTAAATCGGCACGGATTTTCATAAAATTTGAAATTTCAGACTTTTAAAAATATTTCATTGAACACGTATTTCATGGTTTTTTAGAATTACCCCCCTAAGGGTTCAAATAAGGGGTTGAAAGTTTGTATGGAAAAATCTTTAAATCGCCACCGATTTTTATAAAAATCTAATTTCAGACTGTTATAATAAAAATATTTTATTGAACACATGTTTCGTGGTTTTTTTTTAGAGTTCACTCCTAATGGTGCAAATACGCCGGCGAAGTAGCGCGCGCCCACTAGTGTTACATAAAAAAATATAGTTACTATCTAAGCCTATTAAGCTTGGTCATCACAATAAATTGGCAAAAAATATTTTCAAAAAATCTAGTCGTATATTTCTATTTTTTTTAATAATATTACAAAGTGGAAGTTAGTATGGTTGAACCCACTAATTTCAGAAACCTCTTGTTTGAATTGAATAGAAAATATATTCTAGATAGCCCATTTATAGAGGAAAGCTAAAAGCTATTTTACTTTACGTTAATAGTTTCGGTGTAACCCACTGTACAATGTACATGTCCATCAAGTGTCATACACAACTCTTAGTTATTTCCCTTGAACCATGCGGGCAGTGCTACAATTAAAAGCTAGTGTTATATCAGTATAAAGCATTTTTGTAAATTTAAACACTAGCAAAAGCCTTGTTGTCTTCTTCGTTGTACTTTTATTTTAATTTATATTCCTCTTTAAACAATTTAGGCAAAAATAGAGAAAAAAGGTTGCCTGAAACTTATTTTTTATGTTTATTTGCCGACAACTACTTGATGTTAGAATGGCTAAAATATGCAACAATCTTCAGTACTCGGCTTTATAATAATAATTGGTCAATGACAATTATTAAAAACCAGGGGACGTGTATTTATCCTGTTAACAAGGCTTAATATCTTTATTTGTAACACGTCAATACGTAGACACATTAGTCACTAAAATTACCGAAATTAGGATTTGCAAGTGTAAAAAAAGAGATCGGTATGTAAATTAACTTAAGTCAATATTTGAGATAATCCATCTTTTTTACTTTAGTATCTGAAGTAAAAACGATAACTGCTTTAGTTATCATTGCCGTTGTAGTACAGTTGGATAAATTTGAGCGTAAGCGATGTTTGTAAGTTCACATTTCACTGTCATATATTGTATTAAGACCTAGGTTATTAATCCCAGTTAAATTTTCTCTATTAACTCTACCAAATACTTAAAATAAAAGAAAGATATAAAAAATAATATGTTTTTACATTTTACTAACCTCAAATAACTAACGAGGTGCTATAATTAGAAAAAATCGAAATTCTTTATAATAATCTGATATAATCTATAGTCATCGAAGTAAGTTATATGACATATACATATTATATAATTTTAAAGATATATACGTTTATAATATTATAGATAAATTAAAAATAAATTATCAAAAATTTTGATATTCCAGTTATCTAAAAATTGACTGAAATCTAGTTAAATAATTTCAAACATACACAATTTTTTTTATAACAATTTCCATCATAATACTACTATTAAAAACATCTCTTTCTGAGTACGATGTTAAGACAATCATGCATTTATATCACTCAGACATGCTAATTAAAAATATCTTATTTATTGAAAAAAAAAACAGTAAAGTCCGATTCATCCACTGAGGGCTCCGTACCAATTTGAAGATTATAATTAAACGAGGAGGATAACTTATAAAAGTAGAAAAAAAGAAAATTGTGGAGGTATGTAATTATTTTGTATGAAACTAACTACAATTATAAGTTTTTTTATAGATTTTATCTGTAAAATAAATATAAATCTCAATTTTTTTCATTATATTATATATACTACGAGTTCTCACACATCATTGTGGGTCTACGGAAAATACTCTGTAGGTTTTGATTACGCGGTGAATAAAATTGGCAACTTGATGGTGCGGGCGTATTCATTTATTATATATGAAATGAACTACAAATATACCTTTGCAATGATGATTTTCCATGAAATACCTATGAGGTAGGTTTTTTTCTCTTTTTTGAGGTACGGAACCCTAAAAAAGTTAACCTTAAAGTAGTTTTTATTTTGTATGAAATATTATATAGTCAATGGGACGCAATAGGACAAACTAGAGGGGATGATTCTAATAAATTTATTTTTATTTCCCCGTCCTGATATGACGTAGCGATAGGTTCCGCGACTTAGCTCATATTGTTTCATTAAACGGAAAGTGGTGAACAGTGCTAGTGATCAAAACTCAGTTATCTCTGTTTATTTTTGCCTTGTTTTATGTAGGAGTATGTATGTATGGATGCAGGAAGCTAAATTAATAATGGTACAAAGAAAAAAAACATTATGTAATACAGTATATCAATACAAGAGCGAACAACTTAAATATACACATACTTTAAGTCTGCCTACCGTACAAGTAAAAAAAAAATCTTCTATTTCAGTTGCTTACATTGACTCGTTCTTTTCAATAAATTCAATATTTACTAATTGGAAAAAAATCACGTAGAGCTCGCTCATTTACGCTTTCAGAGAAAAATATACAATTTCATGCATAAATATTTGTGAAGTGAGATATTGAACTTCCTCATTTTTATTAATATGTTTATGAATTTAAATCCAAGTACTAATAATATACACTTCACAGTATTAATAATTTTACTAAAGTGGTTATTACTTCAAGTAAGTGAGCAATTAGTTGTGAAAACTTGGACGAACATAATAGAAGCGAGTAGGTCTCGGTACCACTTCACTTCACTCATGAAATCTAGCTTTATTATATATTTCTAAATTATGTAAATTTCAAATAGCATAGAAATTAACAATACATTTTTTTATTTTTTTTATCAAAGTACGAAACAGCATATTATTAATGAAAATATATTAAAAAGTTAATAACTCCTTGACGATGATTGTGTGTTCGAATCCCACTAACTTTACTGATGCCTGAAATATTTTTGTCTAATATCAAAGTATCGTGAGTAGCGGACGCTCCACTATTTAATTCTCTTTGTCCACGCTTGGGTGAAATGTAAAGAAAAGAGTGATAGGATTAGGCTCTTTCTCAAGAATAGAAATGTGTTGGAAGTTGCTACCATTAACTCTTGCTGAAGCTAATGTATTTCTTAACAGCAGGGTAGGCAGAGGGGACCTAGTGTTAAGACACTCCGTTCCCCACTTTCCGCCAAGTTCTGGAGACATTGCGTGTTGATTGACGGAACTTAACCCCGCGCTTTTTCGACACCAGAGCGAAAAAATGAAAATATAAATGTAAATAAATATTTAATTTGCTCGAGTGGGGATCGGACCCACAACCAGTCGATTTTACAGTCACACCTTGTGCCCCTGCGCCACGACTGACCTCAAAAAAAGTATAAAAAAGTGACGGATAACACAGAATGCAGCCAAATAACCAGAAAATTAAAAATAGAGTGACGTAAGTTTTTTCTGACTAATTTTTCTTTGAACAATTTCATACAAAAATCATCGTCGTCGGATGCTTTCAAAATTATTTCGACATGATATCTAAGTAGCTTTTGTTTTTATTGTTTAATTTTCTACTATGTTGTTTATAATTTATCTTATATTACGTCTTCAAAAATAATTTCAACATTATTAATATTGTTACCAAAATGTTTTTGAAATTTAGATGTATACATATGTATGTAATAATTACATAATTTATACTAAAACACATATTAATTGAACAAGTATATTTAATATTATCAATGATAAACACAAAAAAACTCTATAACAAGTAAACAGTGCCACTATCACTAAATAAAGACTAAATATTTTACACTAAATATTCCAAAATAAAAAAACACTATCTTCTACAATACTTTTAGCACATCTTATTCTAATCAAGACAAAAGTTAATAAGGTCACATTAAATAAACGAAACGTTAAAATTTTTATAAATAAACAAAATATTAACAAACATTAGAAATTTAATCTTTTGTCTTTTGCATTTGTTTTTACTTTACCTCTTAAAAAAAATATTTTCTCAATTTATTCTCAAATATCAATTATAAATCAATATGTATAATTTAAAAATGATTGTCTAATGTAGGCAAAAAGATAGCGACAAGTTCGTAGAATAAATCTATTATAGATCTCAATAACAAGTAATTTATACGCCAGTGGCCGTTTTGATCCATCTTCGTACTCTTGGAACATTAGTGTATACACCAGGATATCCAGGTCTTGCACATCCAACTCCAAACGAAACCACACCTAATTGAAGACCTGTGGACGTAGATACAGCAGGACCTCCGGAATCACCCTGTGAGTAACGTAACTTATTATATATAAACCACATCTTGAAAATACTTTTAATAAAAAACGATTGGTGATAAAATAAAAAAAACATATTCGAGAGCTAATATTTGCTATCCATTTAGAAATAAATAAATGCCCTTACGCCTTAATAATTTAAATAAAGTTTTCTCTAGTCTAAGATTTTTTTTAAATATACTAAAAAAATCTTTTTATTATCGTATTTTAACATGATTTTAAACGTAATAACAGAAATATGACATTAAATATTTAATAATCTAAAATAATAATCAAAAATAATAATAAATAATAATCATATAATTCTTTTTTAAATATTAATATTGTTGTCACTTAATGATTTTTATGATAGGTATTTTATTTACCTGACAAGAATCCTTACCGCCTTGAGGCACGCCAGCACAAAATTGTCGCGATGTTAGAGTACCATAAGACCGTCTACAATCGCTTTGGGATACCGTTGGAATCTGCACTCCCATCAGGTTTTCACTCACCTTGCCATTTTCCTATAACAATAAAAATCATATTAGCTGGAATATTATAAGCTTATAAAATCACTGAGGCCAGTCGTGGCTCCTGAGGCACACGGATGTGACTGTAAACGTGATAAGTTGTGAATTCGATTCTCACTCGAAGAAAATACACTAGAGCAAATAAATGAAAATATTTTCATTTATTCGGTCTAGTGTCAAGGCAACGGCGTGGAGTACTTCCTCACTTTGTTGGGTGGCGCTCAACAAAGTGAGGACGGAGTGTCTTAACACTAGGCTCCTTCTACTCCTCCTACCGTGCTACTTGCGGAATAAAGCGTGAAGCTGAAAAAGTCACTATTATTAAAAATAATTATGTATTAAAAAAAAGTGTTGATCCTTTCTCTATTGCTCCCCGATTTAACACATAATGTATATTATGTAGCGAATTCTAAACGCTTTATCCAACTATATCTATGAATAATAAATATTAAAATCACTTCGATTTTTACATTATTTTATTATATTTTGATATTATTATTAGTTCCTTATCCTTTGTATTGGATAAGTTCATAAATATTTCTAAAAAACTTACTTAATTAAGTGAACTCTACACCGGTATACAGTAGTATTCGGTTGAACTGTCAGCATCATGCATGATAAATAATCGCTAAAGATATGCAAACCCTTAGAAACATAGCAAGCTTGTCTTTGAAGTTCTTACTTCGAAGTACTGGTTGCGCGCAAGCTTACACCTCGTTGGGTATTCAGATCTTTGTAACTTTGGATTGGAATATATAAATCTAAGTAAAGTTTAATATACCTAAATTCTGTATTAAATTAAAAGAATATTATTAGTATGGAATATTTTCCTAGCTCATGAAAGTTAAAACAGTTTTAAAACCTCATTTTATTATAATTTCGAAAATAATATGTTAGTATTCGGAACAAACAACATAAATGATAATATTTCTGTCATTTTAGAAATATTGCAATAATCACAACAACTCTTTGTAACATACAACAACAACAACATAAATCAAATAATTATCAAATTTATTTACAGTCTAGGTACCTCCTTCATATTGATGATTCACATCTCGCCAGGAAAAATATATTATTATAATTTAATAACGAAAATCAAATTAGGAAATATAATAGAATTATAAACAAAAAAAATCGAACCACAGACTTATTGCGGTGCCTTTTTTGATGAAGTTTTGTTGTTTGACTTTTAATTTTTTATTGTAATGGATTCATTCATTCACACCCAACGCATTTTATTCATTTACTTAATTAATTTTAAAAAAATATACAAATCCAACATTCAAAGGTTGCCTAGAAGAGATCGCTTTAAGCGATAAGGTCGCCTTGTTGTACTTTTTTAAATATTATTTTAAATTTGTAAATTGATTTGTTTTTTTTTATGTGCAATAAAGTATATCTATTTAAAAAAAATAGTTAACTTTAAAATTGTAAAAAAAATCACTTACAGTAGTATCACCCCATCCTGTCACCAAAATATTGGTTCCCGGTTGTATCGTAGTGCTTGCACTCGGCAACCCTACAGCCTTAGTGTTAACACCATCTAAAGTCATTCCTGATGGTATATTTATCACACCAACATCGTAGTCACTGATAGCAGCATTGTATAAAGGATGCGATGTGAACCTAGTTGTATTGTATTGAGTACCACCGCTGTCAGCTAGTGTACTTCCTGCTCTTACAAATACTCTTTGTATGCTGTAATATATAATAACAATAGGTTTCTATTTACTAAGTAATAAACTAAATTAATATTCAGATATTAGGACCTTGAATAAGTTGCTGCTGTTTTTTGAAAGATGGCGTTGCGGCACTCTGTGCATGGAATTTCTTACGGTAACGAATCACCAAATTAGTACTATATGTAACCTCAGATTATAGTAGAATAGTGTTTACTACAGTGTCAACTACATATTTATTTTCCCTTTGTGAAAATGTGTACTTTTGTGCCAAATAAAGTGTTTTTGCGGGGAATTTTATTGCACTTCTTTATTCAGAAAAAATCTGCAGCAGAAGCACACAGAATTCTCGTTGAGACAAATGGTGACAATGCTTTGTCGAATACAACGTGCAGAGACTGGTTTAGGCGCTTCAAAAGTAATGATTTTGACCTTGAAGACAAAGAGCGTTCTGGAGCACCGACAAAATTTGAAGACAAAGAATTGGAGGCATTGCTTGAAGAAGATCCATGTCAGACGTTAGTAGAGCTCGGGAAAACGTTACAAGTAGATGCGTCAACAGTTTCAAAACGTTTAAAAGCGTTAGGAATGATCCAAAAGCAAGG
>JAAIXJ010000315.1:162864-246992 GCA_013403705.1 Heliconius hermathena | reverse complement strand
CAATGCAGTTTTGGTACCGACTCTGTTATACGGCAGCGAAACGTGGGTATTACAGAAGAAGAATGAAAGAAAGATGAATGCTGTGGAGATGCGATCTCTTCGTAGGATATGCGGAGTCAGCTTAGCTGATCGAATCCGCAATGAAGAGGTACACAGAATGGCAGGTACTAGCGAGGATGTCACGGTGAGAATGAAGAAGAACGTGCTCAGCTGGTTTGGGCACGTCGAACGAATGAGTGATGAAAGAATGGCAAAAAAGATTTATGATGGAAAAGTGAGCGGTAAGAGAGGTAGGGGGAGACCTCGGTTGACCTTCGAAAACACAGTATCAAAGATACTGGAGGAAGGTCACGTAAAAAGCATGAGGACCCCCCGAAGGGCATGTATGAAGAGGTTGATGACAGTGGACGAGGCGAAAGAGGTATGTAGAGACCGTAGCGTTTGGCGCTCCGTTCTCTCTGACTACCCCGCAAGGGATAAAGCGTGAAGCTAAGTTAAGTTAAGTTATCTACAGATATTTTATAATTTCACGCTGTATCCCGTACATCCCAGCACAGTACACAGAGGGACCCTCGATACCTAGAGTTAAAAAATTCCATCCCCATTAAGATACTTCCTTTCCCCATTTTCAGCCGAATTCTGGAGCTATTGGGTGGAGGTGCCTCTTTACCAGAATAAGGAAATGAAAATATAAAAAAAAATGGCAATCGAACCCACAACATGTCGCGTTTGCAGTCGCCATTGGAAGCTGCATTTTAAATATATTACAAGCTTTATCTCAATTTTCTTATCATTCAAATACAGATACAAAAAAAATATACTTATAAAAATACTTAACCCCACCATTAAAAAGTATACAAAAAAGCAATAGCACCACTGAAATTGACTTCTTCATTCTACACATTATAAGTCTATATTTTAATATAGATCGCAAAAAATGTTTAAATACTACCTATAATTCCAGCTATTATCTAGAGCCACTTTATGTGGGCGATAAGAGATTCATTATATACAAGTCGTCTTTCAGTATTTAGTGATCTCGATAATTATCTTCGTTTATAGTTAATAGGTGAAGACATTTACTTCTCTTTTACCCTAAGTCACCAGTTTCGTAATTATACGTACAAAGGCCGTTTTACGTTAAATATACCAACGCTTATTATATTCTATAGAAAATTTTGTCGTGTATGTAATATGTATATATGTTTTTATTTTAATCTTCTAAAGTGTAATACTGGCTGAAGATATGTGTAGAGCTAGAAAACGATTGATAATAATTCAGGAGGCATTACGTGTTCCGTGATGGCGGAACTCAACGTCGCGGTTAGTCTCAATGTCAGAGCAAAGAAAGAAAATATAAATTAAAATAAATATTGCATCTCCTCGAGTATATCCTCCAGGATCGAACCCACAATAAGTCGACTTTACAGTCACACTTTATGCTCCTGTGCAACGACTGGCCTCAGTAACTATTTTTATACATAAAAGAAATAACGTTTCTACCGTATATTACTCTTTGACGATAAAAAAAATCATTTCAAAGTATTATGCTAACAATATATCATCGGCCTCGAGCCGTACACTTTAATAATAGGATAAACAACATTTAGAATACTTTTTTCTTCATTTGTGTCTAACATGTAATAATCGAACAACGTATTTTCAATTACATACTCCCCTATCTACTTAAAATGTCGAACATTTTTTTATCGTGTAATTACTTAATAGCCTGCGCGCTATGCAATACTGAGTGAAACTTATTGTGTTCGAAAATATGTTTGTTTAACTCGTTTGGGTCGTTGATTTGGACCTTTGTCTCCTTTGACCCCATAGAAGACATGAAGAAGCTAATTTTAGTACTTTGGTGAATCAAGAAAAACGTTTGTGTCGCGATTAATATAATTATGTTTCATCAAATTCATGGTAAATATCAATAATATTACTTTATGTGGTATTATGTTCCACGTATATATATCGTTTCCCATATAATAAGACACTCCGTTTGCCTTTAAGACACTATCTGTTGAGTGGCGGAATTCAACGCCGCGCCTTGCCACGTTAGGTAGTTATAACAAAAACACCATAGATTCATATATTATAATTTTTTAACCAAAAATAATTAACGTAAGTAAATTTTGATATTTAATTTTTATAAATGGTCAAATCAGAACATGAGCACTGCTTAATTCAAAATTATGTTCGAGTATTACAATTTATAGCTCTATTGGTAACGATATCTTTTACCCGGGACACGAATTCAGGGTAATAATAATAAATTTAAAACAAAAATTAATAGAATTATTGTAATTCTTTTGTTGAAATGTTTTATCCACCAACGTAAATTTACTTCCATTGATAAAAATGCCACTCCGTGTAACAAATGGCTACAAATAAAAACGGCAAAGGAGTGCCTAATAAACCTTTATTCAAAATTTAGGTCTAAATCGATACGAGTAAAAAGACTTTAAGTTATGGCTCCTATATACGTATAATAATATTGTATCAAAGAACCATTTGGAATTTGTTTAAGAGTCAAGTCAATGAACTGTAGGATGAGACAGTAATGGACTCGCTCATCTGCCACTCACGTGGAGCCTTTCAGTTAAAGATGTTGTAATTTACTTGGTTTGCCATATATTTTACAAAAACTTAACATTTCAAAAAAATCTGTCTTCGTTTTTTTTTTCAAAATAGTGCTCAAAGAAAAAAACATTCAGCAGTTGACGTTTCCCTGATTGATGGTGTGCGATTCGAATCTCAAAGGGGAGATAACTTTGTATTTATTTTAGGTAATTTCTAGGCTTGGTTAAAAAAACCTTTTAATATATATTGTAATGTGAAAAATTGTTAAATATACATATATAGACATTCGCTTAACCTTAGATCTAAGTAAAATTTTGTAAAATAATGTAANAAAAAAAAAAAAAAAAAAAAAAAAAAAAAAAAAAAAAACCTTGAGGACGTCGTGGCGCAGAGGCACACCTGTACGTAAACGCAACGATTGTGGTTTCCATTTACACTTGGAGAAAGGAAATATTTAATATTTTCACGTTCCCGCTCTAGTAACAAGGCAAAGCGCGGCGTTGAACTCCGCCACTCAATACCTCAAAAATTCGGCGGAAAGTGGGGAATGGAAGTGTCTTAACACCAGGTTTCGAGGTTCTCCAGGCTAAAAAAATATTTAACAGAAACGAGGTAAATTGTCTCTAAATTCTCTCCATTTATTATACAAAATTAACATGAAATACTACGAGAGATTTCATGAATTTTGTGGACATATAAATAAGCGTATTTCCAAGCACAGCCTAATAACCATAAAAGAAACACTTGATCAGTGCTACCAACAGACCAACAGAAGGAAATTTAATCTCAAGTTATTTTCTCTCCTAGTGTAAAGCTTTTTACTACATGTTTTATATCTTTTTACAACACAAGTAATAAAGAATATATTTGTTCGAGCGTTGAACGGTGGATATCGCCCACACAATCAAACTTTGATGCAATATCACATTCCTCAAATAGTTTTATATTGCTGTTCATTACAATCGAATATTTTAATGAAATTTATAAATAGTTATTTTTTCTTTAATTTATTAAATAAGCCTGGAATATATTATAATAAATAATTTAATTCAAATACAATTTAAATAAAAAAAATAGAATTATTAATATACAAACATTAACATATTAACTGATGCAATGGTGTGGCTTAGGCCAGACTCGACTAAACTAAATTTCATAATAAAAAAATATTATTATTAAGTGCAACATTATATACGTAGCACAATGTCTTAAAAATAGCCAAAAAGTGAGTAAGAATATTTTTTACCTTGCTTGTATGTTTCCTATATATTTGTTCGTTTCTCTTATTTCAGCAAAGCAGAATGTAAGACCCTAGTATCAAGACTTTCCGTTCTCCATTTATTGCTCGTGGCACTCAACGTCACGTCTGGTTTAATGAGAGCGGAGAAATAATAATAACATAATGTTCCGAGCAGCGACCAAACCCAGAACCATCGCGTTTGCAGTATGGCGCTATCCCATGACTCTGCTATGATCCCAGGCTTTTCCGTTTTTTTAGCTTCACGTTTTTTCCTGCTTACCACGAAGGACAAAGAGAACCCTTTACCAAGACATTCTGCCCTCCACTTTCCACTTGAATTCAACACTTTGCGTGTTGAGTGGCAGAACTCAACACAACACAACGCTTAAAAGAAATTGTTTATTTTAAACACGCTTTTATTAGGTCGAGTTGTAACAAATTATGTAATAAAATCTAAGAATCTAAATTACACGCACTTCTAATTGTTGTATCATCAGGAAACTTGGCAATTATATGTAGATTAGATTACAATACCATATTATGGTAACATCGAGCTGGATATCGATGGAATCGGAAGACGGCTGACCGAACCTTGGACTGCCTACTAGTAAGCGTGTTTTTAGCTTCCTAAATTATTAATTTATTATTTATATTCTATCATATAAACAAATTAAATTAAATATTATAAGATTATTTTTGTCTCTACTTTTATTACTTTGATAATTTAAAATGATTTTAGGTCTATGAATAAATTATATATTTTAATCTTTAAATTGTATAATTTAGTTAGTAATATTATGTAGTAAATTTTATTTTTATGTATTACTTTTCCTTTTTTTTATTTTTTGCTAGAGTTGTACGTCTTCCATTCTTATATTAATTAAAAAAAAAACACCATAACGCAAATCCCCACATATTAGAGTAGATGTTGGTAAAATAGTGTTAAGACTTCCCCACTTGCTCCTCGATTTCCGAGACATTGTTGAAAAATCAAAATAATTTCTAGATCGAACCTACAACTATCGCGTTTACAGTCAGACACTGTCTCGCTGTACCAAGATGGTTATTATTTAATTTTTTTATAGGTTAGAAACCTTTTAATGTAATTTTTTTTAATATTACAACTAAAAAAATGAGTTTTTTTAACTTAGTGCAACTATATAATCCGTAGATATAATCGCATTAGACGAACTTTAGCTCGTTTATCTCAGTATCCATCGCTTTTGGCCCATTTACGACTAATTACGGTTAAGATAGAACAGTGTCACGTACGCAGGTTAGCACGGAGGTCAAATTGTGAAATTCACATATGAAATACGTTACCGTGAAACTATTACATTTGCATAATTTCAAAAAGTTAAGAAACTTTACCTCAACAGTTGAACACCCATTTCATTGTATTTTGTCAATCCAATTTATAATTGGAGCTGCTATTGGTTTCGTGTGTTAATGGTTGCTTTTGTCATCACGTTGTAGATGTCGACTCTGAAAAACTACACTTTATTAGCAAACAAGCCACGATAACGCGGTTTCGCCCATTTATACTTATTGCTATATTATAGCAAAATTATACAAAATCTATACATAAACCGTAGCCTAAGTGTTATACGAGTATAGGCTATATAACTGTAAAATTTCACGTCAACCGGTTCAGTAGTTTTTGCGTTAATTTGAAACAAACATCTATTAATCAATAACAAACATCTAATATTTAAATCTATATATATGGGCCAGTCGTGACTGTAAAACTGACTGGTTGTGGGTTCGATCCCCATTCGAGGAGATGAAATATTTACTTAAATTTATATTTCCATTTCTTTGCTCTGGTGTCGAGGCCTCCACCTACCCTGCTGTGTGCGGGATACAGCGTGAAGCTGATTTAAGTTTATATATATATATATATATATATATATATCAAAGTGTTTGCTTCTTTTCTTTTAATTTTCATCTTTCAAATAAGTCACGGAAATTTGTTAGTTAAATAGTGATACTATTTTTTCTAACTAATACTAAACTGGTTATTCCTAATGCATACTAGAACTCAAGTAACTAAATTCGAAAAATTCGAAAAATTGATCTCGAAATTGTTTATTCTTTTTTTTATACATATATATTACGGAGTATTATCTTTGTATTCAAATTTAGATTTTTATTTAAAAGTAAGTAAATGATAAAATATAAAAAATAAACAAGTAAAACTGAAAATAAAGTGAATAAAAAAACACATATAGGGTATTTTACAAAATATTTTCTCGATATTTAACTGGAATATTTTGCTTTTTCTGTTTCCATTTTTAAATTTTTAAAGAAATGATTTTGTATAATTATCAAAGTACATTACAAAGATTTAAAGAGTCGCTTATATTTCTTAAATTTATATATTAATTATTGCCAATTTATTTAAAGTATCTTTCTTATTTCTCAAAAGGATATTTTGTTGATTCCAAACATTTAATACTTAAGTAATCAAAATTAAATATTACAGGTAGTTTTGATTAAATAGCTAAGAAGCTGTTTAACAATTTTTAAGATTCAAAAGTAAATTTCTTTTACTTTAAGTTATATTGCTTATTTTTAGCCGACTTCAAAAAGGAGAAGGTTAAGACATTATTGTTTACTCATAAAATTCAAATCAAAATTACTTTTCTAAATATAAATGTTAGCAGAAAAACCGCTAAACATTAATACACTTTTTTTATATTATCAATAGATTTAGCCTCAAATCAAAATAAATGGGAAACGCAATAAATTTAAATATATTAAAAATAATATAGAAAATTTAAAGGTTACAGGCACCAGTCAAGTAGTAAAAAACTACATAATAAAAAAACATACCGCATTGTATTATTTTTTTTTTCAAATCTTAAAGCGNGACTGGTTGTGGGTTCGATCCCCACTCGAGGAGATGAAATATTTACTTAAATTTATATTTCCATTTTCTTCGCTCTGGTGTCGAGGTTAAGCGCGGCGTTGAGTTCTGCCACTCAACACGCAATACCTCCTGAATTCGGCAGAAAGTGGGGAACGGAGTGTTTAACACAAGGTTCCCTCTGCCTACCCTGCTGTGTGCGGGATACAGCGTGAAGCTGATTCAAAAAAAGGAAGTAAAGCTTCTTTAATATCACGCATCGCCGCATCTCAATGCAATGCAGAGTAAGCAGATAGCAACTAGAGGTCTATACTTTGTTATGCTTCGCTGCTTTCCGCCTAAGTTCGTGACATTGCTTCGACTATAATTTCAGTAATTAATTGGTAGAACTGAACTACAATTATAAAATAAAAGTTGAGAGTAAAAAAAAAACAAATAATTTAATCGGCGATCATCTCTGGACTCTCCTATGGTTACTCGACGATGGATCTCAGCTGATTCGTCACAGTAAAATTGTTTATATCAGCGGTAGACCGGTATCTCTACGCAAGCCTTCAATAGGAACAGGTTCATTTGAACCCGAGAATAATTTATTGATTTATTTATTTATTCAGATTCACCAATGGTAAGTATATTAAATGAATTTTACAATAATAGTTCTTAATTATTTATATATATATATATATATATATATATATATATATATATATATATATATATATATATATATATATATATAATACATGTACAAATAAATATATTGGTTTTATCGTCTTTCTTTGTTTCCTAGTGTTTATTGCTAAAATTTCATAATCTGTCACATATACGTTAATAGCGTGTTATAAGTTGGCGTCATTGTATATTTTATAAGGTGAGCAATAAGCGGAAGCAATAAAAATATAATGAATATTACAAGCGTTTCTATTATTTCTACATATTGTATATAATTATATTTTATGTACTCATCATTAATTAACTATATTATTTTTTTAACTATTTAGTAATGGATATATCCATATAAAAAAATCAATTTCACATTGTATCCCACACACACCAGAGTAGGCAGAGAGAAGCCAGTGTTGAGACACTCCGTTCCACATTTTCTGCTGAATTCAATCAATTCGGAGCGAAGAAATGAAAATATTTATAATACTAAATAAATATTTCATTTCCTCGAGTGGGGATCGAATCCACAACCAGCCGCATTTACAGTCACACTTTCTGCCCCTGCGCCACGACTGGCCTCCATATATACCATAAAATACATTCTTTTATATATCCATATAAAATAATATATATTATTATTATAATTATAAGAATCAATTATACAGACCTGCATATTAGCAATACACTATTAATGAGTAAAGAAAGAAACTGTTGAATTAATTATAGAAAAAACTTTTAACGAGATACAAAGTGCTCAATTAAGATAAGTATAGAAAAAATATGATTTATAATTTAATACGATCTAAGATTTATTAATTTTAAGAGTAAAGTAACTAAAGGCGATATTTTTAATTGGTGTACAGTAAATTAAAATTTAATTAATGAAAAATAACGAATTCTTTTCTAGGCCAATCGTAGGGCAGGGGCGCAAAGTATGACTGTAAACGCGACAGGTTATGGGTTCAATTCCCATTGGTGGAAATGAAATATTTATAATAATATTTGTATTTCTTTGATCTGGTGTCGAGAGAAACCACAGCGTTGAGTTCCGCCACGCAATGTCACAACAAAGTGATCCTATAAGATTCCGTTCTTACCTTGTGAGGTAAGGACCTCAAAAAGCAATAATTCTTTTTAACATTTTTAAAGTGTTACTCCAAACTTAGGAAAAAAAAATACTTATTTAGAAAACGTATAAAAATTTCTAAATAAGTATTTTTCTTTCCTAATCCACAAGGATTAACACTTTAAAAATGTTAAAAATATTTAATAAATAGTATTCTCTCTTGCCAGACGATAATTCTTATTATAGTAATTACCGGTACCCAAAAAGGGTACCGGAAATTTGTAAAAATCTCCCTACAGAGATGCTAACTACATAAATA
Source organism: Heliconius hermathena (assembly GCA_013403705.1). Taxonomy (NCBI): domain Eukaryota; kingdom Metazoa; phylum Arthropoda; class Insecta; order Lepidoptera; family Nymphalidae; genus Heliconius; species Heliconius hermathena. Next base: position 238,249 of record JAAIXJ010000315.1, on the reverse strand, counting down.
AGCTGTAACAATCGTATAAAAGTTTCGACGTAGCTTGATGAGAACGTATGGCTTAGTGGTCAGAGCGCCTGGTCGGTTTCAGGAGGCGCGGGTTCGAGTTTTCTAAATAAGTACAATAATTCTTAATTTAATCTTATAACGAGATTACGTGTAGGTATTAAGCTGAAATTAATATCAAATATTTAGATCTATGGTCCCTTGAATCACAGAAAAATTCAAGCTTCTAAATCAATACAATGAAAAGATGTGCGCCTATAGGGCACTTCCTGTAGATCTACAAATATGAAATTTAGCATGAAGCGAGAATTAACAATACAAATAAAGGAAAAATCCGAAAAGTGAAATATTATTTCACTTTTCGGATTTTTATTATAGAAAAAAGTCATTACAAACTTATATTTACGGTTGATATCAAACAAAACATGTGCATATGCAAACTTAAGTTTGTAAGTTGTTAAGTTTGTAAGTTTGTAAGTCAATTTTTGTAAGTTGTACTTCCCGTTGCCTCCTTAACTTTAACCGGTTAACTAAAGATTAATCAAAATTAAAAAAAAAACTGAATTTCGAAACCTATGCCCGATCTTAAAAAGCATTTAAAAGAAAAATTTCTCAAGTAGCCTTTTGTAGTATAATAAGAATAGAAATATTCTTTGTCAGTTGACTCTGATGAACGTAATGATATGCTAAGAGCTCGTTATCGGTATGTGCATTGCAAATGATTCAACAATCACTTCGACCGTGAGTATCACAAGTTCTGCAACGGCGTGCTAATTGATGCAGTCTAGAACTAGAGTCACCTTTCGTTACACCTATTGGACTTTCAATATTACGTTAGAGAAATACACCCATCAATTTTTTTTTTTCAAGTTTACAAAATTTTGGTGCAAATTGTTATTATTTAGAATTTAGTTAAATTCCTATAATATAGTATGTAGAGACTTTCTTAGCAATTTTAAATTATGGCTATGCCTATATGAAATTTCAAAATATTTTTCAAGTCAAATAAAACAAAATATTTATCAAGGATTAAAATATTTTGATCATTTTAAAATTATTTAGACAATATCACAAAAAATGTATCTACTGTTATAATAAAAAAAATGATATTTCTATTTTTATTTTCCAAAGTTACATCAGCACAGTATTTGTACGGTACATGTGGAATAAGTTAAGGTGACGTGAATTTACGATGATCATAAGTTTGACGGAATATCTGACAAGCATGTCCAGATTGGTCAGTATTACACTTGCCATTGACACAACCTAAAGCCAGCTTGTTCAAAAAATTATATGGTATATGAAGAACAGTAATAGCAAGCCATGACAAAATTAAGAGCTAACTAATCGCGGTAGTAGTGAATTCACATCTTATATAAAAACATAATTTTATATTTATAGACTAGGTGTTTTTTCCATCTAATTTCCAAGTAGTGGGCATTAGATTAAATAGACTGACTCGCACTCTGAGTCTCTTTAGATTTGTCGTGTATAATTTTTGTAACTAAGTTTTGTGAACACTTTACCATAGTAAGCTAGAGTCAAAATTTTAGAAACTTTGAGTATTCTTATGGAGGAAGGTGAAATTGAAAGGTATCTATCATAGGAAGTGGTTTTTTTCTCTCTTTGTTTCTCACATACAGCAGGGTAGGTAGAGACACTCTGTTGTCCGTTTTTCACTTGAATTCTAGACACGGACGCTCGCTTCGCTCTACGTATTTAAATTTGTTAATTATTTCCTTAACTAAATCATTTATTTCTATCAAGTCAGGCCGTCGTGGCCAATGAGCATGTGACTGTAAACACGATGGTTTTGAGTTCGATTTCCACTTGGGAGAATGAATTATTTAATATTTTTATTTGAGGCCAGGCCGTGGTGCATGGGCACAAAGTGTGACTGCAAAATCGACTTGTTGGTGGGTTCGATCCCCGAGAGAGATCGATCGATGAGATGAAATATTTATTTCCATTTATATTTTCATTTCTTCGCTCGGTGTCGAGGCAAAGCGCGGCATTGAGTTCCGCCAATCAACACGCAATGCCTACAGAACTTGCCGGAAAGTGGGGAACGAAGTGTCTTAACACTAGGTTCCCTCTGCCTACCCTTCTGTGTGCGGGATACAGAGTGAAGTTGATTTAATTTTGTTTTTTTTTTATTTAAACGTCATGGTAACGAGGCAAAGCGCAGCGTTGAGTTCCCCCACTCAACACGCATTGCTTTAAGAATTTGGTGAAGGTCTTAACACGAAGTTCCCAGGTTTAGTGCCTTCCCTGTTATGTCTGGGATGTAGCCCGGACGCTGTAACGTGAACATAAAAAGATCGGAAAATTTCAGAAAAAAAATAAAATGACCTAACTTACGGCTCTCGTAGTCTATGAAACGACTGCATCGCTTCCGAGTAATGAGATTTCCTTGGACGGACAAGATTTTATTCGAATATATATGGTGTGTCTGTAAGACTTGTATGTCCAACTTTAGTCAGATTATTATATATTCATTGAGAATATTTTTTTCAGATTATATAATTAAAAATAACGTTTTACCGCCACGCCATAAAATCTCATATGAAGTTGTAAATAGTCAGCATAAGTTGACACAACAAAATATATATTTTTTTAATTATTTTCTATTTTCTTTATAGGCTTACGTGACGAAGTAGAACAGTGTAAGACTGTATCGTGACGGTTTTGGGTTCGATTTCCATTCGAGAGATTGAGTTGTTTCAATATTTTCATTTCCTCGCCCACTACCAAACAAAACGCGGCGTAGAGTTCTGCCACTCTATCTCAAAAATTCAATGGAAAGTGAGAAACGGAGTGTCTTATTTTTTTATATATAGTTATATTAACTAATATTTTACATTATTTGTCCAATTACTCAATAAACAACGAAATTCTTGTCTTAACATCGTATCAATTTCCATTATTATATCTAAAATACTCGACGGAGCCTCGAACACAATATTTTATACGGAGCTTTATTCCTTGATTTATAAAATTTAAATAATTATTCTAAAATAAGCCGTTAAAATAAACGAGCTTCCCAAAGTGTATTGCGTACAAAAGCCCCTATCTGAATTATTTGTAAAGATTTCGTTTCCGACTTAAATGTTTACTGTGACAACGTCAACGCTTCAAGCCTTCGTCGACCCCTTTTACAAAAGTCACTTGTTTACGTTTCACAATTATATTTTTGAAAATAAACGAAATACTTGGTCTGATTTTTAAATGTTACAAATTGGTTCGTTTTATAATATTTGCGTATTACGAAATTGAATGTAAAAGCGGCAAAAAAGATTTGTTATAAACTGTCACCGGGTGTGTCTCTTGAACTGCGATAGTTAAAAAAATCAAATTTTCACGGATGATGTATTTCTGTTGCCATTTTAATAAGAAATAATAAAAAATAGAATAAAATAAACGTTTAAAGGAGCTACCATACAACAAATGTGTTTTATTTTGCCGTTTTATAGATAAATGATACGGAAATCTTCGTGCGCTAGTCCGATTCGCATTTCCTATTTACTTAACTAAGTACGCTTATATTCTAACTAATTTTTACCTTCGGTATCCCTTACGTGTTCATTAGAACACGTAAGGGAAACCTTCGATCAGTTCAGAGGTCATGTTATAATAGGTATGTCGTGAAAAATCGAGGTAACCCTGACCGTAGATACAATAGGTTGCATCGATCATCGTGATGTAGCCTTAATGATTAGCCTGGTATCCTGGTATCTTGGTGGTATCCACTACAAAAATAACTTTTTAATTTCAACCACCAATTTCTGAGATTAGTGCGCCTATCCAAACAAACTCTTTATTTCTCTTTATTTATATAGATAGTTTTTTGTTAAGAGTAAAATGTAAGTTATTAAATTAAATCAGCTTCCCGCTGTATCCCGCACACAGCAGGATAGGCAGAGGGAACCTAGTGTTAGTGCCGACACTCGGCACTCCGTTCCCCACTTTCTGCCGAATTCTGGAGGCATTGTGTGTTGAGTGGCAAAACTCAACGCCGCACACAGTTACAGTCACACATCGTGCCGCTGCGCCACGACTGGCCTCTAATCAGTTAATGTGAAATGTAAGTTATTACATTTCACATTAACTGTTTTGCCAAAAAATCAAAATGATTTTTGTCTGAAATAGATTCATGTTTGTGACAAAAGAGATTTCGGTTTCAAACAATACTTTGTAATCTTTTAGCGTATAGTTTACAATCGAGGTTTCGATGTTTTGTGCGATGTACAAAATAATACAAAACAAAAAATAAATACAACTGGTACTCTAACGTATAGAAACGTTATAGTACCAGTTTTATTTAAAATACGATAAAACCTAAAGATTTTTTTTCTTTTCCAGTGGGCACAACATTGAAATATATTTTTTTAAAAATACTTACTAGATGATATTTTTATTTAGCGTCATGCTGCATCCTGCACACAGTAGAGTAGGCGGAGGGAACACTCCGTTTCCCATTTTCAGCTGAATTCTAGAGACATTGCGTGTTCCGTAGCGGAACTCAACGCCGCACTTTGCCTCGACTCAGGGTGAAGAAAATGGAAATATTAAATATTTTATTACCTGTAGGAATTTGACCCACACCTATCGCATTTACATGGCACACTTTGTGCTTCTGTTAAAAAATGGTAATGACAAAACTTAATAATCTCAATAATAAATTATTCAGATAAATATGATATATTAATAAATAAATCAGCTTCACGCTGTATATGTATTTTATTTCTACGAATTAAGATTTTATTATATTATCATTATATCATTAAATTATTCATTATATCTACTGTGAAGTCTAAAAATAATGATATGACTAACAATTCTACAAATAATATCAGAAATAAGCTGCATTTATATTTACTTGTTTATTTCATATTATTACACATTTATTTGATAGTTACTACCTAGACTTCAACAAATATAAAGTACAAACCGGACTGTTCGGTTTGCTTAGCCGCTGTAGACTTGCTATGTTAACAGATGATCTCATGTTAGAACCTATTTGCTTGCCAAATGTATGATGTAATAACCTTCATACAAATTTCTTTTACTTAAATTAAATATTAGTCCTAATAAAAACTAAAATAATTTATATGTATATTCATTCGTTTATAATTATTTTTTTTATTCTACTGTAAGTAAATATGTTTTACTTAAATTTATATTTCCATTTCTTCGCTCTGGTGGCAAGGCTAAGCGCAGCGTTGAGTTCTGCCACTCAACACGTAATGCCTCCAGAATTCGGCAGAAAGTGGGGAACGGAGTGTCTTAACACTAGGATCCCTCTGCCTACCCTGCTGTGTGTGGGATACAGCGTGAAGCTGGTTTAAGTAAATATGTATATTTTAGATAATACAAATGTCTTGAATAATGCATTTTTTTTTCAATATTTATTTTAATACACTAAAATATTAAGAAATGTAGACAACTTAATGTCAAAACACTCCTTTCTCACTTTCTGAGCGAATTTTAGTACTTGCGTGTTGAGTAGAAAATTTAAAACCACGCACTAAAAAAATGTTAATATTTCAACTAATAATAGTCTTACAAGAACGGAGCAATAAAAATAGTTCATTTCATTGAGCGACGGTCTAATGTAGAACCATTACAGTGGAACTACTTTTTTTTTAGGTGCACGCTGTACTCCCCGCATAGCAGATGGTAATGGTAGCGGAGGGAACTTGGGAACCTAATATTAAAAATTTCGTTTCAAGGCATTGAAACGAAGTTTTTTTAATATTAGGTTCCCAACGACTTGTCGAGGCGCGGACTTCATTCCGCGCATTGCCTCGTTACAAGGACGAGGAAATGAAAATAATAAATATTTTAATCCCTCAAATGGGAATGGAACCCACAATATCGCTTACTGTCGAACGTTTTCGCCACTACGACCTCGACGGCATTGTATAATAGTCGTGCATAAAATAAATATTAGATAACAATAATATGTGACATTTAACACCTAATAAAATTACTACGGACCGCCAAAACCGACCAAACACTCGTCATAAAATATCAATACATTTTTTTACGACATTCATTTTCTTATTAATAATGTTTATAGTTGTATTAACTGTCCAATATGCTTTTTATTTGTACATAAAACTTTTCAGTTGTCAAATCAATTGACCGTAGTTGTATTACAGTTGTCATATTTTTATATTTTCTCTTATTATTAGATTTATTAAAATAATGTTTTGGTAATTATTTTTTATTTCTTAAATAAACCTAATAAATACATATTTATACATGTACTAATTATTAAAAATAATAAAGTAAAAAATCTTATGTCATGATCTTAAGCATAGAATGTAAATATACATTTTTTATTTTTTTCTAGTATTAAATATACTTGAGGCCAATCGTGGCGCCGGGGCACAGAATGTGACTATAAACGCGGCTGGTTGTAGGTTCGATCCCCATTAGAGTAATTGAAATATTTATATAATTTTTTTTATTTTTTTTGTCAAGTCTAAAACGCGGCGTTAAGTTCCGCCAAATAACGTAATGCCTCTAGAATTCGACGGAAAGTGGGGAACGGAGTGTCTTAACACTAAAAAAGAGCGTTTATATTGTAAACTTATAAAATAACAAATAAAGTCTTTAATATTAAGAAAATGTAGTATTACAAGATTTCAACTGTAATATCCCATAATATTAACCAATAGAAATCGCTAATTCAATTTTAGTAATTCACCAACAAATTAGTAACCGATAATTCTGTTGCAATTCCAGATCTAGTTACAAACCATTCAATATTTCACGATCCTCACACGCTCTCGTTTCGATAGTCTACGCAACTACATTAGATATGGTACAGCAAATCGATTATTGAAAAACTTCTATTGCTACCGTTCTATCCTTAACCTTAATACGCATAGCAATCTAACAAGATTGGTTGTATTTTTGATATACGGCGAGCGGTTTCGGTTTTACTTTTAGGTTGCGCGGGCGCAGGCACGCATTGGTCTTCCGTTCCGCTCAGTGTTACAACGACAGTGGCTGAGAACGAACTAAGTAACTCGAACGACGATACGCGCTTCTAAATAGCTTGTGAACTGTGGCTGTTGAACTTTTGTGCTTTGAGTGTGTGTTTGAGCTTATTTCATTTTAAGGTAAGTTTTTCCTTTGTAATGTATGCTAATTTATATTGATTTATTGAATGATTTACATTTTGTCGTGTTTTCTAATGTGTGTGTGTGTCTCTTTTTCTATTTGATAGGGTTTATATTTTTTTTCTAATTTTAATATTTTAAAATATTTTTGTATCATTTTTTTATTTTTTAAAAAACAATTAGATTTTCAAATGTTTCAATATTTTAAAATTAATTAAATTAATAACTCAAAATACATGCAAATAAAAATAATCTAAAGCTAAATAAACGATAATATTGACATATTTAAATTATAAATATATCGTTTCAAGATATTTTTGTCTAATAATTTGATTGCTGAAAATAAATCATAAATCGATCAACATTTATTGTTAGGTAATTGGTGTCAATATACGGTACATTAGCTGTCATTAGCATGAAATATTACATGTAAATAAGGCCCGAATTTTATTCATGCCGTATTTTGTCTCAATCAGTACAATCAAAAATATATATCTAGTACTACCGGTTCAATAAAATATATTTATTCATTTTATTTTAAAATAATAAAATATAATTAAGTTTTGATTTTGAATGAAATGAGTATTTTTGCGAAACACATTATTGTTTTAAAGAAAAGAAAGTTGAGACAAAACAAAACTTTTTATCTACAAAAGAAAGTTTTTATTCATTATTCTAATTACGTAAACGTTTAATGTGAAATGAAACAAAGAAAATATGATTTATTAGATATAAAATAAAATATATATATATATATATTAATCGATATAGTTATTTGGTATTGGTTAGAAACAATTTTATTACACAGGCTAGAAACAGGCCACTCTTATAAGTATTTAATAAATGAATATTTATAATAAACCAAGCTTAGGTCGATATTAGAATTAATTGAATATATTATCACAAAAATTATCCACATTTTTGCATAAAAATATTATATGTATGAATTTTATTTTTTTTTAATCAATATTATAAAGTTTAATATATAAAAAAAAAATTTTTTATTACTTTCATTTTAATTTTTACAAATAAATAATATAATAAAATACAGATAATTCAAACTTTGTTTTATAGTTGTCGGTCCAAAACTGTTTACGAATGTGTAAATAGATTAAATCTTATTAAATTAAATTTTAAACTACTTCATAANATATATATATATATATATATATAAGTGTACCTAATTGTGCTACCGTAATTTAATGATGAAGTCCGTGGTTGTGCGTTCAATTCCCATTGGAAAAGTGAATTATTTTTTATCAATATTTTCATTTCTTCGTTCTGGTACCAAGCAAAAGCGCGATGTTGAGTTCCGCCTCTTAACTCGCAATACCTCAAAAAATCTGCGATAAATGAGCAACGTAGTGTCTTAACACTGGGTTCCCTCTGCCTAAGCAGCTAGCTGAGAAAAGAAATAGCATTTAAATATTAGTATAGTTTAAAAAAATTGTAATACAAAATAATAATAGTGTTGAAAATATAAGTTTGGCAACATTCAAATTAGCATGCTAGTAACAATCGATGATTTTTTTTCGCCGTTTCGTAACATCCGATACGGTTCGCACGAAATATGTAACATCGTTGGGCCATAGCGAAAGCCTATTAGCACTGTTCTAAACTACGCGAAACCGCGGTTCAATAATTTGGAGACTGATGGCGAAAAACGAAAGTTTACCAATTTAACTTTTTTTATAGTAATTATCGTTTTTTTTTAACATTATTTTAATTTTGTATGTTATAGTATTTAAATAGTATATAATTTTATGTTTTGTACTTTATGTTTAAAAAGTTGGTATATATGCTTGCCAATATTTGATGCTTGTTGTACTGACTGTCAATCGAGTGAAAATTTATATTCTAATTTTTAGTATGTAGGTGTTTCCCCCGCTTAAGTTATCTGCCACCCAATGCTAAACGTCATTGAAGAGATAAATAGTTGAGGCAAAATCTCTTGTCCTACAAATTGCCTCTATTATTTTCATTTTATTTTATTATTAAAATAAAATATATTTATAGTATAATTATAATTAAAAATATGGCGTCCGCCATTTAATACGAAATACCTCCAGAATTCGACAGAAAATGCGAAACGAAGTATCTTAACACTAGGTTCCCTCTGCCTACCTCGCTATATGTGTGATACAATATCAAACTAAAAAAATATATAATAATTAAAAATATATTACTACACACATTTTCTTTCCAATATTCTACGTAGAGCGGTTTAAACTACAATCACACTGTACTTAGATTTTCCAATTTATAGTAATCATAGTTTACTTTGATTATCGTGGCCAGTTAATTGTACGTAATAAATCAAACCGACCACGTTATTTTAGATTTCCAAAACTCAACATTTCAATTACCAATTTTCTACTACTTTACCATTATTTCTAGCCGCAAGTGTACAATATTCTAGTATAATTTACTATAATTCAAAGAGCGCAAGTTTTCTCTCGGTCTAAATATCCCACGTATATAAGATGAGCACGGCCTACTAAAACACACTCTCACTGTCACGAACGGAAAGTAAATACATAGGATGATGTTATGCAGCAATAGCTCTTTATTAATTATAAATAATTATTCAAAAATATTTGTTTTATATCAGTTGTGGCGCAGTGGCAGAATCGTACGACCGTAAACGCGACAGGTAGTGGGTTTGATGCTCAGTTTGAAAATGAGATCCGCCATTCAACACACTATGCCTCCAAAATTGAAATGGGGGCGGAAGTGTCTTAATGGAAACAGAGTATCTTAACACTAGGTTCCCAGGTTTCCTCTGCTTACCCTGCTACGTGCAAAATACAGCATTTTAGTCTCACCTTAAAAAAATTAATGTTTGAAGTACTTTATATTTTTTAATTATATTTATAATTTAAAAATATAACATATTGAAAACATTTATTAATTATATATTATTCAATCATAAATGTAAATTTGCCTCATTTTTTGTGCGATAAATTATACAAAGTGATTGCCCCTTTTTTTAATATACTTACTTGTCAATGTACGCACACAAACACAAACTTTAATTACACTCTTGTCCAACACTACTGATATTCTAAAATACTATAAATAACTACAGAACAATATTAAACTTAATGCAGCAAAACTATTCAACTCATTATAATATTAATGTCATACATACCCTTCATAATCTCTTTATCCTGTGTATTTGCTGTATTAGTCATAATTAGCATAGACCATTGCTAGCTGATTAAAGAGTATTGATTTATAACAAGTTATAGAAACAAATGCTTGAGCATTTTAATCTAATAAAAATATTACATTAGTATGTAAATTATTTGTCCAATAAATGTTTGTTTTTGTAGTTTCACTCTGTTTCCCGTATATAGCAGGGTATGTAGAAGGAACCTGTAGACCTAATGTTAAAACAACCTTTTTCAATAGAATTCTGGATTCATTAGGCTAATCTCTGGTAATGAGACAAAGCGCAGCGTTCCACCACTCTTATCGAACACCCGCATTCAGATTCATTTCCTCGATTGAGAATCGAATTTGTAACTCCTCTCGTTCAGACGCACGTTTGTGCCTCGGCGCCACGACTGCCCTCAAGCTTGAACAAATATATTTATGCTAACATTAATTTACGAAAATAAACAACGAAAATTTCTATAAAATATCGATACATACATACTTTACTTAGACCAACCGGTGGATATCAAAAGGAACCATCTGCACCTGCAACTGCTTGGTGCATAGTATATAGGTAAAGGCAATAATTTTCAAAGCGTTCAATAATTACCGATATTAACCTTTTACATTATTCTCGTGAGGCATACCTTGGCGCGATCGTGATTTCTCGAGAGATTGTACTCTACTATACTCGGAAAAATGTCAACTTATGGAAATCTATTTGAAACAGGTTAAATAGAATATGGTAAAAATTATATTAAATTACACATGCAAGTTCAGCAAGATTTGTAACTAATATACAAGGGTATAAATGTTATGATTATATTGTCTTATTTTATTATATTTTCCTTCTCTTTTCTATTTTTTTTAAAGTAATCGAAATAATATTGTATATAAACCGTTAATACTGTAAAGGCGATATTTTAATAATTTGCAAGAAACTCAATATCATATATATTATATATATATTAACTTCTGAAAAATTATATTACCTACTAATTTTTAAATAAATCACAATAATCTATATTGAATCAAGTTTTCTTCACCGTTCTAGAACACAGGAACGTTTTGTGTTTAACACAAATCAAATTCAATTATACGACCGTTTAATATCAATAGACAGTTTATATTTATTATACTTGTTATTATTACATAATATTTATAATTTTATTACCTTCATTAATAATATAATTAAACTTTATTATTTATATGAAATATACATTTTTTTTTGAGGTTATAATTTTTATTTTACTTATTTAGAAAACGTATAAAAATTTGAACTGGATTTGAATCCGCGCATCTTGGAATCCGTCTACGCCCGTAAAAATGTTATTTTTTCTTAATGTATTATATTTTTCAAGGCTGTGTACATAGCAAAAAAAAATAGCTGTCGATATTAACAATCTCTTATTACATAATTATAACAAGTCATTTTACTATAAGGTTACTGGTTTAAGTCGATCGCACATTATATGAGTATGTGTATCTAGTCGTAACTTCTAATAATATTACTATAAATATGCTTCATTGTAAACATATGTGTATAAGACTCTATCCCGCGATATGCTTCACGCTCTATCCCGCGACGAGAGCGATGAAACGAAACTATTAAATATTTCATTTCCTTGAGTGGGAATTGAACACACAATCTATAGCATTTGCAGTCACACGCTTGTGTCCCTGCGCCACGACTGGCCTCAATATAACATATAGTGATTAGACAATAAACATAATTATATAAGTAATACTAATTCGAAAAATAAAAAATATAATATATTTTTGATTTAGAACAATTATTTCTAACAAAAGCCAAATAGTTAACTAATCGTTTATTTTTCCTTTATAAATATTCATAGAGTCACTAGGCGTAAAGGCTGTTTTTGAAGGTAAAAATACAAAGTTTATAATTATATTCAATTTTGTAATTAAAACGAAACTTAATATATTTGCTCAATAACAGTGATGCCTCAATCACCGTTGGCTTTTAATTTGTGAATTGTTTTTTGTTTAAAAATTTATAAAAAGGTATCGGAGCGCAGTTGCACGGTGTTGTGCTTTATGTGATGGTTGTTGGTTCAAGACCTGTTCAAGGAAATTTAGATTTTTTATGTCTAAATTCCACTTTTCAGTACGTTGATATTTTCTAAACAGAAACTAGTGACTAATGTTATGTTACTATGTTTTTTTTTGCCTAACTTGCACATGGCTGTACTGTCAATAATAGTTACTGTCAATTTTCAAAGTACAACATTTTTTGACAATAAAAAAGTGTCTTTAATAGATTTTTCATTATTTTCAACGTTAAGTTAAAGTAGACTATAAACAAAAAAAATTAAATAAAAAAACATTATGAGCAAGAAAATACAATTCCTAAAGTAACGTGATTTTAAGCCAATGTAGGGTTAAATTGGTATCGTTGGGTCTCCATAAATTTAAGAAATAGTGATATCACAAAGGATCCCTATAATTTGCGTGATAAAATTCGCAACACATTTTGGACCAACCCTTTTAACATTGAACCTAATGATATATTTCCAAAAATATATTGATGTGAATATAAAAAAGGTTAAGTTAAGGTTACGTATAAATTATTTAAAAACACCTTATATTTATCAGAATATTTTATTCGATTAATCTCTCTTTCAATGGAACTTAGAGGTTGAAAAATTTTGTAGGATATGTCACTTGATAACTCTTGATATACTATAATTTAAAATATGAGCAATTAAATAACAACAATAATTTTATTTGTTTTTTTTTATACTTTTCACTTCGTAGTAACGAAATTTGTATGACCAAATCTTAATACAAATAATAATAAAATTTTGGACATCCACTTGTCATAAAAACGATACACTCTTTTTATTCCGAAATATAATAACTTATTTAAACACCACTCGTAATATAACCTGTTTTATACGAAAAGAAAACATTTCACTTCGAATTCTTTTATTATAATAAGTTTGTGCAATAACGACAGACCGCTACCCAGCTATCTTCATATTATAAATGAACCGAGAGATTACATTTATCACGTTTATATCCACGAGATGAGACAAGTGAAAACCGTAAACTTTTTTAAACACACCATGTTTTATATTGGAGGTAACTTTTATGTAATATTTTTTATATATTAATAATATTAGGATACACTCAAAGACCTATGGTGCAATCGTGAGTGGTTAGCCAAAAAAAAGCAGGTGATTTGTACACTCGATTGCCAAAAAGATGTGTTGTATGTATTTTATATTTTTTTTATATTTTGATGGTATATGATGATTTAAGTAATGAAGAGAGAGAAAAGAACTCACAGAAATCATGTTAACAATCAGTCCCCCACTGATCCACAACAGTGCAATGGTGATTATTCATTAAATAACATCACAATTTAAGCATTACAACATTCAGTTAAATAAGCGATAAAAGTTTAAAGCATATATATACGTTTCATGTATGTGCATATGCTTTAAGTGATCTAATTCATTACTATGCGTGGTATTTCAACCCACAACCATCGCGTTACCAGTCCTAGACTGTACCATATCCCCTCGACATATATTTTAATAATATTAAAATATTATTCAAATGCAACTATAAGAAATGACAATTCAATATTATTTATTATCTATATTTTATAGCAAGACGTCAAAATATAAAACGTGCATTCGAAACGCATCGAGCACAAAACAAATGAGGGTAGATTTGCAACGTGTTTGCGAAAGTATCAAATCCATAACTTATTCCGTACACGCGACCAACGCGCGAACTATAAATTTGATAGTTCATACACTAACCGAGAAACAGCGGAAAAATGAAAATGGTTTCATGGAAATATTTTTATTTAGTTCTATCGTTTTATGTATGCTAATCGTTTCTTGGCGGCTTTGTTTTTAAAGTTAATGTTTTTATATTGAAATTATATGTAAGATTTTAAAAATTTGCAGGATGTAAAGCTAGGCTTGACTGTACAAATGCCGCTATATACAGTTTTTTTTAACAAAATATACATTTAATCCTATTTATAAAAATAGCACCTTATATAATTTTAAAAATAATAACAAAATATTAACATCGGTTATATATTGCACCGTAACGACTTTATCTCCTTTTTTATATAATAGAGAAATATTATCAAAGGAAAAAGGTATCGATCGCTACGTGTAAATTAGCAATAATAATTTTAAAAAATCTAATATTTTTTAAGTCTTCCTTTCCTCATTTTCCCCGAATTTTGGCGGTATCGCGTGTTGAGTACCAGAACTCAAGGCCACACTGCTTCGACACTAGAGGAAAGAAATGAAAAAAATAAATAAAGAAATATTAATTTTATAAACTTTATAAAACTTTGAATTATATTCAGTCCATTAAAGAGTAACATGATTAACAGTCACATTCTTTCTCCATATATAAAACATTATTTTTAATAATATCCAAATCTAATTTAAATATTTAAATATATATTTTAGCCTCCAAACGAATATTTCGCTTTCCTCCACTGCATACTCTCAAGTCTCAAGCTATCTAGTATAAGATTCACGTAGCGGTATTCTGACGCAACCAATTATACTCGATACCGGTGTACAGTGACGTGTGCTCATAAACATATTAACTGAAGCGAAAGTTAAACAATACATAATATTATGAGTTAAGTAAAAAAACGTGACATAAGTTAAATGTGTGATATATCTAATTAAACAGTTTTTTTATATGTTGAGGCCAGTCGTGGCGCAGGTGCACATAGTGTGACTGTAAAATCGACTGGTTGTGGGTTCGATCCCCTCGAGGAGATGAAATATTTATTTAAATTTATATTTCCATTTCTTCTCTGGTGTCGAGGCAAAGTGGGACGTTGAGTTCTGCCACTCAACACGCAGTGCCTCCAGAATTCGGCAGAAAGTGGGGAACGAAGTGTCTTAACACAAGGTTCCCTCTGCCTACCCTGCTGTGTGCGGGATTACAGTTACGCGGGATTATAGCACGTGAAGCTGATTATTTATATGTTTATGTCAAAAATATCTAATATATTATAAAGAGGTCGGTCGTGCCGCAGTGGAACAGTGTGTGACTGTAAACGACAGATTGTGGGTTCGATTCCCAGTCGAGGAAAGGCAATATTAAATATTTTCATTTCTTCGCGTTGTTGTTGCCGCCACTCAACATGCTATGCCTTCAGAATTTGGCGGAAACTTGGAAGCGGAGTGTCTTAACACTAGCTTTTCTTTGCTACATGCGGGATACAGTGTAAAACTAAAAAAACATATGACGTTCCAAATATTCTGTATTCAAATAAACATATTAATTTATTTTGAATCATCGAATGAAATAAACCTACTACTGAAAAAAAGAGAAAAAAATATATTTATTATTAATTATCTTAACAGTAATAAGATTAACCGCAGAAAACAATATCTTTAGCACTTAATTATCGACCTTTAGTAGGATATAAAATAAATTATTAATAGCACTTAAAACAATTCTACGATTAGATTATTATAAAGCAGATTAATAAATATAAGGTAATATTAATAATTTATGTTAAGCCGCCCTTGGCTTAGAAAGGTAATAGAGATTGTTTAACAAAGCTTTTTTATATTTTTCTATAAAATATTATAAAGGATGTTAGCCCAAATTAATGCAAGAAGGATTATACTCGTAGTTGAATCATGGCTTATTACTTTAACTCCGCCGGAAGTTAAAAGATTGGTAACATTACTTCTACGTTGGAGGTCGGAGGCTCGATTCTCTTTTGAGTTTTTTTTTTGGTATTTGGCTATTTTCCTGTTTTTTAAAGCAATTGAGTTTAATAATATTTAGATAATAGTATACTCAAAAAATTAACTAATTTTATTGTGTTATCACAACAGTCAGAAAGCTATGTGAATTATTAAAAACATTGTTTATATTACTAGTAATATAACGAATATTTTAAATTTATTTAGAACTTACTTATAGTTTAAACTCCATGTAGCTTCTCAAGGATTCTACATACTGAAATATTTATTTAGACTGTATTGTTATATATTATTTAAATAAGTAAATGCAGACATATTTAGTAAAAAAATTGTACTATAAACGCTTTAATTTTAAGCTGTCTTATATCAAAACCGTTTATTTGCCACAAACAGATAAATAAATAAATAACATATTTCTGTTACTATTCAAGATATTCTCTGTTATATACATAATTATTATAGAAATAAACATAGTAAGAATCGTTAAATTAAACTTTATAAAGTTGGTTATAATTTCAAAATGAAGTGACTTTTTTCGTCAGAACCTTATACAAAATATCAAAGATATTTGTAACCAAACTGCATTTTTTTTTCTGTACGGAATTGTAAATTTTTTGAAATAGCCGCGAAGGATCCAATGAAACCAAGAACACAGTATCGGTGATACTGCAGGAAGATCACGTAAAAATTTGAAAGGCCCCCGCAGGTCGTGTATGGAAATGTCTGATTCTTGTCTTTTTTAAGACATTACACACTAGTGCCTCGAGCTCAATCAACTAAGCGCCATACTTTGTCTTAAAAGAATATTCCCTGTTGTGATTTCAACGTACAACAACAACAAAATTATTTAAACATAAAACATAACATATCTAGAGGACAGTAGCGCAGTTGCTTGTACCCACAAGTGCGTGTCTGTAAACGTGATTGGTTGTGGGTTCAATTCCCACTTGAGAAAATGAAATAATTAATATTTTCATTTTCTCGCTCTAGTAACAAGGCGAAGCGCAGCGTTTAGTACCATCCATACTATATGCGAAATGTGAAGTTAAAAAAAAAACATAACATAAATAAAAAATTCTAAGTATAAAAAATTCTGTAGAAATAATTTTGCTATTAAAACACTGCTCGCTACATAATAAGTATAGAAAACTAAATTTCACATTAACGCTAATACGAGAAAGCAAGAAAATATTTATTATATAAGTACGTATGTACATTCCATTACCATTTTCTACGAAACTTTTAGTTAAATCTCAACAATAATTCCCAATAGAATTTAAAATGTAAGCGAATTAAATGCAAAATACAGTCAGCTATTAACATAACTGAGAGCTCAAGATAGCTTTCGTGGTATGCTACCAGTTTAACCGGAGGGAGTCACTGCACTGAGGGTCACTCCTCTCAACATGTCCTGAATACTAACGTAATTTTACTCATATTGTATGTTTGTATTATATGTACCGGATGCCTTTGGATTTATGGATGTCTGTTGGAACCCAACGGTACCTGTTAAAGTCATTAGTCATTGGTTAAAATTGAAATAAAAAAAAGAATGGCATAAAATATGATATTAATTTCTTGGTACTGTATAATGCAACTGCATAATAAATTGTGATGTTTAACTTCCCGTTGTATACCGCATATAGCAGGGTAGACAGAGGGAACTTAAGAACCTAGTGTCCGTTCACTTCCGTTTTCCACTTTCCACCAAATTCTTAGGCATTGCGTGTAGAGTGGTAGAACTCCACGTTAAATATTTCATTTTACCGTTTGAAAATGGAGCCCACAATCTTCCGTTTACAGTCACTGGCTTTTCGCCACAGGGCCACGACGGCTCAACCCATTATTTAAAACCTTCATTTAAAAGGAATAATATGAGTTAAGTATGTACGTACCTAAACGAATTATCACATATTTTACTTCATTTATATAAACATATATCTAAATATACACGCTATTTAAATAATTTAAATTTAATTTATAGTAAATTTAGATAGAAGCACTATTTATATAGTGACTCTTGAATACCATTGAATAAATAAAAACCTCTTTAACCGCAGACTAACTGAAATCGACAGCTCAAAGGATTTTGCATAAAGAAGCTATTGTGGATATAATAAATAAATTTTGTATGCTTGCATTTTCTATAGTATATTTTATATATAGTAAAACCATTTTTTTATTAAATTACGACATTGAAACATCGTGTATCGGTCTTGTCGTGTGAATAACAAATTACCTTCGAGCTAGTGTCATACGTATATTGATAGCCGATTCAGAAGGATAATAAACGCAATTTATAGATAAACTCCTTAATGATACTATATTTATAGATTTACGTGATATACAAGTATAGTAGTATAGTATTGATAGTTACCTTGGTAATGTTTTGATGTGGCATTATTTTAAATTGGACTGTTTTATTTTAGTAAATATTTAAAGAGATAGTCATGTATATACTTTTTATGTATATTTTTTTAATATTTACCTTGTGAGGCCAGTAGTGGCGCAGAGGCACAAAGTGTGCCTGCGGCTGGTTGTAGATTCGATCCCCACTCGAGGAAATGAAATATTTATTTGAATTTATATTTCCATTTCTTCGCTTTGGCGTCGAGGCAAGAAGCGCGGCGTTGAGTTCCGTCACTCAGCACGCAATGCCTCTTAAATTCCGCTGAAAGTAGGGAACGGACTGTCTTCTTAACACTAGGTTCCCTCTGCCTACCCTGTTCTATGGGGATTCAGCGTATAGCTGATTAGATTTTCTTGTTTTTGATTTTTATTTACCTTATCTCTCTTAATTAAGATAAATTTGACAGTTCGTAAGTGTGGATGCTAAATCTATTACCGTAATGACAGCTTTACGGATCTAGATGTAATTTTACATATCCATCTTAGACGACATATCGTATTACTTAACTGAGTAACGGTCACGGATCTATATTAAAATACACACCATGATTCATGAGATCATTTACATATCTAATATTAATATATGTACAAATTCTCCTTCAATTTGTATTTGAACCCGCAACCACAATATTAAACTCAAAATTCAAGTTAATTTCTAATAACATCAAAAATATGGCAAAAACACACAAAATAACATACTTATTTATAGACTTTAAATGTCTAAACATAATTGCAATTATTCACTATAAACACAATACTAGCTTGTAACCTCGAGACCGTACAGTCATAAAACTATTAATCTCACATACACTAGCCTATACTTGGGTTAATATGTAGTTAATAGTTCAAAGTTTTAACTAAAGATGGTGTAAACAGTAACTCGGTCAAGTGGACGGATATGTTTCCCCGCTCTTGACATCACGCGAGGGTGAATGCCGACATAAAGGGGACCTTAGTTCTGTGTGTGCTACGTATTATGTTCCTTTTATAAAACTGTTTTAGTATATCTCCTTTGAAATGCGTTGTTTGAAGTGTGTTGTTGATATTTCTATTTGTGTTTTACTTTATTTTGCTATAGCTTCACGTTGTATACCACACGTAGTATAGTAGGCAGAGAGAACCTAGGAACGTAAAATATACTCCGTTCCAAGTAAGAGAATTCCGATCTCCATTTTCCACCAAATTCTAGAGGCATTGTGTGTTAAGTAGCGGTAAACAACGTCGCGCTTTGGCTCGTTATCAGAGCTCTGAGCGAAAAAACAAAATTATTATATATTTTATTTTCTCTAGTGGGAATCAAACTCACAACCTCGCACGTTTCTGCTTCTGCACCACGGCCAGGTTTTGCTGCAGATTAAAAGAAATTTGGCCAAAGTAAAGTAGTAGTATATATGCTTTTTCTTTTATTATATAGAATGTTAAACGAAATATGCAGGTTCATATTCTAGAATAAATTTTAAATTATGATATAAAGGGTAATTTGGCAACACAATTTTCACACATTTACGTCTCCACTATTATAATAAACACGTATTCGTACAATTTACAATGCATTAACATGTTTAACATAATACTACATGCACTTTTATTATGTTTCTAATGGCACTTTTTATAAATAGAGTTACTCTAAGCTCTCTTTTACGTAACTTTAAAATTACGTAAAATTCTAGATGACATTCTTAAAGATAAGATGGGAATGGACTATTCAAACGAATCTTTTCATTTCCTTTGTCATTTTACTTTTATCTTTTTAAATGAGATCAATATTGTAAAGCAATGTTTTTGAGAGAATCATATCTATCTTGTTCATTTAATATCAAACAGATATATCGTTCAAAACAATAATTTAGAATTATTATATAATGATTTGTATTAAAAATCTGTTTCTTTCTTTGAACTTCTTCTCTTAATCTGAATATCTTATCAAATTTTTGATATTAATATTTAAGTTCGAGGCCAGTCGTGAGGCAGCGGCACGAGGTGTGACTGTAAAACCGACTGGTTGTGGGTTCGATCCTCACTCGAGGAGATGAAATATTTACTTAAATTTATATTTAAATTTCTTCGCCCTGGTGTCAAAGTGCGGCGTTGAGTTCTGCCACTCAACACGCAATGCCTTTAGAATTTGGCAGAAAGTGGGGACTGGGGTGTATTAACACTAGGTTCCCTCTGCCTACCCTGCTGTGTGCGGGATACAGCGTGAAGCTGTATTAAAAATCTATGGGAAACTTTTTCTCTTAATCTGAACATGTTATCAAAATTTCGATATTAATATTTAAGTTATCATATCTATGAACTATTGCGGGCGTCCAAACAAACAGGTTTAGCTGCAAAAGGATTTATTTTGCGCTGAATCTATGTCAAGATCAAGGAGGCTGCAAACACGTTTGTTAGTCAGGCTTGTTTACCCACGGATGGCTAGCGTCACTGACCTACAAATACATCAAACTAATCGAAGAAACTCATTAGAAAAAACAACAGAATGAAAGGCGAAAGCTTCACTTCCACTAAACGTAACTCAACACCGATAAAATCATTTTAAAAATGTTACAAAATTACTTACTATTTGCTGTCTAGAATTTGTTATGTTACATGTCATTTGTATTCGCCTGGTGTTCTTTATAGAAAATACTACATAATCGAGTCTCAGAGGAGTTCGGATACAAAAAATTCTATTACAAGTATCGGTCCAGGTTGGCATACTAATAAAGGAAAGACCAAATTTTGCGCCTCCTCATCTAAGTTTAAAGAACGAAACGCTAAAATACTGATTAAGCTAGCCCAATGTTGTTTAACTTTGCAAATATAAAAATAAGTTTGTTTAGAAAGAACGTAGTTTCAAATCGACTGGTAGAAGAGAATACGAAATAATGCATTCGATACAGCAACTTCGAGACTTAATCTCAGTTGGGATTACTTGAGTTCTGTATACCATCCGTTCCTGGCCCATTAGTTAAGGAGTTGGTCTGGTCGTATCATTTTATTTTAGCTTCGCGTAACGCGATGAGCTGGAAGCAGTCCGACAACTTTCAAACAAGATGAACAGCGGACTTCAGTTTTATTTCTTCAAGTTTTATTCTTACTTTCAACACTTTTTAAATATTACTATGTATATATATATGTTAACAAACAAACAAACTTTTAGTTCTGTCTACATATATTTACTGTTATAGACAAACATATAGACAAGCTAAAATTTTAATTTTATTTACATTAAGCAGTCTAAAACATATTTTCATCACATTTAAAGTAAGATCTCATATATATATGAGAATTTATGCCTATTAGTCGTATTAACTATAAATAATTTTAATTTATTAATAATTACTTTAAATAAAATAAAACTAAACTAATAATAATGAAACATTTTTAAATATTATAATAAATTTTAAAAAATATTCTTTAATATTCACTTTCAATTATAGTGCTCTCTAAATATCCCTATTAAGCGTAATACAGATTACTGATGAATTGCACTATAAGAAAATGCTTCAAAACAGATTTAGGGCAATGAGGTGCAATTTGTAGGTGGTTATATTGTATAATATCACTCAAATGTCTTATTAAAATAATACTACAGAGTACATCTAAGCATAATTAAATAAAATAGGCATAACCAACATTAAATTGGATAATAATAACGTACGGCGGTACAAATGTTAAAGGTAGATCATAAGAATCGTATAAACCATTATAAAATATTTACGAATAATACCAGTAGAAATCGAACCCACACCCCCAAATGGTGTCAACAGAACCGTATATCAATTGAAGCTAAGACTTTTCCACGATTCAACTATATTCAAGAATATTTTTAGCATTATTTAGTATATTTTCATTAAAATAAATTCTAAATACAGACTCATTGTACTATGCAAACTCTCTAGAGCGCAATAAAGTTGTGTATCTGGAATATAAATTATTATAATCAAAATAAATCTATCAACGTAAAATAAATGAACAATTACAAGTTTATATACGAGTTTAATTCAATTCGCCACCGGCTAATCTAATTGAGGCTCGAGTAAACAACAAAAATCCGGTCGTGGCGCAGAGGCACAAATTGTGACTGTAAAATCGACTGGTTGTGGGTTCGATCCCCACTCGAGGAAGTGAAATATTTATATACATTTATATTTTCATTTCTTCGTTCTGGTGTCGAGACAAAGCGCGGCGTTGAGTTCTGCACGCAATGCCTCCAGAATTCGGCGGAAAATGGGGAACAGAGTGTTTTAACACGAGGTTCCCTCTGCCTACTCCGCTGTGTACGGGATACAGCGTGAAGCTGTTGTTTATAACAACAAAAAATCTCGTGTTACTCACAACTTTCTATATCAATGGAGATTTAGCCGTTGATCTCCAGTGACCGTGATTACGTAAATGAATAAATCTTTACTACAGATGTAACAGCTTTCTTTTAACAAAGAACTGTTATCTTATATCATCAGATGATACTTTCAAAAATTACAACGCAAACCAATCATATATCACATAAATATTTATAAATGTCTTATTAAAAATCTCTTCAACCTGTCAGCGAAACCTGTAATTATATGAACTATTGAATTTCTCGTATAAAGCGGACTTGATTGTTTCTTCTTTTTTTTTGTCATAATTTTATTTTGGCTTGATTGTGTTTTACCGTTGTATGAAACATGAAATGTTCACATTTAACAGGTTCAAATATCGGACAGCGATAATGTTTATATAAAAAAGGAAATGTGCCACTGGATCTCAGAAATGACTTCTTGCAATTTGTTGATGTATTAAACAAAATGTCTTAAAATATATATATATATATATATATGATATTGTGAAAAGAAATATTATTATTTTACCGTTTTATTTTGTTACTATATAATAGCAGGTAAATACCTCTAAAAATATCAATACTTTGAGGAGATATTGATTTATTAGAAAATTGTATTCATATAAAGATATTGATTTTAAATATTGCAAACGCACCTAAGCTGGTGTCAACTATAAACCCTTGGTATGCCTATGAATGCACCAATTACTAGAATTATTGAACCGGTTTTAATGCAATCTACTTTTCTGTGCCTACGTAAAGGTTCTACTTTGTAAAGGTTAAAATGTAAAATATGGAAACGTTTAAAATATTTCCATATCTAAATTTGTAGATTTTAAGCCGAAAGGAAGGACTGACCTTTTAGTTTGAATTTGATTTTTAAAATTATTTAAATATGATAACAGAAACAGGGCACTCGAGAAAATAGTATTTTATTAAGATTATTTTATTGTATACATTTAATAACTCCTTAAAAAAAGTAAGTACATAACATTTTTGTTTCCACTAATTCAGAAAACGATGTCTTTATATAACAGAATAAAGAGAACGGAATGTCAGGTTACTAGACTCCCTTCAACGTCGCTTCAATGTTGATTGGAGTTAAAATATTTAAGATATTTTAATATACAGACATACAGATTCCGTTACATCAGAAAATATTAATAATGACATAGAGTGAATCCTTATTTTAAAACTTAACTTATATCTCTCTTACCACTTACTTTTCCATCATAATTCTGTTTTTGCCATTCTTTCATCACTCATTCGTTCGACGTGCCCAAACCAGCAACGACATCCTCGCTAGTACCTGCCATTCTGAGTTCTAGAAAATATACTCGTAATATCATTATAGATAGCATAATAATTTAATATTTATTTTAAAACTAAATAAAACTAGAAAAGTTGTTATATGTAACAAGTAAACTAAGAACATGCGACAAGTCCTAACAAACTTTCCATTTGTAATATATTTTTTCCTAGAATGCTTAGTAATATACACTGGCATCCATATAATGATAATGATAGTTAGAATATTATTGCTATTTTTATATATAAATAATAGTTTTGATTTTTATAAATTAAGGCATTATATTTCCATTTCTGCGCTCTGGTGTCGAGGCAAAGCGCGGCGTTTAGTTCTGTCACTTAACACGCAATGCCTCCAGAATTCGGCAGATAATGAGGAACGGAATGTCTTACACTAGGTCCCCTTTGCCTACCCTGCCGTGTGCGGGATACAGCGTGAAGCCGAAAAAAAAGGCGAAGCGCTACGTTGAGTTACTCCACTCAACACTCAAAGCCTCCAGAATTCGGAACATTCGGAGTGTTTTAACACTAAACTTCGTAGGGCTACCATGCTACATGCGAGATACAGCGTGAAGCTGACAAAATAAAATCTTAATAGATAGCCTTTAAAGTACATTTTCTCGTTAAGTTGAGTTATGCGCGAGTGAGTACGTCTTATCACAGCTGCCACTTTCCAGAGAAAGCCAATTTATATTTTATATTCAAAACTACAATTACGCTATTACATTCAATTTTTACAGTTTTACGACTCAAAATTTGTTTTAGTTTGCATAGATTATATGTTTGTAGCTATATAACTTGTACAAGTCTCTATCATGTAATTTTATTGTTTTAGAAGTTACTTTCTTTATGGAAATGAACAGTTATTGTAATTATCATTTATTATGGTAAAAACCTTTCTAATACCTTGATATTTTCCACATAAATCAGCTTCACGCTATATCCCGCACACAGCAAGGTAAACAGAGGAATTAGTGTTCAGACACTTCGTTCCCTATTTTCGCCGAATTCTGGAGGCATTGCGTGTTTAATGGCGAAAGTTAAAGCCACGCTTTGCCTCGACGCCAGAGCGAAGAAATGAAAATATAAATAAATATTCAATTTACTCGAGTGGGGATCGAACACAACCAGTCGCATTTACAGTCACACACTTGTACACCTCCTCCACGACTAACCAATAAAATGCTTATAGTTTTTAATTTTTATTTAATGCGTACACAGAGAGAATCTGGTGTTAAGACACTTTGGCCCTAACACGCCGCCCTATTTTTGAGACATTGCGGATTGAGAGGTGGAATTGAACGCCCCGCTTTGTCTTCTCGCCAAAGCGTTCATTTCCCCCCAGTAGTAATTGAACCCACCACCATTGCCTTCACAGTCAGACCCTATGTTGCTACGCCAAGATGACGTCATTAACTACTATCTTTTAAAATATAAATATATATACTTTAACGTAAAGCTATCAAACACTTTAAGTTTTTTAAGTCACAGCGTCATTATAAAAATTACTTACATCCTTTATTACAATAAAACAAAAAGCATTACAAAGATCATGATATATTTTATGGTAAAGTGATATGTGCGTAAATTATACTAAAATGTGATAAACGTAAAAAAAATGTACTGTAGCCATTTTAAATTATAAAAAAAATATTGATATTTATTGAACTTACAAACAGGTGAACTACGTAATTGTTTTTAAAATGAAAGTAATTTAACTCACTTAGTAATAAGGCGACAGCGACCTATTTCGAAATTAAATTATACTTTCTTTAATTATTAAACGCAGCGTTGAGTTCCGCCACTCAACACGCAATGTCTTAGAACTTGGCGGAAAGTGAGGAACGGAGTGTATGAACACTAGGTTCCCTGTGCCTACCCTGCTGTATGCGGGATACTTAATTTATATTTAGCGTTTTTAGATTTTTACCTAGATTACTATATATCCACAAACTGAACTTGGTGCAAAATCGAGAGAAGAATATTCGAATAGTTTACTAAATCAGTATACTTTAATCATCCGTATAGTTTACAAAATTTTACCATTCGGCACGCCAGCTAATTCCAGTGACACAACTCCATTTAGGTACTTGCTGTAAGGTCGTTGACATTATGTGTAATATCAAGATAATATTTTTTTATTTTTTTTAAGAAAAGAGAGAGAAACCAGAGAGAATTTATTGTCAAAACACAACTCCATTTAGGTACTTGCTGTAAGGTCGTTGACATTATGTGTAATATCAAGACAATGTTTTTTTTTAAGAGAAGAGAGAGAAAGCAGAAAGAATTTATTGTCAAAACATTCCTTCTCTAATTTCTGCCAAAATTTGACGGACAACATCGTCTGACGGACAAGATCATCTTATAAGAACTGACGAATGGAAATATCAAGAATGGGGATCGAATCCACAACCGTCGCGATAAAAGTTAGATGTTGCTACACTGAGTCACAATGGCCTTGGAGCCTTTGATTTTTTTCACTTAATTATAGTTATAATATTATAAATACAGAATTTATCCGAATTTGTAATTCATATAAATCTTATAGTTATGTTATTAGATTTAATAGGCTTACATCACTAAATAGTTGAAACACTTGTAATAAATAATATTCAATTATACTAATATATGATTCAAGTAATATTACAGATTATATAATTTCGTCTAAATTAATCTTCTATGCCTTCACATTATATCCTATAATTTAATATTACACCATTCTCAATTTATATTTACTCTATATCTAAATTGAAGCCAGTCGTGGCGCAGCGGCACAAAGTGTAACCGTAAATCGACTGGTTGTGGGTTCGATCCCCGCTAGAGGAAATAAAATATTTTACTTAAATTTATATTTTCACTTCTTCGCTCTGGAGTTGAGGCAAAAGCAGGGCGTTGAGTTCCGCCACTCAACACGCAATGCCTCCAGAATTAGGCAGAAGTGGGGAACGGAGTGTCATAACTTTAGGTTCCCTCTGTCTACCCTGCTGAGTGCGGGATACAGCGTGAAGCTGATTTTTTTTCTATAGATATAGAAAAATCTATATCTATAGAAAAAAAATCAGTTCCACGCTCAGATCGGTCTCTTCAATGAATTCATATTTTTGATTCGATTATTTCAATAACATCTATTTTTTTTACATAATTTATTATTACAACAACAAAAAACTGTATTACTCGAATCAAGGAGTTTATTTCACAAAATAATTTCTCGATATTTATGACTCGATTTTTCATTTCACAGACAACATATTTTTTTACATAATTAACAACAAAAAAAGACTGTATTACTCGAATCGCCGATTAAATTTCATAAAATAATTTCGGTCCGTGTCTGAAATATCTAGTTTCTAATATTTACACCATAGTAAGCATTTGTAGTGTAAAGAATCAAACAGAAATAAGACTAAAATGTATTATCGATAAGAAACATTTTCAAATGGCGCGAGAGATGTTACCGATGTCCAGCGACCGTCCTAAATGCATCGCAATTACCAAGTCTTTGGCAACTCTAAGCTGTTAAGTAGAACTACTTAACAAATTCATATAAATACATATAATAAAATTGTAATTGTTTGGTGTTCGTATGTATTTGTTAATAGGAGATATATTAAATAATATATTAAAAATAAAAAATTAATTCAGCTTCACGCTGTATCCCGCACACAGCAGGGTAGGCGGAATCTAGTATTAAGACACTTCGATGCCCACTTATCGCCGAATTTTGGAGGCAATGCGTGTTTAGCGGCGAAACTCGACGCCGCGCTTTGCCTCGACACCAGAGCGAAGAAATGGAAATATAAATTTCAATAAATATTTCATTTCCTAAAGTGGGGGCCGAACCCACAACCAGTCGCGTTTACAGTCACAGCTTGTATTGCTGCGCCACGATTGGCTTCAAATAAAATTAAATGTTCATATTAGTAAAAAATATATACAAATTATTTATTTTCTGAAGTAGTTAACTTTGTTTTAGCTTCACGCTGTATCCCGTACATAATAGGTTAAAGGAAAGAATCATAACCTATTGTTACTGTCTTGACACTAGGTTCAATTTTTTGTAAGGCTTCTAACATTAGGCTTCCATTATCGGCTGTCCGCCGCCGCCTAGAGGCACTGTAGTTAACCTACTAATATACTAATATGTATGTGTAATACTAATAAGTTTTTTTTTAATTTTTACTTTAGTTGATGATCTTAATTAGCTGTTCAGTGGTATTATTTAATGAACTATGAAAATTTTAATAATAATTATCGTAGAGAGTAAACATTTTTTTTAAAAAAGTTAAAAAGTGTTAAAATGTTTTTTTACGATATAAAGTTTTACTATACTATAATTAAATAACAAAATAGTGGTAATGAAAATGATATTTGTAAGCTGTGTTCAATTTAAAAAGTAAATTCGTTAAGAGGGAAAGCGTGACCGATCCATTACACCGAATGCCCTTTGATTGCGAATACCAACAAAATCTTCGATGACACAACACAAATGATGTCAGATTAAACAAATTAAGTAATTAGTTTTAAGTTCCTCGTAATATAATGTATACTGAAAACTTTATGTTTTTACTTTTTTTATATTTTCATTTCTACGCTCTGATGACGAGGCAAAGCGCGGCGTTCAGTTCCGCCATTTAACACACAATGCCAGAATTGCGCAGAAAATGAGGAACAGAGTGTCTCAGTACCGGGTCCTTCTATCTACTGACACTGTGCTGCAACGTGAAGCTAAAAAAATATTTTTACTATTTGTTTGTATTATCTTATTATTATTTTTTATTAAAATTATTACAATTACTAGAGACATTATTTTGGATTCTATTACATTAATAAATGCTCTGAATAACAGTTTTTCTCATAAATCTTCCATGTACAGACAGCGATGAGTTAAACATTTATTATATGTATAGATATGACATTTTTATAGGGCTTGAAAACAACAATTGTTTATAGCCATAAGGTATAAATAACATATATACCTAAGCGAAATTATTAATTTTATCGCAAAATAATAATTATAGATAAAACCCTGAGAATATTTTTAACATATTATATTATATTAGATAATAAAAAACCTCAAAACAATGTTGCCCGCTCAGAAGTTCTCATATGCTGTAAATTTAAAATTACTCATAACTTTACAATTTTCTTTAATAGCAACACAGCACAGCACCATGACCCAAATTGCCCCTCGGTAGTCCTTTAAACGGTTATTGAAAGCTTTGTGGTAAAGACTTTAATGATGATTAATGTCATTATAAGTCATCACCGCTTGGTCTCCTCACTAGTTTCTATGGGGCCTAAGGTTATATTTTTTATGGTAAAGAGTATAATATTTTTTTAAAGTTGTCGTAGTTAAATGGTATAATCAGTGTATATGATGTTTGTTGGTTGGTTTTTCAAAATAAAAATGTCAAATATATTAAGAGGATGATAGGGTAAATCTGACCGCAGTCCAGGTTACGTGGCATTTTTTGATAAACGCACTATCAATTAGATTTTTCAATTAAAAATTGAGGTTGCAGCGTTCAATCAAATTCTTCAGTTTTATACTATAAGCATAAATATAAAGCATGACCATACAATAACTCTAAATTGTACTTAAACTTCAGAAACACATTCAGTTTTTCCTGCCCCTGTTATATTCTAGAGATTTTTATTTTCTACATCAGGTTGTATCCCGCATGTAGCAGGGTAGGAAGAGGGAGCCTAGTGTTAAGGCACTCCGCCCCGATTTCTAGAGGCATTAAGTCTTGAGTAAGAGAACTCAACGCCGCTCTTTGGGCTTGACACCAAAACGAAGAAATAAAAAAAATAAAAAAATTCTTCGAGTGAGAATAGAACCTACAACCTGTCGCTAGTGATCTACAAACTTAAAAAACCTACCTCACCGATGTTATGCAAATAACAACTGTCACTTGTGTAACCGATGGCGTGCTTGTGGTGAATCGATCTAGATCGCTCTCTTTTGAAGATCGACGTACGTGTGTCGTACGCGACGAGAATAACTCAAACCATTCTTGCACATTGCAAGAGTGTCACAATACATACCTATGGTATTCTGATGAAATATTTTTTATATATACTCATACATGTATATGTGTTTATTGTTATAAGTTTCTATATTAAATGAATTTTTTAACTAAGTAAGAAAGTTTTGTTCTTTTTTTAGCTCTACAGAGTGAATTTGGGAATCTGGTGTTAGGTGTCTTAGTTTCCGTTCCTATTAAGACACTTCCATTCCTCACTTTCTACCGAATTCTAGAATCAATGTGTGTTGAGTGGCGAAGCTTATCGCCGCGTTTTGCCTCGTTGCCAGTGCGAAAAAATGAAAATATTAAATATTTAATTTGCTCAAGTGGGAATCAAATCCACAATTTGTTCTCTGCGCCACGACTCTGGAAAGGTATATTATCAATCTAACTGACTGGAAAGGTATATTTCTCAATAATTAAAATGTTTTTGAAAAGTTGATTTCAGTTTCAATAGTCTCAGTTTACGTACTAGGACATTATACAGGGTATGTAAATATAAGCATAAAAGAGTTCCTCGTGAAACTACTGTTTATATATAATATTCATTTATGTAATGAATATTGTTGCTTAAAGCTGAGGACTGTGGACATGCGT
This sequence comes from Heliconius hermathena, assembly GCA_013403705.1. Taxonomy (NCBI): domain Eukaryota; kingdom Metazoa; phylum Arthropoda; class Insecta; order Lepidoptera; family Nymphalidae; genus Heliconius; species Heliconius hermathena. Next base: position 207,576 of record JAAIXJ010000315.1, on the reverse strand, counting down.
GTATTTAATTTCTTGGCTTAAAAAACTTTGTTGAAGGCTAATTATAATAGTTTACAGAACTGGTAATAAATAAAATTTTAATAAAAGAAAAAATAATATTTATATTATAATAAATAGTAACACTAAAAAAACAAAAATACAAAAAAATCGTACACTAATTATACTAACACGTTGTCACCTTAGTTCATAAGAAACCTTAGAATATCCGTGGTTATTTATTTATATATTTCTAAATATTTATTTTCATTAATTTATGATTAACACAATAAAAAAAAGGATTTAATTTAATGTTTTATAGTTTCTTGAACAAACAATTTTAGTATAACTTACACAAAATATAATTAAAAAAAAAACTAAAACGAATATTAAAAAAATATATACTGTACACAAACTCACCGACAAAAAAAATATTAGTTAATATTAATATATAATATTTTTCTACATTCTCACATACATATATATGTTTAGAACTTATCTACTAAGAATCGCATGTCCATACATTAGTCGCACTAGGTAATAACGCGAGTCGCTCTCTCTGGCATCATTCCGGCACCATTCAAGCGACAAGTCGAGCCGCTTTCTTTTGCACACTATCGGAAGAATCTCAACATGTACAGGAAGTAAACAAACGTATATACATATGTATATATATAATGAATATACGTATATCGACTCTGTACATTTTATAATTGTTATATATGCCTAGTTTTTAAAATAGTAAAAAATATAAATTAAATTATTAAAAATTTACATTTGTAAAATGCAATTAATAAATTTAATTACTTCCATTATTTGTGTTTTGAGGCCAGTCGTGGCGTAGCGGCACAGAGTGTGACTGTAAAACCGACTGGTTGTGGGTTCGATCCCCACTCGAGGAGATGAAATATTTACTTAAATTTATATTTCCATTTCTTCGCTCTGGTGTCGAGGCTAAGCGCGGCGTTGAGTTCTGCCACTCAACACAATGCAATGCCTCCAGAATTCGGCAGAAAGTGGGGAACAGAGTGTCTTAACATTAGGTTCCCTCGCCTACCCTGTTGTGTGCGGGATACAGCGTGAAACTGATTTATTATTTTTGTTTCCTCGATCAGATAATGAAGTAATGTGCGGCGTTGCGTTCCGCCACTCCAGTACTCAATGCCTATAGAATTCGGTGGAAAGTGTGGAGCGGAATATCTTAATAGAAAACAGAGTGTAGTGGATTCCCAACGCCGCGCTTTGCCTGCCACCAGACCGAAGAAATAGAAATATAAATTTAAATAAATATATTGAGGCCAGTCGGGGCGCAGCGGCACGAGGTGTGATTGTGAAACCGACTGGTTGTGGGTTCGATTCCCACTTGGGGAGATGAAATATTTACTTAAATTTATATTTCCGTTTTCTTCGCTCTGGTATCGAGGTTAAGCGCGGGGTTGAGTTCTGCCACCCAACACGCAATGCCTCCAGAATTCGGCAGAAAGCAAAGGTTCCCTCTGCCTACCCTGCTGTGTGCGGAATACAGCGTAAAGCAAAAAAAATAATAAATAAATATTTCATCTCTTCGAGTGGGGATCGAACTCACAACCAGTCGATTTTACAGTCACACTTTGTACCCCTGCGCATCGACTCGCCCACCAAAAATTGTCATAAATATTCGCGAACCAGCTAATCTATTAAATTCTAAAGGTTTTAAAACAAAGCCTTGTACCACAAACATAATAATAATAATTATATAATAAAATGTCATCATAAAATCATCAATGTAATATTACAGCATCGTCAATTTATATTATAAGTTGTCACTATATGCGTGTATTAAGGACATTAAACAATATAAGGTTAGAAAAACAACTTGATTATATAATAAAATATATTGAATAAATATTATACGAGCTGATCCTCGGCCATCCATGTGATTGAGTTGCAAAAGTGTTTTAAATGAAATATGTTTATGTATTTATATAATAAACTATTCGATGAATGTTTGTTTGTGTTAAAATGATAATAGTAGTAGGTATATTATGGACTTATTTTTGATTTATTTCTTATATAATATTATATAATATTATTTTTCTTCTAAGGGGGCTGAATAAATACATTACTATTTTTTGGTCAGAATAAATTTTACAATGAAAATGTTTCTAATGGAATTTAAAGTTTATTTTCATTTTCTTAGCTCTGGTGTCGAGGCAATGTGCAGTGATGAGTTCCGCCACTCAACTCGCAATGCTTCCAGAACTTGGCGGAAAGTGGGGAATGGAATGTCTTAACATTAGGTTCCCTCTGCCTACCCTGCTGTGTGCGGGATACAGCGTGAAGCTGATTTAATTTAATTTTTTTGACACAGATTATATACATTCTATTGTGTCACTAACAAATTATATATCCTTCATTGTGTTTATTATTACTACAATTATATATTATAAGGTCAGGAAGTCGATAATAATTTATAATACATATAATATAATATAATATATATACAGTATTTTGTTATTATTAATTATATAATAACACATATAACGGGTATTAAGAATAAAACATAGTGCAAAGTACTTTATTGAAGTTTTATAATATGTTTATTAGTAAAATATCCCAAAAATTTTATATATAATTCTTGAGTAATATTGTTAGAAGTACGACTGTATTCTTTCAGTCCACAACGACTAAGATTTTATATAGAAAAAAAATATAAAATAGTAAAGAGGAAATATGAAACTTAAAATAATAAAATATTTCTTATTAGATTTTATTGTTAGTAACAAACTACAGTTTTTAGTAATAATATTGTTAGTAACAAAATATATTCAAATAAAATTAAAGCTAAATTCTTAAAAAAAAATATTTATATGTCTAGATTAGACATATAAATATTTTTTTTTAAGAATAGAATTAGGTAGGTAGTAGGTTTACTACATATTATCTTGAGGCCAGTCGTGGCGCAGCGGTTCAGGTAAATACTAAATGTTTTGAGTTTGAACCATTCGCAAAATTTAGAAGAGAAATATTTAATATTTTCATTTCTTCGCTCCGATTTCGAGGCGTGGCGTAGAATTCCGTCACTTAACATGCAATGCGATAGAAAATGGAGATGGGGATCGAAAAAATGGGGATGGGAGCAGAGTGTCTTAACACTAGATTCTCAGGTTACCTCAGTCAAACCCGTTATGTACGACATACAGCGTGGAGCTAAAAAATCAATATTATTTAACTATTATACTTTACATTTCAGTCTTGAATGGCTTAACAGTGACAGAATATAGATCTGTCATTGTAAGTTCACTCTCACGTCATACTATTAACCTCATGTTCAGGTCGTAACACATAACCTTGCAATAATTACTTACAAAAACTGCTATTCTATAGTCTACAAGCACCACATGACATTGCTATAATCGTTTGCCCTTAAAAGTTCTATGAACGGTCGCGGTAAATTCTTAAGCAAATGGTTATTTATCCGTGTAATTGTTATAGAAATACTAGATGCTTATTTATCTTGAGTAAATGCTCCTCTGGGACGATATATTCCTTAGATTACAGGTAAGATACTAAATAGATACATACTTATTTAGAAAACGTATAAAAACATTATTTTCTAAGTGTGGAACAACACTTTAGAAATGTCAAAAGAAAATAGATATAGATATTTTTTTGCCTATATCTAGAGATTGAAGATACAACAACCGCATGAAACTAATTAAGCGTTAAAATTGAAATACAAAGTGTCTTTCAATTTTCTGTTTCTGTTTGAACATTATCAAAGTACATTTATATTATCAAGACAAAAATATTAACCCGAACAAAAAATATTCATAAAAAGAAAACAAACCAAAAACTCCTATTACCTAATATAAACATTACAACATATTAGAACATATATGAATTAACACACTTACCATACATATAAAACATTTGCTGATACACAATGTATATATAAAAAGAGACACAAAAACGACCCCCGACATATGAAGCGTGAGGTCACGTCACGCTGCGCACGCGCAGTTAAGTAATACCTCTGTTTAAGCAGTCGTGACAGCAAATGCTTCCTCGTAGCTGATATACTATGACATCACTATAATAGATTTTTTTCTCAATGAAATGCTGCAAGGTCAAAATACCTATTTATCATTACAAAAAATGTTTATAATGCATTCAAACCTCCATTCCTATATTAAAAATTAAATGCACTACATACTCGCGTGTCTGCTTTGAGATTTATTAATTATTGTGTTTATTTTTTAGAGGTAAGACATATTTATTGGTCATTAGTCACGCGAGTCTTATTTATTGCGAGTGGTTGAATGCTCTTGGATCTGACTCCGCTGAATTCCAATAAAGATCTCGATAAAAGTTTGCAGAATACGAACAGTTCATTCAAAATTAGATTTATAAGCAAAATTCTCCATAACAATTGCCGCCGACAGGTGGGCAGCGGAATAAATCGTGGAGTTTTATCGTTAACGCCAGAAAAGCCGGACCGGTCCAGGTAATAATTTCAATCTGCACCACCGTCGGAACTTCAAAACGGGCAAACTTGAAGCCATTATGTTTTAATTTGGCACACGAAAACAAATAATACGCCGTCAGGTAAGTAAAAGGGGTAAACTTCAGGTAAAATTTAATGAAACAACGGAGAGATCCCTCTGTTCTGCGAGCATAAGATACGAAATTTTCATTCAAAATTAAGTAAGAAACTGAAACTCCGATTCGGATTCCTTTAGAAGTCCGTTCAATTGCCTTTTGAAACTAAATCACAAGTTTTAACGAATTACTATCACAATAAGGTATTGAATATTAAAATTTGGATTCAAATTCAATTAAATTTGATGAAATGGTAAGATTGTAAGTATAGACAATGTGGATACGATTAAGAACGCAATTTGTTTATTTTTTTTTAATTTAAACGACTTAATAACGTAATTAACAAAGCAAAGAGAGAGTATATTTATTCTGATGGCTTATTCTAGTTAAATCCTAATCTTAAAGTTTTTTTTTTTTGAAAAAATAAAAAGTTAAAATAAATTGAAGATGAAATTACTAGTGTATATTTGTAGCTGTGTACAGATAAATTATCTAAAAAAATGTAATAACAAATGCATATTTAATAATTTCGGAACAGAATGTCTTGACACTAGGTTCCCAACCCTCTCTGCCTACCCTGCTAACATTGCTGTTTTTCAGGAAAACAGCGAGAAGCTAAAAAATACTTAATAAAAATAATTATATTATAATTTACATTAAGAAATTAACTTTATACTCAGTGACATTAAGTAAGTATCACTTGAGACAAGATAATAATTTTGTAGGTGAGACATGATATATCCTTTTAAGATAAGTCTTGTAAGACCACGCCTAGAACAGGTAAAACGAACAGGAAGGCCGGGACGGAACACGTTGTGAATGTATGACGTGTGCGTACTTAACTTTTATTACTTGGTTGTGTTTGTCATAATGCAGTGAATTCATTAATATCACCATTTTTAAAATATATATATTTTTTGCTCTCTATAATTAAATATTTCAAAACAAATCAAATCAGCTTCACGGTGTATCCCGCACACAGCAGGGTAGGCAAAAGGGATCTAGTGTTAAGACACTTTCCGCCGAGTTCTGGAGGCATTGCGTGTTGAATGGCGGAACTCAACGCCGCCCTTTGCCTCGACATCAGAGCGAAGAAATAAAAGTATAAATGTAAATAAATATTTCACTTTCTCGAGTGGGGATTGAACCTACAACCAGTCAATGGAATTAAATATTTAAGACATATTTATGATCATTATTTTTAAATTATAATTAGAATCAAGTGAAACTTTCACCGTAATTCAATTTCTTCCCCAGAGGTGTTTACTATGAACAAGTATCTTATGCAAATTTAAACTAGAAATATATAAATTCTTTAGTTTATTTAAGCAAGGCAGATTACTTATAGTAATTATTTTTCCATACGATTACCTCGACTATAATAAATTAAAGAAAGTCAGTCAATACCTGGGGAGGTTTCTTCCAGAATAAATACAACTATTGGAAGAGTCTCTACATATTTCAAAAGAATGTGTACAATATAGGTACATAAAAATTAAACCATATCATCTTCACACTGTAACCCGCGCACAGCAGGGTAGGCAGATGGAACCTAATTTTAAGACACTCTGTTCTCCACTTACCACCGAATTATGGAATTGGAAATTAATTAATTTCCTCGAGTGGGGATCGAACCCACAACCAGTTACGTTGCGTCACACTTTATGCCCCTGCACCACGACTGGCATGCACTCATGGCATGTAGGTACATAAATCAGCTTCACGCTGTACCCCGCACGCAGCACACTAGGCAGAGGGGACCTAGTGTTAAGACACTCCGTTCCCCATTTTCTGCCGAATTCTGGAGACATGGAGTGTTGAGTGGCAGTACTCAACGCCGCGCTTTTACCTCGACACCAGAGCGAAGAAATGGAAATTCAAATTTAAATAGATATTTCATCTCCTCGAGTGCGGATCGAACCCACAACCAGCCGCGTTTACAGACCTGCACCACGACTGGCCTCGTGTATGTAGACATGTAGGTACATATTTTAGCTATATACTCTGTATTAAGTGGAATATCGTTCTACAAGATGTTCCACCCTTGAGGGATATTAATCAGACTCATACCTCATAAGTTTACAACTATGAAATTTGATCAAAGTGATCTACTCTCTATGTTATATTCAGCTGGAGGTATACTAAAGTTAAATCACAATATAGTGTTTGTAACACAATATAGTGTTTGTAAACCGACCAGGCGATCTGACCACTAAGTCATACGTTCAATAGCCGAACAAGCCGAACGAATAAGCCGAACGTATGGCTTAGGGACCAGAGCGCCTGGTCGGTTTCTAGGAGGCGCGGGTTCAAGTCCCGCTACATTAAAATTTTTATACGTTTTCTAAATAAGTATTGTAAAAGTTATTACAGTTTATCTTTTTCTTGTATTCATGTATCGTTTTTATTTTAGTATATAGTTAATCAACTAGAAAGTTTCAAGATAGTTCATTAGTTTATGTAAAAAGACATGTTTATGCATGTACGCACATAAGAAGTTATGCTTCTTTAGCGTTACAAGATAAAAATCTTTCTATAAACTTTATCCCTCGCGTTATCCTATGTTTGTAGATAAAACTACACTAATAATAAAAAAATGTATTTATTTATTTCATTGAAAGGAAATTTTATAATAACGCATTATTTATTATACTTAAATAAATTTGATTTAAATATCATTAAAAATATAATATTAGTACATATTTTTTGTGAGGAATCGTAAATAAATACTCTCATCATTTTTCTCTCAACACGCCAAAAAGAAAAAGAATAAGTTCAAAAATGGATGGTATAATTAATTATTGAATAAATAAATATCATAGAATCCACAAGTTTCCAACGTTAACAGAAAAAATTTTGACGACTGACCGATTTGCGGGGGCGCCAGGTGAGGCGTTCGTTTTCATACTAACTTGTATTATGCTAATCAACTTCTCTGACTTTTCAAATAGAATAAATTTTAATTTCTCCACCTCCTTCCGCCCCTCCATTTAGAAGTTTCTTTTTCCTGAATAGATTTTCCTTACTGATTAATTTTCGAAACTCATTCTCATTTTCATTGAATGAAGCAAGTTTAATTAACAGTGAAGTTAAGTGTTGCGACTTTGCCAACTTTAATTAAAATAAACTCATACTTACCCCATTTATTTGTTAATGTTGTCGTTTATTTTCTAGATCTCTTTTCTTTTTCTCTCTCTTTTTTGTTTTTGTTTTAGAAGTTACAATAAATATACATTTTAATACAATTTGATGATTATCCGTATTCAAGAAAGAAAATGGACCATCTTTTATAATATCTTCTGCAATAAGAATGGTGTGGCAGTATCGTTCTAGTATATATATTAAAAGTAAATAAAATATTTTCGTCCATTAGTTAATTAAAACTTTTTAAAATTATTGTAAAATTTATTAAAAATATATATTTTTTTAAATTGGCGTAGAGGCACAAGCGTGAGACTCTAACGCCAAGGCTGTAGGTTCGATTCCCACTCAGGACAATGACTTATTATTTATAAATATTTTCAATTTCTTCACACTAGTACTAAGGCTAAATCGCGGCGTTGAGTTCCACCACTCAGCATGCAATGCCTCGAATATTCGGCGGAAAGTGGAAAACAGAGTGTCTTAACACTAGGTTCCCTCTGCCTACAGCAGCCTCTGAATGCGGCGTGAAGCGGATGATCATGGCAAAAAAACGTTTTTAACGTTTTCAAGTGTTATTCCACTATTAGGAAAGAAAAATACTTATTTAGAAAACAATGCTAACAACATAAATAACTTACTACTTACTAATTTTGACGTAGCTTGAGAACGTATGGCTCAGTGGTCAGAGCGCCTGCTCGGTTTCCAGGAGGCGCAGATTCGAGTCTCGCTACGTTCAAATTTTTATACATTTTCTAAATAAGTAAAAAAACATTTATTGTATCATATCTCCGCTGGTAACAAATAGTTATGGAGTTTCTGCGTGACTTATTATTTGAATGCTTTCACTTTGTATTAACGATTACAGCAGGCAATTAGATAATTTGTTTTGGCTCGATTCGGTCCATTATTTATTATTATAATTTTAGGCAATTTAGTTATTAGACGCACTTTTCGTGTCAGCTCAATAAGCATATCCGTACTAAGAGGCTGTCGTAGCGAAGTGGCACTATGTGTGAATGACGGTTGTGGGTTCGGTTCCCAATCGACAGAACTTATTTTTTCACTTCTTCACTCTGGTAAAAAGACTCAGGGTGGCGTTCAGTTCCGCCACTCAATACTCAATATCTAAAAATCTATAAAAAAAAGTTATTTCTGCATACACTGCTATATGCAGCTGTATTCTGCACAGTGAACCTGCTTTTTATTATTTTTACTGACTGTTATCTCACGGCTCCTTATTTCCTTGAAGAAAACATATCAACACTAACTTTCCACTTGTGACTTTGCTCACGTTATTTTGAGCATCACGCTATATCCTGTATGTAGGCAAAGGGAGCCTACATAGTGTTTAAGCACTCCGCTCCCCACTTTCCACAAAATTCTGGCATTGCGGTCGAAACCAGAGCGAAAAAATGAAAATATTAAATATTATCCTCGAGTGGTAATCGAACCCACAACCTGTCGCGCTTACAATCAAACGCTTGTGCTTGTATGTTATATTACTATAGAGTTATTGCAACTCGTGATATATGTTTCGAGTATAATGACAAGAGCGTGTGCGACTCTCTCTTTCAACTCTGACCCGAGTGTCTCTGGATTTACGCAACAAACGTTGAATATTTAATTCGAAATAAAAAAAATAATAATTTCATGTAAAAAGCATTTCCTTGTTTTAATTCATAACATATCACAATCAAAGGTTATAGGTTAATTTTGGTTATATAAAACCGATGAGACATACTCGTTTTGAAATATTATGACATATGTTGAATTATAAATTGAATTATGTACCGTTACTGTGTTTCTTTACATAATTCTCTACTTAATTTGTAAGTCTATTTATATTTTAAAAGTATTTTTTTTTAACTTTATATTGAAATCCAGACTAAAAAACATTAATTTCCTTTACGGTTAGTAAATATACCTGTAGTATCCCTGCAGTGTTTCTATGAATGATTATATAGTAACAAATACCGTTACAGCTATAAATTGATGCACTTTGCGCTAAATATGCATATTAATTTGGGCATTATTTGCAATTAGCACGACACTCGCTGCGGTTAGCTGTGCCACGAGCTGCGGCTGAATAATGCAACTTCGCTATGTAATACTTCGTATTCATTCATATAATATTGTTCGATACTAGTGGCTTGCCCTGGGTTTGTCGGAATTGAAATATATTTTTTTCATACAAATTTCTTGATCCCATTGTGGATATTAATAACTAGTATTTAGAGAGAAACGAATAAGCAAACACGAAAATGTCACACCAATTTAAACTTCAAAATTATATGAAAGTAAAACTAAAAACATCCAACAACATTTTTAGTTTTGGTTTCATATAATTTTGAAATTTTATTTTGAAGCTAACATTTAATTTACCATGTAAATTGTAAAAAGCAAAACAGCCGCTAAAAGTAAAAAGTATAAGTATATACTATAATCATGTGAAAATTTGAAATACGTGTTTACGTGCCGTTTTTCCTTGGTCCAGGACAAGCATTTTTTACCCGGATTCCCGGCTTTACTTACCATATTAATTCTAATAAGACTAGCTAATTAAAACTGAAAAATTAAATTATTTTATTTCAGATTTACATACAGACACTCTACTTCATTTACATATATAGCTAGCTAAACTTTAAACGCTAATAGCTTTCTAAATACAAATAAATATCTACACTATTATGATGCAGTAACAGCGTTTCTCACTATAGCTGATTACTGCTTGCTGTATAGCTTGGGAGCAATGACCTTAGGACAAAGCTTATACAATAAGCTACATTTTATATTTTCAAGAGGTATTTTGTATGTTAAATAACTTCGTAGTTTTGTATAAAAAAGAGAAATTCAAATTCTGGCAACATATATAATACATGGAATATTTGGCAAATCTGTCGAAATTAAAATGATGGCGGTTCCGTGTGTCTACTATAGTAGATACTTACGATTTAATGATCTAATCTGCTAGATATTAATTTTTTTATTCATAACCTTAAATATCTTCATATCAAATGTACGTTCTCGAGATGTTTATACGAGATTCTATCAAAACAGACAAAGTCGTGTTATCCGAAGTCAAGAAATAATTCTTCCTTTTCTTATCTTCTCTTACATTTATACAAACCACAAAAAATAATCAAGCGTAATACGTTCTTTCTCACTATTGTATTATAACATTTACGTAGAGCCCATAATTTATCTGTATCCCGTAGGTTGTAATTCTAAATCTAATTTCCCGCGTCAACTGCGATCAGGGTGAAAAAAAGTTATAACGCGATTAGGGAGTACAGCAAAGAAACAGATTATAAATCTTTGTAAGATCGAGAAGGCCTTTCACCGTTGATTGTTTTTTTTTTAAACTTCATCACGTCTAAAAGTTTAATTTTGTTTGAATCTTTTTTTACACTCTTTTGGCATTATGGAAACAATTCTTTTTATTTATAACTGAAAACAAATAGAAATATAATTTATTTTAAATAAATCTTTGTTAAGTATCTTAATCAGAATATTTTAATATATAGAGTGGTTGATGACTGAATATACCTAAATGTGTGTCATGTTATATTTTTTAAATATTAATATTTAAAAAAATAGAAGTACCTATATAGTATTTTGTTTTCGTATATATATATACAGGAAAATATGTATGTAATAGATGTTGGAATCTTGTTTAGTAGTTCAATTGTCTGTGCACTTAAGCCTATTCAAACACCGAATTTCTAATAAATTCGATGGTGTTATTATATTATAACTTGAAATAGTGATTAAACCAAATAATTAAGATAGGATACGATAGGAATGTAGACAACATTGAAATGAAGTAAGATCATTTTTTGTGTCTAAACTTAGCGTGAGTCAGGTTTCATTCAAATGTTAACTTATCAATTTGAATCCAAGTCACGTACAAACAAACCTGCAATTTCATAGATTTATAATAGTAGTGGTGCCGGTAACAAATTGCCGTCTCTGTTTATGTTTTAGTTAAATTTTATTCTATATCCTACTAAAGTGTTTAGTCATCGAGTTTTATTAAACACTATACAACAAATAAAGCTTTCACATATAGAAAATCTTGACAGCAGTCAGTTCAATATTGACAAATTAAAAGTATGGCACTAAGTTATATTAGATATCTAACATGCCTTCGGAGCTAATTATAAGTTATTAAGTTACTTTTACACAATGTTTTCAATTTATTTTTTATTTACCTTCTTAACAATAACGGTGGGGAACGGAGTGTCTTAACACTAGATTCCCTCTGCCTACCCCGCTGTGTGCGGGATACAGCGTGAAGCTGATTTATTTTACCTACGTAACGCCTTTCACCTAATATTTGAATGACTCGAATAAGTTAACATAAAGGCAACTTAAAATATATATTATAACTTATAATATATTGATTATATAACTTATAATATATAATTATTGTTTAATCAACTCTACTCACGGCACATGAGTGAGAGTCCTAATGAATTAAAACAAACATACTAACTTACGTACTTAAATTCGAAAAAATCCTAATATAATATTAAAAATTAAATTAAATTAAATTAAATTAGCTTCACGCTGTATCCCGCACACAGCAGGGTAGGCAGAGGGATATCTAATATAATATAAAGCCTAATATAATATAACTTTTGATCTACATGATGTGAAGATTGAATATTTACAGCTAAAAACATTGCATTTTATGTGTTATTTTTTATATTTTCATATGTACTTAATATAATAAAATTAATATACTATTTCTGTTCCAGATAAATCGCCATATTACAAACTGGTAAGCTTTAAAATTATAATTAATATATAAGCTTAAAACGTGGTTTAATTTCACTAATATTAACACAAACAAAACAACTGCCGTTATTTAAGCCTCGTAGTAAATGAAATATTATACGCCCTGTCAAAAATAATTGATGCCACGTGCTCTATCGAGCCAAAAACCACAAAATCTCTCGGTTGTTGCTCTAATGAAATATTAAGTTACTTCTAAGTAATAAAGACAGTTTAACCTATAAATTAAATTTATAATAATTCCTATTAAAGACCAAGTATTTGAAACATAATCTTGATTTGTGTGGGCTCGATACACAAAGGATAATATTATTTCCAAGTATTATAGATTTTTCTTTTAATTGGAAAGTATAGAGATTTTCTCATCTTTTTTCTCTTCTTTTGAGAGGTTTAAAAAATAAATTTTGCTAACTTCAGGGAACAAAACAAATATTTTTCATGATTTGGCTAAAATAATCTATTTTCCAAGCTATCCGTCCCCCGTTTATCGGCGGAACTCAACACCACACTTTGTCTGAATCGAAGAAATGAAAATAATTATATTTCCCCAAATGAGAACTAAGTCCACAACCATTAGCGCTACTGTGGCCTCATAAATTTAGAAAAAAGAAATCAATTTATTTATCTTACGTATATCCCATTTAATAGTTTACCCAACACTGACAGCTCATATAATTGTGATTTTAATAGTCCTAGCCCCTGATATACGAAGGTAGCCTCAGGTTAGGAAGCAAGGTGGGTGTCCCAGTTAGATTAGCCCGCATGTCTTATTAAGTTTAGCTGGGGCAGGAAACTATCGACCCTCGACGCCGGCGGCCGTCGGAAATCAAACTAATCGATTTTCATTTCGTCGACAGGAAATTAAATCCTTTGAGAGTCGCTCCCGATAACAGATTTCAACTAAGCACGACACGTGTTCGAACGTTTAAACGTTTGATCCGAACGTAAAAATTTTAATATCATCGGGAACCTTTATTAAATTTCTAAATCGGGGATTTACGTCAAATTGGATTTAATATTTATTTTGCCTTTCGTATTCGTATTCGTGTTCGTGCCTTCGTTTGAGTCGCTCATCGGATCTTTCAACTACATTTCATTTATTCGATTTATTAAGTTTATTGGATAGGTGGAATATTTTGTACGAGAAATAGCGAAATATAATAAAACATATCGCTGTTTCTTCTTCTTTTAATTCTTGAAATAAAACAAAGAAAATTGTTTATAATACTGTCAGTGGTTATTGGTGTTCCTATAGTGTTTTAATGATATATTGATGTATAAATTAATCAGAATATTTCATTCAAACGAAATTTTGCCTATATTAAATCCACATATTTGTAATGTTTTTTGATGCTGAAGAACCGTTTTAAATAATATAAACTAAATAAAGAGCTGAGAAACAATAGAAAGACTTTATTATTGTTTAACCCGAAAAAGTAACACATAAGTTAACTAAAATAATAATCTTAATAAACTTTATTTTGTGGGCTATAAGCCCACAAAATAAAGTTTATTAAGATTTCTAATTTAGTACAGCTCCATACATATCTTAGTGCTTATAAAAGTGACCCATTCCCACGCGACGGCGCTATGACATGAACATAAGAACGTTTCAATTCGTTCCTGGACAAGGCGTCTCCCCCGGGAAATTAGACAACTGAACACTGACCACATTGCCTCTTATTTGTAGTTATGTCTAACGCATCCTTAGATTATATCATTTCAACATAATGCTATAGAAGTTTGATGCAACGTGCAAAGTTCGGAGCTAGTTTCTGAATACAAATGCATATAGCAACTACCTATATATGTACTGGTATGAAGGCTTCGAATCATTCTAAAATAAGATATTCTCCCCTGGGAAATTATGAAGGATGCCGGCCAAGTCAATGTTTATTTTGAGAATACTAAGATTTTGTTTATTTTTAGTCAACTTTGAAGAAATAGAGGATGTTTGTTAATCCGATTTATTGGATTATTGTTATAATACAAAGAAAATAACTCAAACATTCTAATCGATATACTTTTATAGTGAAATATTTGCATAATATGACTGACAGTCTATCAATCTATTTAAATTTAAACAATTTCTTACATGGACTTAAAATTTCATAGACATATTTCAAAGGTTTGGTTAAACATGTATCCAATTATAAAATACTTACCTTCGAATTTTAGCTTTATGGGTTAGATGATTTTTGTGAGAACTGTATACTGAAACTAAACGGTATACTGAAGCTAAGTAAAGGAACTGAAGAAAAGTAAGGTTGTGAGTTCGATTCCTATTCGAGGAAACTATTTAATATTTTGAGTTCTTCCCTCTGTTGTCGAGGCAAAACTGGCTACCCTGCTGTGTACGGGATACAACGTGAAGCTAAAAAAATACCTTAGGGTATATATATATACATATACATACATACACATACATATACATACATACACATACATACATACATCACCACTTTATTGTCAATCGGCAAAAGGAAGTATGTGTCGCTTTAAAAGTACTTAAAATGTAAAAGTGTTTAACAAATTGGCTTACATGAAAAAACCATTATTTTTACTGAAGAGTTGTACGTATTACGCATATGAAGTTTAAACGCGACCTACAAAATACAACGTAACGCTTTCAGTGTATAATCTAGATTTATATGATTTTTTAAACTGAATAAATTCCATTTTAATGTATATAATATGATTTAGTGGTGACAAGTAAAATCCAAAGGGATTTCTCATATCTAACTGGTAAAAATTTACATGTTATTACGTTATATGAAAGTATTTTATTACTTAAAGTTTATTATTTATTTATGAACGGTACCTAATGCATATTTTCTAATATAGTTGCTTCAAGCATTCTCGTAAAAATTATAAAACTCATTTTATTTTCTCGTAAAAGGGGTTAGAAGGTGGAACCTACTGTTACGACGTTCCGTTGCCAATTTCCCGCTCAATTTACGGGACTTACGGGGCTGCTCAATTTACTAAAGCTACATTTTTAAAATATAATCATTCTCTCGAGTGGGAATCGAATCCACAACGACCGCGCTTACAGCCAGACAGACACAGTCCCACAGCGCCTCGATCGCCTGTACGATATATATCTTAGTATTTTAATATATACATTCAGAAATAATTAGCCATTTACGATTACAACATTTACATATAACACGTTATATATATACATTTTTCATTTAATAGATATTTGATAATATTTCCAGTTTGAGCCTTCACTTTTTATAGCGGTTAAGTAAGGAAAGGAGGCCGTTTAACTTCTAACAATGTTCTGCTTTTATTATTACTTTGTTGTAATAGTTACCGAGGCGTGTTAGGCATAGAACCAGTAATTACAGATCGTCTTATATGACTAGTACTTGCTATTGCATTATCATATGCAAATATTGTATTTAAGTTTTCATGTATTGTAAAATATACTCGTATAAAGAGTATGAATATGAGGCCAGCCGTGGCGCAGCGGCACAAAGTGTGACTGTAAAACCGACTGGTTGTGGGTTCGATCCCATCTCGATAAAATATTTACTTAAATTTATATGGCGATTTCTTCGCTCTGGTGTGGAGGCAAAGCGCAGCATTGAGTTCTGCCACTAAATACGCAATGCCTCCAGAATTCGGCAGAAAGTGGGGAACGGAGTGTCTTAACACTAGGTTTCCTCTGCCTACCCTGCTGTGTGCGGGATACAGCGTGAAGCTGATTGTATAAAGACTAAGATAAAAATTAAATTAAATAAATTAAATTTAAGACTAAGATAAGTATCTAAAAAAAACATCACACATTTCATCTTGGTATATTGAAAGTTCTAATTATGAGAGTAAAATTGTAGGTATTTCCATACAATGAAGATACGAATCAAAGGCAAATCTGAACAATAGTAAAGCGCAACCAATAAAATGAATATAAAATGGGAAATTAAACGCTGTAATTTGTAATTAAAAATAAATTTGTAATTTTTTTATATAATTTTGATATACAGTATTGTAGACGCTTGATCCATATCCTTTCTCTCCTGATTAACATTACTTTGTTTTCAAAACATTATGTGGAATTGAACCCGCTTCCAAGGCTAGCAACTATAAAATATATAAACAATTACGTCCAGGGTCACAATTTTATCTAGCAAATTTTATTATATTATAATAATCACAATATTAACTTTAATATATTTCACTATTTAAAGAGCCACAAAGCTATAGTAAATAATGAAATCAGTGAAAATGCAAATGCCGCCCATAAATATTGCAAATCCATCAATACCTCATAAGTCTATTATAAAACTCATTTTATTCATTCTATTACTAACTTTCTAAATAACCTTTTTTAATGAAAGTACTAATTTCTTCAATTTCGATCGTTCTCCTTTTGTGAACGAAAAAATAATGGCCGCTCCAAAGATTTCCATCACAAACTCAAATAAAACTAAAAATAAACCTGTTAGCGTTATACTATAGTAAAAAATACGCAATTACGAAATTTTGTTCTTTTGTTTTCAAGTAAATTTTTTTATTGTATCGATAAGTAATCGTTATAAATCGATTGATCTTAATCTTAATTTTGTTAATTAACATAAAACACATAAAGAAAAATTAAGGTGTGAATAAAGAGGACGATGATGACAATTTAAATTAAGCTGATATAATCATGTATGTCAGTAGTAGCGCAAAAGCCCGGCGTTGAGTTCCGCCACTCAACACGCAAAGGGGCTTTACACAAGATTCCCTCTGCTTACCCTGCTGTGTGCGGGATTACAATTTGCTTGTTGTACCTCATATTTCTCATATATTTCTGTTATATTTGTTGTATCAAGTTTTATCATTCAGTCTATTACGAACGAGTGTATGATAAAAGTAAATAACAGAAATGTAAGATCATATTTTTTTTTACTTATCTAATGTATTATTTCTAATATACATTAAGGAAAGTAGATTTTTTTTGGGAAGATTTGGTAGATTTTTTTTTCCTCTTGGGAAATATCCAAATTATTTTTTAACATTTTTAAAGTGTTATTCCACACTTAGGAAAGAAAAATACTAAATCTAAATAAGTAAATGTATTTTACATATACATTCTTTAAAAATATATTTTAACTCTAGTTTCTCTATAAACACTTTACAAAATACGGAAGATACGTGACAATAAAAAAAAGTAGAGAAGGAAATACAAAAAATATAACGTTGAACAAGAGTTCAACGGACATATTTAAATGTGATGAGGGCGATTTTAAAATTGGGACGCCGTAATCAGATTATGTAAATTCCGTCCATCATATTTTATTGTCGAACATAAATTATTGTTGGCTGGAAATCACAGAAACGATGTTTCACTGGAGCGAGTCAACAAGGGCTGTGAAGGGAATTCTGACTTCGCCTTTTCGCCCCCGGATAAAAACCGACATGCCCCTTTTGTTAATTTACGTATAATAAGGTAGGGAAATCTGCTCGTTTGAAAAATCGAATATTGCTTTTACTGGTATTTGTTTTACTTTATGTAATAGATTACTGGTAAAGACAGATTCTATGGAAATGGGTTTATAAAATAATTGTTTGTATGTACGTTCGTGAATTGTATGTAATATTACAATTATTAATTTTATAATAATATTTTTATCAAGGAAGTGGCAGGACCATGTTGGACGAGGATAGCAAAGGATAGATTGTTGTGGAAAACACTTGGGGAGGCCTATGCTAAAGAGCAAGACAATCATGAAACCGGTGTCTAATAAAAAGAAAAATAATTACGTTATTTTCATGAACAACCATGTATATTAGTAGTTATAAGATGAAATGTAACATGTAAGATTGTTAATAAAGGCTTTATTATTATTACTATTAATATTTTTATCCAGTGCTTTTATTGCGATCACATAGTTCATAGTGAGGCCAGTCGTGGCGCAGGGACACAAAGTGTGCCTGTAAATCAACTGGTTGTGGGTTCAATTCCCACTCGAGGAGATGAAATATTTATTTACATTTATATTTTCATTTCTTCGCTCTGGTGTCAAGGGGAAAGCGCGGCGTTGAGTTCCGCCACTCAACACGCAATGCCTCCAGAAATTGGCGGAACGTGGGGAACGGAGTGTTAAGACACTAGGTTCTCTCTGCCTACCCTGCTGTGTGCGGAATACAGCGTGAAACTGAAAAAAGAAGAGAAAAAAAACTAAATTCATTGCATATCATTCTTTTTTTTCTCTTTACACTGTTACGTTACTGAGTACTTCGAAACGAACGATGATAGATATTTTTTAAGGAGAAAGATTTTTATACTTTAGTTTGTTGTGGTACTTACTACCTAGTGAACAATTAAATAGCATAAATATTACTTCTTCTAAAAATTTTAAACGAATCTCATACTAATTCCAGTTTAAATATCTTGATACAAGGAAAAGTGCATAAAAATATGCGGCATGTCATATAGAGAAATGTTCACTTTAGGACACGCTTACCCAGAGCAACATTAACCACATAGTTGACATACAAGTATTTTAAAAACTTAAACAATATTTCCTTATAAGACACAAGACAACAACAAAACAAACTTTTTCTATTATTATAAATATGTATATTGAATTAAACTGAGATAATTGTAATAAATATTTATTGTCTAGTCGTGACAGCGTAGGTGCGGTGACTAATTGGAACAAGTGAAGCTAGGTCTTGGCGGAAGAGATTGCCCTAGGTGGTCTGGAAGCCTGGCGAAGGCTCCATGTTAGAGGACAGTTAATTACATAAAAATGCGGAAAATACGTGCAAAACGTAGTCTGTTAGAAGAAAACAGGGGGACTACCTTGAATGTATTATAATAACTGCTTCTTACTATTATTTCATAGACTGTTATTATAAAACGCCGCTTCCTACATTGGGTGTTTATTATATTTGTTGCGCATGCGCAATATTGCTTTACTGTTACGACGATTTTGTCATAAAAACATCCAAACATGATTACACAATGTAAACAATTCATTTTATATCTTTGCAATCATATTCACATTATCATTATTTACTCTAATTTAATTTGTTTATTAGTTCTTATTGTTGTATATTTGATTTGCCAATATGTTGAGTTTTTGTTTAAGTTCAAATATTTTTTTATTAATGTATAAAACGTATCAGCTTCACGCTGTATCCCGCACACAGCAGGGTAGGCAGAGGGAACCTAGTGTTAAGACACTCCGTTCTCCACTTTCTTCCGAATTATAGAGGCATTGCGTGTTGCGTGGCAGAACTCAACGCCGCGCTTATCCTCGACACCAGAGCGAAAAAATGGAAATATAAATTTAAGTAAATATTTCATCTCCTCGAGTGGGGATCGAACCCACAACCAGTCGGCTTTACAGTCACACTTCGTGCCGCTGCACCACGACTGGCTTCGATGATTTTTTTTAATAAAATGTATACTGATGCCTATGGCCACATTGAGAATTAGGGAATAGGGCGGTTATCACGAATTTTTTACTTGGGAGAGCGTATAAAATCAAAATATTACTATTTCATCGATATGATAACAGAAAGCTTAGTCCCAAACGAAATTTTAGTATGAACTAGGATCTCTCATCCTACCCCATTAAACAATTCGAATGATTCCATCTACATATATAAAGACATATTTAAGATACATTCTATAAAGTGAATAAAAGATGTCGAGCATCTCTCGTAAACTATACATTATAATGCTTAAAAATTCTTTTCGTATAATATTTAATTGAAACTTTTCCACTCTTCGTTTACAGTAGCTTTACTAAACTACTAAGAAGTTAGCTCGTAAAACGCTACATAAAAAATATTTATTTTCTTTGAAATATTGTGGACGGAGTAACAACTTTGTAATAGTAGTCATAAAAGTATCACAAACTACAGCACTATATTGTAATGAATCAGCTTCACTGTACCCCGCATATAGCAGGGTAGGCAAAGGGAACCATATGTTAAGACACACCGTTTCACACTTCCCGCCGGATTTTTCGGTTCCGCCCAGTGGCGGAGAATGAAAATATGAAGTAATAATAATTAATTCCCTCTAGTGGGTATAGAACCGACAACCGCGATACAGCCGCACCCTTATGCCACTGCGCCACGACGGCCTCTTGTAATGAAGCAATTGTTATAATATATCGAAAGACAATGGCTCCGCACAATATTTTGTACTAAAACTCACGTTGAAGACATTTCGTTAGACACATTGCGCTATTCAAACGTGCTATAACGTAATGCTCGTTCGTACATTTGACAAATGTAACTGCCCAAGAATAAAAGGTATTTGGAAATAATGTTTGAAAGAACTGGAACTAACCAACAATATAAATATTAGAAAACATAAAAAGGACAAGAAAACAAACGCGTGACTGTAAACACGACACGTTGTGTGTTCGATACCCACTCGAAGAAATAAAATATTAAATATTTTGGTAATGAGGCAAATCGTGGCGTTGAGTTCCGCCACTCAAGAAACGCGATGCTTCCAGAATTCGGCGGAAAGTAAGGAACGATTAACATCGGTAAAATCGTCGTTAGGTTTATGTTTAATAAATAATAGAAACTAAATAATACTTTTTCTTTTATCATTTATTTTATATATTTTCTTAAATGAGCAAGAAGCGTGAACTATTCTATCAACTCAAATTGAGTATTTACTTACAATTCACTTTACAATAATAACATTAGTTACTGCAGTAAGCTTCTCGAACAGTCATCTCTACGTTTCAGCCTAAGGATTTACCAAGTGACAGATACACTTTAAAATTAGACGACGACACTTGTGCAACTGTCAAAGTCATTCATTTGCTATGGCGAAATGTGACATCAAACATCGCGACACTTTCTCTCGCGGCATTCGGCTTATAAAATTTAAAAGTAAAAGTGTCACTTACGAAACCAGTTTCTAATTTTTATTTATGTGTAGGTTTTATATATCTTGTTATACAAACATGCGTAAATCTGTTTTTAAATGTCAAATTAAATACATTTTAAGGTCAGTTGTGGTGCACGGGCACAAGTCTTGACTGTAAATGCGGCAGGTTGTGCGTTCGATTCCTACTCGGGGGATAAGATATTTGATATTTTTATTTCTCTTCCGAAAGAAAAAAGTAAATTAAAAATATGTACATTTTAGTATAGGTACGCATGCTCAATGTACATAATATGTGACTTCGTCTGTAGAGTATTGAACTGATGAGTTTAAAACGTAAGTTTTATATTTTCAAGAACTAAATGAAAATTAAATTAAATATTCTTCCTAAAAATTATTAAATAAAAAGAAATCTAAAAGGTTCTTATAGTATTACAGGAATTTCTAATAAATTGAGTACTTGTTTTTTTATACCGTGTGAACCGAACAAATTAACATTCCATTCCACATAACGCATATTTGACACAAATATTTTGTAAACAATTGATATTGAGGTCTGACATATGCTCTTATAATATTTAAACAAGACATAAAAATTACTATCGTAACATAAATTTCAACAACATTCTTATTTTTTTTATTGCTGATGGAAATCCTTACTCTAGAATAATTGAGATACGTGTAACGAATTCTCTACTATTTGAATACCATATTTTTTTCAGCTGCACCCTGTATCCTGCACATTGTAGTGTAGACAGAGGGAACCTAGGAATCTAGTGTTAAGACACTCCGTTCCCATAAAGACACTACCGTTCCCGTCTTTCCGCCGAATTCTGGAGGCATTGCGTGCGACTGAACA
Source organism: Heliconius hermathena (assembly GCA_013403705.1). NCBI lineage: Eukaryota > Metazoa > Arthropoda > Insecta > Lepidoptera > Nymphalidae > Heliconius > Heliconius hermathena. The sequence continues at coordinate 185,362 of JAAIXJ010000315.1, read as the reverse complement.
CCTTAGCTCAACACAAAATAATAAATATTTCATTGCCTCGAGTGGAAGTTGAACTCTCAACCTGTCGCATTTACAGTCACATTTTTGTGCCACTACGACACATCTGACCTCAAAACATAGACAAATATTACATTTATTACTTAGGAAAAAGATTTCTCTTTCAAGGAATATAATTTTCTTATAATCCTCTTATGAGTGGATAAAAAGAGAGTTTTCTATTATTTACACATTGAAAAGTAACACGTTAAGTAGAAAAAACTCAGGCTTTCAGACTTTGTATAATTTAACCAAAGTCTTATCCTGTATACATTAGTAAGATTTGAATGCACTACTTTCACTCACAATTAACACATCGAAACTGTACCACGAGGGCGTATTTATTTAATGTTAATCAAAATCCAATACATCAAAATATATAATTGACACTATAATCAAAAATATATAATTATTTCCAATCAAAAGCCTTTATATTAGTGATCTCGATATAATGGCTCGCGCTACACCTCTACCGCCTTGTAATTATAGTGTAATACACCAATTACTACACGTTAACGTATTTAAGTAATTCCAGTTAAGTGCATATCTAGTAGTAGTAAATATAGTAATATTATTATAGAAAAATTTATGACGTGTTCATGGACCCTAATTTCGGGTTGTTCGTCTGTTTTGACCTTATTTAGCTATGGTTCATTTGTGGTGTGATTTTGTAACGTATTAATAAGATTATAATAAGGTATTGATTAAGATAAATTATAGTTACGTGTTTATTTGAATATGAGTATTACAACTTTTTTTGAGGCCGTCGTGGCGCAGGGGCACGAGGGTGTGACTGTAGAGCGACGGTTGTGAGTTCGATCCCACTCGAGAAAATGAATTATTATACTTTCTTCTTTTTAATTGGTATAATTGGTAGGCAGTAGTAGGAGTAGACGCAGGGAATTTAATGTTTAATTACTATTATTAAGGTGCCCCAGGGGTAGCTTTATAATAGTAATTAAACGCGCACATTTTTTTTATTAATAATAGCAATTAATAAAATATTTACATATGTCATTGTTCTATTGTAGCGCGATTAGCAAATATTTTGTATCAAAAATGCGCACCAAATGGTTGAATCGTAATAAAAAGTATAAAATCGTGGTGCGTGACCTTAAAAATAGAAAAGCCGTCCTTCACGCTCTATGAACAAGAATCAAAATCGTTTCGTTTTGCTCATATTTTCCAACGATACGAGCGCAGGAAAAGGAAGTGACGCTAGAAATTGCTGGTTCACTTCAAGGTGTTAGATTATATAGTAGTTATAATTATATTAGACATGTTCAGGTATTTAATGACTATATTTGTGATTTTGTACATATTTTATTATGAGGAAGCATTTGTTTTCGAAATTCGTTAGATATATACAAAAAAAAAGTCAGCTTCACGCTATATCCCGCACGCAACAGGGTAGGCAGAGAGAACCTAGAAACCCACTTTCTGCCCAATCCTGGAGGCATTGCGTGTTGAATGGCAGAACTCAAAGCCGCATTTTGCCTCGACACCAGAGCGAAGAAATGGAAAATTTAAATTGTAGTGTGGATCGAACCCACAACCAGTCAGTTTTACAAACGCACTTTGTGCCCCTGCGCCACTACTGGCAACATAGTGGAGAAACGTGCCACTGTAAAAGCGACGGTAGTCGTTTCGATTATCAATCGGAAAAATTAATTATTTAATATTTTTATTTCCTCTTTTAACGAGGCAAAGTGCGGCCTTGAGTTCCCCCACTTGGCAGTTTACAGACAGTATAAAGCTGAAAAAAGATATATACACGCTTACGCTACGCCACGATGTATTATTAATGGTAAATATTTCCTTTAAATAAGAAACAAATAATACATTTTGTGATTGTATAAATGGAGAAAAGCAGAATATAAAACAATATATATTTCTTGTTTGGAGAAGGAAACGATCGATCTGTTAAGTAAATTATATAGGTTACTTCCATGCAATTTTTGTCAAATTTAATAATAATCATCTCGTGCAGCTAAACATAGTGCAATGTGCAGTTTAATATGACCTTTATCATAATTTACTTATACCTTCAGTAGAAAATTACCATTCACTTTTGTAAAAAAATAATTATATGGTATTGCCTGACACTTTGACTTTGTCTAACTAGAATCAAATTTAAACTCATACTATAACTCACTCAACCTTCAAATTTATTGTATGTATAATGTTCATTGAGGCCAGTCGTGGCGCAGCGGCACGAGGTGTGACTGTAAAACCGACTGGTTGTGGGTTCAATCCCCACTCGAGGAGATGAAATATTTACTTAAATGTATATTTCTTCGCTCTGGTGTCGAGTGCGGCGTTGAGTTCTGCCACTCAACACGCAATGCCTCCAGAATTCGGCAGAAAGTGAGGAACGGAGTGTCTTAACACTAGGTTCCCTCTGCCTACGCTGCTGTGTGCGGGATACAGCGAGGAGCTGATTTATTTATTTATTTTATAATGTCAATAAGATAAGATCACAGAGGATGCCCTGAGAAGAATTTACTCATAAGTCATATATTACATTGAAATTGTTGCGAAGCATCTACATCGTACCTGATTCAAGATAATTACATTACAGACTTTACTTCTCTTCATTCTTTTGGAATGGCCGGAAAGATGAAAAGCTGTAAAGTTGTAAGTAAGTTGAGGTCTGTCGTGGTGCAGAGGTACAAAGTGTGACTGAAAACACAACAAGTCATGGGCTCGCTTTCAATTGAGGATATGAAATATTTAATATTTTCACATCTTCAGTCTAGTGTCAAGGCAAAGCGCGGCGTTAAATACCGCAACTCAACACACAACGCCTTCAGAATTCGGTGGCAAATTGGAAACGAAATGTCTTAACACTACGTTCGTATATATCATCGTGTTACTTAAAAATAGGTATAATTATCCAAATATTTACTTTCATGTTATTTTATACAAAGAAAAACAAAAATAGAAGGTTAAGTAAATCGTAGTGACCCAAATATCAGATCTAAAGCCCAGCAATATTGTGAAAACTAAGGGTCAAAGAACTGAGATCGCACAAATTGCAAGTAAGCGAAGCGTAGCGACCGAAATACCGAGCATCTGTGTGGACGAACTTGACATCTCTAGCTATATACAACATTTCATGATTTATTCTTTAGCTCAAGACAACAAATTTTATAGTTAATTATTATTAATAATCTAAATAAAAATCAAAAAATCAGCTTCACGCTATATCCCGCACACAGCAGGGTAGGCAGAGGGAACCTAGTGTTAAGACACTCCGTTCCATACTTTCTGAATTCCGGAGGCATTGCGTGTTGAGTGGCAGAATTCAACGCCGCGCTTAACCTCGACACCAGAGCAAAGAAATGGAAATATAAATTTAAATAAATATTTCATCTCCTCGAGTGGGGATCGAACCCACAACCAGTCTGTATTACAGTCACACTTCGTGCCGCTGCGCCACGACTGGCCTCATTAATAATCTATTTAGAAGAAAATCGCAATGTTGAATTCCGCCACTCTAGACACAATGTCTCGAAAACTCAACAAAGAGTGGTGGGTGTGTTTTAACACTAGGTTCCCTCTCCCTACCTTGCAATATGCGGGATACAGCGTAAGGCTGACTTAATTTAATTTTATCTTTGAGAAAAAAGTAGAGAATATTTGAGAAAGAAATTGCGTATAATGATTATATATTTATGCTTGAAATTTACATGTTGATGGCTGCTTACATGCTGTATTCCTAAAATAGACGAAAAGTGACTAATGAAAATAGATTCTGTCTTCTTAAAAAGATTAACAAATAAACGGTTAACTATTTCTGTTATTCTCGAATATTCTCGCAGTTTCATATCTTCTTGAATTAATTAAACATTTAATTGCACAAAATTAATTTTGAAATTTAATAGAAAATATACTAAATATTTTGATACCACTTGCAGACACAAAACTGAAGTAATCAAACCCAACACCGCTACAGTAGCTGCAAAAACTGTATTCGTTACGCCTGAAATGCTGTTTCGCTACATCCAAATCAGCTTCTATCAAAAAAATATTGAACATTTCAACATGCGTTGCCCAAGCAACGGCACGCGCACATCCCTTTATAACATTTGCATGCATCGGTAACTTTTTGCTGGCAATTACATTTATAAATTCATATATTAATATAGTACTTAGTAATAAATATTGTGAAATTTAAAAACGGAATACTAAAATTCAATGCCACCATAGGAAAGTGCTCGGCGTACTCCAATTTTGCTAGCTATAACATTTCGCAAATCTCTTGGTTTATTATTATTGCGTCATTCTAGAGCTATATTCGACGTCTTTATGTTTTTAATTAACTATTTATATGTAGAATGAGTATTAGACGTTTATATTATAATAAATAAATTAATTGTATTGAGTTTCTTTAGGTTTTGATCGAGGTTATATAGTAAAAAAAAGGTTATTATGTGCATTTATATTTTGCATCTGTTTAATGATTAAATTATATTACTATTTGTCGCCCGCAATTTTATTTATGTATACTTTGAGAGGTAAAATCCTCCTCTTCTAAGACGTAATCCTCTTTTAGAGCTCCCCTACACTCCTTAACCTACCTATATGTTTAATTTCAATTTTCTAAGTCCAGTAGTTTTGTTTGTGCTTTGTCTGTCTATTAATCAGTAACGGAAGAGTTTTATATATAGTTAGCAAGCAGTCTTGTAATTTTTATTATTCTTGACAAAGGCACAAAAAGTAGAAATTAAATAATATTTTAACATTCAACTCTAACTAAAACAACATGCAACATTCATTTAAATATATTAAAAATTATAGCATAACTTGAACGTATTTCAAAATTCCGAACGCCCTCGACGGCAGTATATAACGACCCCACAATTTCCCCTACCCGAGGACTCCATTCAACATTTTGTCACGCCTCAATACTTTCAATCAGAATCCTCCAAATAAAATATAATATTACGAGTAGGCGCTCTTAATAGCAGCCGAGGTGAATATTAAAATGGACTTTTACTGTCATTCTCAACTTTTTGTGGAATACGAATTATTATATATACATATATATATATATATATATATATATATATATATATATATATATATATGTCAAGTCTCGAGTCATTATTTGATGGAACTTTTATATATTACAACTATATGGTTTGATGAAAACACGATAATGGATATAGATATACAAAAAGGAAAACTTTTCTTCTCTTTTCTTCACTTCTAAAGCACATCGTGTAAATTAAGTGTAATAATTTAATGATATTAGTCAAATTGAATTTCTTGTGGCCTGGTGACCGGTTGTGGGTTCGATCCCCGCTAGAGGAGATGAAATATTTACTTAGGTTACTACTACTACTACTAACTTCACGCTTTATCCCTAGCGGGGTAGTCACAGAGAACGGAGCGCCAAACGCTACGGTCTCTACATACCTCTTTCGCCTCGTCCACTGTCATCACATTGTATGCATGTCCCGCTCTTCATACATGCCCTCCGGGGGGTCCTCATGCTTTTTACGTGACCTTCCTCCAGTATCTTTGATACTGTGTTTTCGAAGGTCAACCGAGGTCTACCCCTACCTCTCTTACCGCTCACCTTTCCATCATAAATCTTCTTTGCCATTCTTTCATCACTCATTCGTTCGACGTGCCCAAACCAGCTGAGCACGTTCTTCTTTTCTCTTCTTCGTTCTCACCGTGACATCCTCGCTAGTACCTGCCATTCTGTAACTTAAGTTTATATTTCCATTTCTTTGCTCTGGTGTCGAGGACACGCAATGCCTCCAGAACTTGGCGGAAAGTGGGGAACGGAGTGTCTTAACACTAGGTTTCCTCTGAATTTCTTTCTATTTTACTTTATATAAGAAAAAATGACCATTTATGAATCATTTAAAAAAATCATACTTTGACGTCACTTATTATAGCCCTATCCTACGCTTCTACTTCGAATATTATAAATGTGAAAGTTTATGAGGATGTATGTTTGTTCCACTTTCACGTAAAAACTACTGAACGAATTTAGATGCAACCTTACAGTACTATAGGTTATACACCACAATAACACATGGTCTAAACTTATTGTACATATTTTGTATAATTTGGCTATAATATAATATAACAATAGATTTAAGCTGGTGAAGCTACGCTTGGGTTGCTACTATACTATAAAGCGACATTAGTTACCTACATGTATTTTTTCTTACACATTTAAATACAATAAAAAAAATAATTACATTTGTGCATAAGAAATAATTTCAGTTTTTGTCAATTAGCTTTTTCTTATCGATAGTTGGATCTTAAATCAACATGTGACCTCAATTACCATTGACCTACGATGTAGAGGTCGCCTTAAGAATAATTAAAGTAATGAGCAAGCTAAAATAAGAGAACGGGACATGCATACAATGTTAATATATTTGTTGGCGCGAGAACAATAAAAGCGTTCTTCACTGTTACACAGCTCATTAAATTCTATTTTGTTTTAAGTTTACATGGCGCTCTACGTTTTTAATAATTTATGTAATTTTTAATTAACAAAAACATTGTGCAAAAGCAAAAAGGCAAAAGCACGGCGTTGAGTTCCACCACTCAGCACGTAATGCCTCCAGAATTCGGCGGAAAATGGGGAACGGAGTGTCTTAACACTAGGTTTCCTCTGCCTACCCTGCTGTTTGCGGGATACAGCATGAAGCTGATTATATGTAATTTTTACAATTTCAAAATGTGGGTAAAAATAAACTTAACATTTATAATACTATAATTTGAAGTAAAGAAAATAACAGTAATAAACAAAGAGCTTTCATAAAAATCAATCATGCTGAATTCATATTCTTAGTAACCTTGAGGGCGGTCGTTGAGTAGGCGACATCGTGTGACTGTTAAAACGACAGGTTGTGGGTTCGATTCCCACTCGAGAGGGTGAAATATTTAGTATTTACACTTCTTCGCTCTAATAACAAAGCACTCAACGCGCAATGCCTCCAGAATTCGGTGGAAATGTAGAGTGGATTGTCTTAACTCTACACTGCTACATACGAGATATAGCATAAAGCTGATAATATATATAATCCTACACAAACAAACAAACAAAGAATTTTCATGAAAAACAATTATGCATACATTTTCTTAACACAGTCAAAACTCGTATAGATAGATAGATGGAGCTTTATTAAAAACTTTTATGTACCTGTCTCTGAAGACAACTTTTGAAAATGAAACGAAACCACCCCAATCCTAGCCCGCCCGGAGTGTAGAACCTCCTTATTAATGCACACCGCCGCCAACATAACCAACTTTAAGAAAACTACCCTAAACGTCTCGCGTCCTCTCATTTCCTCGACGTTAAACAAGTAACAGTTTATTTCTAGACGGAGAATTTCTCCGGGAATTTCCTTTTTAAACTAAAGTAGACTATTTTCAACTGCTTAGGAACAAATTACACGGCGTTGAGAGCCGAGTCGGCGATCACGAAGCTCGAACACGGTTATTAGGAAAGCAAGTTTCCACCTCATAAATGTTATTTATGTTTACGTGTTTTAATAATATTCCTTCAAAGAAAATAATGTTTTGGACTTATAAATTTATTGTTGAAGTTTAATAGTTTTTTATTGTCTAAGGATTTTTTTTCACATCTGTTAGGCCAGTCGTGGCGTATGCACAAAATGTGACGGTAGAGCATACTATGAAGCAGGTTGTAGGTTCGATTTCCACTCGATGAAATAAAATGTTTAATATTTTCATTTCTACGTTTTGGTGTTAATACAAAGCGAAGCGTGGTCATTCGGTATTTCCGCCACTCACGCAATGCCTCCAGATTGGAAAAATAAGAAAAATTAATAAGTAACTGAGCTGATATTGTTTAAAGGTTTTTTTTTCACATCTATTGAATAAATTCATAGGCATCCGACTGGTTGTGGGTTCGATCCCCACTCGAGGAGATGAAATATTTACTTAAATTTATATTTCCATTTTCTTCGCTCTGGTGTCGAGGTTAAGCGCGGCGTTGAGTTCTGCCACTCAACACGCAATGCCTCCAGAATTCGGCAGAAAGTGGGGAACGGAGTGTCTTAACACTAGATTCCCTCTGCCTACCCTGCTGTGTGTGGGATACAGCGTGAAGCTAATTTATTTTATTTAATTTTTTCTAATATATATAGGAATTTTTAAACATGACCTTTTAAAAACAATGTAGAGAAAGTGCGGAGTACCTATAATAGTATAATATGCATAAATAATGTTGTCACACCTCACTTTCACAACGTTCGTATGCAAAATGTTTTCTTATGTCATTAGGTACTCTATAAAAGACCCTTCTTCATATATATTGTAATATTTATGTAACACATATTAGTATTGAGGCAAGTTGTGGCATAGGGCACAAGCGTTCGACTATAAATGGAACAAGCTATGGGCTCGCTTTCCACTAGAGGAAATTAAAAAATCATGTTTTCATTTTACTGCTCTGGTAACAAGGTCAACGCGGCGTTGAATTCCACCACTCGTTATGCCTCCACAACACGGCGGAAGGTGGGGAACGGAAGTGTTTTAATGGGAACAGCGTTTCAACACTAGTTTCCTAAATTTTATCTGTCTAACTTACTATGTGTGTAAAAATTAAAACATATAAATTAGCAGGTATCAAGTTACTAAATATATAATTACCAAGTTTCAATATCAGTGCGTAGATTGAATTGCCCAATGAGATCTAGAAAACTAACTATTTCAACAAAGCAACGTGGTAGGCCGAGGGCAAGGCAAATCGTAGAGATCAAGCGTACATAAGCTATTTTCTAAGTCTTGCAAAACTAACCTGATAGTTGTTAGTAACTTACTGCGAAACTTTTCGTGATCGAAAGCCACAAGTTTCTCCGTGTCAACCGCTGGTCCCCTGTACCTGTACATGTTTTTATTGTTATACATTTGTTTATTATGTTTATTTTATAACGAAAATTATGATTTATAATGTGATATCATTTTTCAAAAAAAATAATTTTAACAGTATAACAGATACTTAATGATGTGTAACAGATACTTAATNTATATATATATATATATATAGTGCCAAAACATTATATTTTGTAAAAGCCAACAATAACTTATAGCGGTATACATAAAAAAATCTAAAATTGTCTTTCTGTATATTTTTGTAGGCCAGTCCAGTTTATAGTTGGTTCGATCCCCAGTATCGAGGAAGTGAAATATTTATTTACATTTATATTTTCCTTTCTTCGCTCTGGTGTCGAGGCATAGCGCGGCGCTGGGTTCCGCCACTCAACACGCAATGCCTCCAGAACTCGGCGAAAAGTGGGGAACGGAATATTTTAACACTAGGTTCCCCCTGCTTACCCTGCTGTGTGCGGGATACAGCAGCCTGAAGCTGATTTTAATTTAATTTAAATATTTGTGTTTTTATAATAATGCTTTTATAAAATTACAATTTATTCAAAAATATTGATTATTTAATGAGTGCCAGTGAAAATTTATATTCAATTAAAAAATGCAGCATAAATAAATAAAATAAGTACCACATAATTTGACCACACGCCCGACTCTACTCAGTTTCGACACAAAATCTACAGCTTACGACGCAAGCTTATTTAACGAATACATTGCGCATTTACCCCTTCAAAATCACAACTAAATTGACCAAAACCAAGCAATGTATAATAACGATAATAGAAAGGTAAGTGAAAGAGTGTGTGCTTAGGTACAGGTACGACTGGTATTGAACTGGGACGCGTACTCTCGGTCAGATATACAGAAACTGGTTTCATTATCAAAAGTCAATAACTTTCCGATGCATTCCGAGTCAGGGCCAAGATCTACAAACGTAATAAGCTTAGCCGTATTACCGCTGCGGGCATCTATTCTGTTGTAGCGTAGATTTGGACTGTAATCTACTGGAAATTCGATAATTTAAAATTTTACAAAGAAAATTGATGGAATTTTTCATATAGATTTTAGCAAATATTTTGTTATATACCTTAATCATTTAATAAAGATATTACAGCAGCTTTTCTCTATGCACATATATAGTATGTAGCGAAAACTTATGATACCATATTATATTCTAAAAATGGGATCAAGCATCAAAAGCAAATATGAGTAAGTATCCCTAATATTGATCAGACGAAAATAGTCAGCATAAAAAATATGAAACGAATAGAAGATCAACTGTAGAGTTTCTTAACAGTTTTTCCTAGAAGAACTGAGTTCTGAGTCGATGTTAGCAGAACCTAATTCAATCGACGATTCAAGGTGCTTGCCAAAATTATTTATTTATAAAAATATTTTGATTTTAAATTTGGAGTGGCATACAACTGGTAGCCCGCAATTTACAGGAGATCCATCAAGATAATAAATAATTGATATTTAAAAGAGACAGTGAAAGTATTGAAATAGAAATTCCAGGTACTAATTCTTAATTGAATACTGACGTATATTCAATCAAGATTTGTTATATAAAAGTAAATTAAAAAATCCTTAATAAAAAAATATTAGATAATAAATTTGCAATTATTTTAAAAATATCGATTCATTATATGACGAAACTTTAAATCAGGAAACAGTCAACTTTCGCGAAACACTTTTTTTGGTGTTGCAGAAACTTGTCGCGCCAAACCCATAGAAAGTCATCTTTTTAATATTATACCTACAGCTAAAGCCAAACGTTAAATGGCCTACGGGACACACCTGTATCGATTTTACTTAAATCTCAATTACATATATTTATAGAAAACATGTATCTAGTAGAAAGTGGTAGAAATGTAAATCATAGATTATAGTTTCACTACTAATTTGTTGTATAATTTTATGTAATTTAGAACAAAATGTGTGTGTAGTTTTTTAAAAAACATATATAATGACTTTATTATTCTAAATTCCATTGTTAAGATTCAACACGATTAAGGTCAGTCGTGGCGCAGGGGCACAAAGTGTGACTGTAAAACCGACTGGTTCTGGGGTCGATCCCCACTCGATGAAATTAAATATTAACTTAAATTTATATTTCCATTTCTTCGCTCTGGTGTCGAGTCAAAGCGCGGCGTTGAGTTGAGGTTGCCACTGAACACGTAATGCTTCCAGAATTCGGTAGAAAGTGGAGAACGGAGTGTCTTAACACTCGGTTCCCTCTGCCTACATTGCTGCGGGATACAGCGTGAAGCGGATAAAAAAAATTAACACAAAAGTGCTAGTCGATTAAAAAATCACCTGACCAAAAAACATTTTAAAACGGTATTTTTTGCAAATCAACACACTAAACTATATAACAACAAAACTTAGAAAAACTACACTACTAACTACAGCTTAAAAACAACAATCATAAAGATATATGCTGATATCGAGGTTCAAATACAGCGAGGTCAGGTTATTATCCAAAGTTTTATTTAAATAAAGTAATTATGTTTTAGAAACATTACACAACAATTCGTCCATAATGCACCACAAGGCTGCACACTATAGACAATGATAAAAATTTTACACGCATGCTAATTAAATTAGTTTTATTGAAGCTACGAGTAGTATATATGAGGCCTTCGTGGTGTAGGGGCACAAAGGTGTTACTATAACGCGAAGGTTGTGGGTTCGATCTCCATTCGGGGGAATGAATTATTATTTATGAATATTTTCGTCCGGCTGTGAGTTCCGCCACTCAACATGGAATGCCTCGAAAAATTCAGCTGAAAGTAGGGAACGGAGTGTCCTAAAATTAGGTTCCCTCTGCCTGTATGCGGTATACAGCGTGAAACTGATTTAATTTAGTTTTTAATATACATAACTCATGGCATTAGTACAACGGATGTCAGTATCCGTATTATCTGGCTGCTTACAAGGCAAAGAAACATCCTGAATCAACATTTATTCTCAAAATCTACTATATACCTTAAGGCTATATACTCTAAGTTCGTTGTTCGTGTGCGGTTTGGAAATTCGCGACCTATTTCAGCTTCACCCCTCCAGGCGTTTCCGCGAGTACGTTTTCAAATTATTTAACTTATATTATAAACATATGAATTTGTATCTTATCTCTTTATATAATTATATGAATAGAAATTATTGTTTTGGATTTATGAAGTGTTTACTTTTAAGTCGATAATAAGAATTATGGGATTTTTTTTTTCAATTTTATTATAATTGACGTACTTATTTAGGACCTGGAACGTATGTCTCAGTGGTCAGAGCGCCTGGTCGGTTTCCAGGAGGCGCAGGTTCGAGCCCCGCTACGTTCAAATTTTTATACGTTTTTTAAATAAGTATTTTTCTTTCCTAAGTGTGGAATAACACTTTAAAAATGTTAAAAATATAATTAACTTGATTTACATGGTCCTTATAACCACCACATAACGTTAAATAAATGGTTACCCGTTTTATGTATATAGTTCCAGGGAAAAAGTAGTCAAACGTGAATTTGACTCGCTCATTAGGAATTCCGTACAATTTACATTATTTTAGTTTAACGGTTAAAGGCAATTGAAGAATACACTCATTTAAGCTTATATTATTAGTTTAGTATATTTTTTAAATATCTGTGGAATGTGTAAACTTTATATGGATAAAATTACAATATATCGACGCACCTACCCATAAAACTTAATTTAAATTAGGTTGTTATCGCCACATAATACAGTGAACATACTTCAAAACGAATTAAATAATTAACTGTCCGAATATGGATACAGCAGTACCTATTAAAAATGAGCAGCAATGCATTTTACTTAATTGGATAATATGGTAGAAATTAGTGCTTAAATTTAATTTAAACATAAGCATTAAATTCCTTAGTGACATTAAATCTGTATAGTATAAAGATTATAATTAATATTTATTTAAGCTTACGCTGTATCTGTAGGGAACCTAGTTTCAGATAGACCGTTACACACTTTCGAGATATTGCCTGTTGAACACGTGCTTTGTCTTGTTACTGGATCGAGGAAAATCAAAATAATTCATTCATTCCCCCCTCCCTCCCGTCCGCGGTAGGATTTGAACCCACAACCGTCACCGTTTACATTTAGACGCTGTACCGTTGCGCCACAACGACCTCTAGAAGATTTATATATTTTGTACGTAACGCCTTATATATAATAATTTATATTGTTTTCTTTATTTATTTTTTTTGGCTTCATGCTGTATCCCGCTCATAGCAGGGTAGACGGGTGGAACTGGGAACTACTCTCCGTTTCTATTAAGACACTTCTGCCCCCCACTTTCCGCCGAATTCTCGAGATAAGACAAAATCTACATAATTTTTACATTCAGTAAATATGTAACATTATAAAAAAATTACATCTTTTATATTATTAATAATAAAGCATACATTTACAAATTTTAAACCCGTCAATTACTACCGACCTGTGGCGAGAAGAGCGATCGTTATCAGAATCACTTTAATATCTGAATGGGACGTTTGTCATTTGCTTAAGTGTACTACTATAAATTTGTAATATTTGTGATATAATGACAGTATACTTAATATAGAGATTTGTAATGTATATATTTATTTAAATCTTATGTAAATTATTTAAAATGATGTGATTTATTGTGTATATTACCTTTATTACATTTTATGGAATATTAAACACTAGTTTTTTTTCACCTTCACGCTGTACGCCGCATGGTACCAGGGTAGGTAGAGTGAGAGCCGAGTGTTAAGACACTCCACTCGCCACTTTCCGCCGTAACATCAGTTCGATAATCGTTAAATGTATGTGCCGCATACTTATTTTTTATCTTATACCAAAAATTTCTTTCTTATTAACATAGCAGTATTTGTTAGAAATAATCCATATATTTCCCTAAACAACAAATGTATACATTTGAATTAATAAAAAGTTGATATGTAAATATACAGCTTCACGCTGAATTCTTTAGGCATTGCGTGTTGAGTGGCAGAACTCAACACTGCACTTTGTCGAGATAACACCAGAGCTAAGAAATTAAAATATAAAACATTTCATTTCCTCAACTGGGAATGGAACCCACAACCTGTCACGTTTACAGTCACAGTCACGACTGGTCTCAGAAATAAAAAGTGTAACTTCTAATAATACATTTTAAACAAAAACCAACCAAGTGAACAAGATTGGCACCTTTCGAGACGACCTACATTTAGGCAATGTCAAAATTATAAGCTTCTGCTCGTGATAGATTATTATTGGCAAGACACTTTGGTTTTGTAAAGCGAAGAAAATGTTAGTAGTGTGGAGTAATGCGGTGTGAAAAAGATTACTTTTAAATTGGAGTAGGTGCTTTTTAGATGAATTTTGAGATAACATTTTTGTTAAACTAACAATACTTAAAAGTAATTAAAATATTTGGAAATCTTAAATTACTTGTAATTGTTGTTTTGTTTAAAAAAAAATAAATATTTTTATTTTTTAAATCACGCTATATCCCGCATATAATAGAGAGCATAAAGGAAATAGTGTTCAAACACTCCGTTCCCCATTGATAACAATGAAAACAAAAATAAATACAATCATACATACATATATGAAACAATTTTGTATGTAAATATATTTATGAAATCATATAGAGAACGGTTATATTTGAACGAACAATAAATTATCACTTTGTTAAACTCAAGCAAAATGATAAATTATGTTAACAAGTTTCAATACTACCACCGTGTGTTAGTTCCACACGCGGCTTGTTCGAAGAAAAATACTTATTTTCTTTACCCGAATATTTATAGCTTGTCAGTATGAAAATATAAAAATTTTAGCATAATATTGAAATATTAATTTAATGATATAACAAAAGTCCCCAATAAAAATATTTTGAAGTAAATAACAAATTATCTAAAGGTATTATAACCAGCGGGTGACAGTTCAAATCCCCTAATACTTAAAGTTCTTAAAGTACAAATTTTAATATATCGTAAATATTACTAAAATGTTCATATATTTTATATATGCCGTAAAACATATCGTAAAAACATTTATGTATAATGCATAAATTGTTATATTCACTTTAAGCTCAGCTGTAAATTTTACATTCTCTTCATGACATTTTCACTTATCAAATTTTAATATAATCCAAAACATGAACTCGAATCGTGAGTCAAAGCTGCTCCTATCACGACTTCATAAGTTACAAAGTGGTTCAAACAGAAGCGTTAGCGATTAACGTTTAACGTTTAAAAAAATCCTTTCTAAATATGTGCACATGATTATAGCGTACGTAAGTAGCAATAAGGAACTCTTTATGCAAAAAATTATAACATAAATAATAACATACAATAAAATTATAACATAAATAATAACATAGTTATAACATAAATAATCATAAAATAATAATTGAACAAAACTATACAAAAAATACCTGTCAAAGCTATTATCATAAATATTATTTCCCGTGTTACGTGTATATATAATGCTTACAAAAGAAACATATTAAGTTAGTAATATTTCATTTCATATCTATATCTAGATATCCTTGAAATAATGATTATTTGAAGGCAAATAAATACAATTGTTTGTGAACGGTAGAGATTTGAACCGTTGTTTCTCGAGTGATTAATATAAATTTTTCAAATTCCTCCAGAAACATATTATAATACTTGAAGGCCTTCATTCTAATAGTGAGTAGTGAAAGGATTTTCAAATTATAAATGTATTAGTGAAGGGTTGTCAAACCGTCGCCGCTCTCTCTCGTGGTTGGGCCACGCCTGGTCAACGCGCTCACGACTACGGTCAAGCCTCAAGGTCTCGTCTTACATAACGCGGCATTTCATCGTAATTGTCACTTCAGTGCACCACAGTACAGTTTACTCGCTTAACTTGCAATCGATTTTTTTATTATTATTTTTTTTACTTAAAAATAAAAAATAATAATCACTATGTTGTTGTTGTGTTCTCTTCTTTATGTTTTTAATAGAGAGAGATGCTGTTGCGGTTGCTGAAGGTTATTGGTACTGATGTATTTTCGTTCTGTACAATTAATTTTACTTGTCAAAATGTTTTTATTAAATTATAATATTTCATTAAACAAACCAAAATCAATCAGAGACTTTGTCATCTTCGATTTTTCATATATCAAACGCCACTGAAGTGTCGTGTCGCTTTAACCAACTCAAAATATTATTAACTTGAATCATGTTCTTAACGAAATAACTAATAAGAAATAAATATTTTTTCTTACATTTCAACCTATTGTCGACTATTTACTCAATATTAATATTATTGTAGTATCGATTTGAGCTATTGATCGATAGCCTACAGCAAACAATGGCAGTGAATGCAAAAGTGAACCAATTAAATCACTTAATTTACATATTTTGACATTGATATACAATTACATCGATAATGAATACGATCATGCTTTATTTCGTACTTTATTATTTCGGTAATGTACTTGTTCCTATTGAGCCAGTTGATTTATTAAAAATTTTCTTCAACCTTGACACAGATTAATAATTAATATTTAATTAATGTCACTTTATACAAAAAGCAACATTTTTTATTTTCTATTTCATACAGTGTCCAAAACTCTCACTGAATCAATCAAAAATATTTTATTATCAATTAAGTGACCATCAGAGATAAAATGTCCTAGTGATATATGACTATACTTTCTAATGGTAGAGCTCAATGCTACGCTTTTTATATATCAATTAAATTTCATTTAATAAATATAACCAGTCCCCATGAAATGGGATGTAAAGTCATATGAAACGAGTTGAGGCAGATATGTCCTTATGCCACGACGGCCTTTATTATATAAAAATACATAAATGCTATTACATCACGCGTCATAGCAAACTTATAAAGCAAATCTTTTTAAGGTAAAGCATTTGTCGTGGTTCCCGTATAAGGTTTAACCTTCGAGGTAAATCAATCCCAAAAATAGTTTGAAAATTATTTCTACGGCTAACTTAAATCTATTTTTGACACGGATCGTGACTATGGCACGACTGTGTAGTAAAAGTAAAGAAAATATATTTTTTTAGCTTCACGCTACATCCAGCATATATCAGGGTAGGCAGAGGGATTCTAGTATTAAGGAACTCCGTTCCCCAGTTGCCGTCTAATTTTCGAGACATTGCGTGTTGAGTGGCGAAACACAACGCCGTGCTTTGCCTTGTAACCAAAACGAAAAAATGAAATTATTAAATGTATAAATGATCTCCGAGTGGGAATCCAACCCACAGCTGTCGCATCTACAGTCACGCGCTTGTACCACAATGAAACCTAGAAAATATAGTAAAATAAAAAAAAGTGTTTCACAGTAAAAATCACGAAGAGAGAAAGAGTCTCTACACGTTTAAACAGAAATTTTAAGTTTTGATCCCTATATCAAGATTTTAAATTTTGAATAAATGAGTTTTTCATTTATATGTCAAAATTTTAAAAATTGGCATTCTATTAAAAAAAATATTTATAATGCAGTTAATATATTTATCGCATCTTAGCTATCGGAATGATCACATATATTATCTATAGTAAAGTAACATAACTTTAAATCCATACGTTTTATGTTATGCGCGTCGTATGTTAGTTTACTATTGATATTATATATTATCAATATATCAATAGTAAACTAACATAACTTTAAAGTCAAACTCTTTGCAAATGTCAAGCAATATCGCCTTGAGAGCTATCGGTATTTATTTTCTTTCGCCGATCACCTTCGAAGACTTGATATTTAGTGTTCTACAATGGTCCTCATGGGTCGATCAAATCGAGACAATGAAGCGTGGAGTTGTTATGAATATTAGACAATAAGTAGTTACTTAATTGCAGGTTCGATTTATCGGTGAACATTTTGAGTTCATTGTCAAGCAGTGACCCTCTAACTAATGGTCGGGTATTTAGGTCAGTTTGATTTGACTTATCTTGATTAGAGCCTCAGTCGTCGTGGGATGGTGATGATCTGACAAAATAATAATAAATTCGTAATCCGGAATCATTTTTAAGTAAAAAAAAAATTTCTTTGCTTACTTTTACATATCTCCAGAACATGCGCGGTGTACGTAACCTATGAAAATATCACTTCGTTATTCGTTCATTTTAAATCAATTTTAAGCGAAAAATTCCTGTATAATAATGTCTGTATAGAACTGGAAAATGATATCTCTTTAAAGATAATCATCAAACCCACAGTCTTGAGGCCAGTCTTGAGGCCAGTCGCAGCGTAGGGTCGCAATGTGTGACTGTACAACCAACAGGTTGTGGGTTCGATCCCCACTCAAGGAGATGAAATATTTACTTAAATTTATATTTCCATTTCTTCGCTCTGGTGTCTAGGCAAAGCGCGACGTTGAGTTCTGCTACTCAACACGCAATGCTTCCAGAATTCGGGCAATAGTGGGGAACGGAGTGTCTTAACACTAGGTTCCCTCTGCCTACCCTGCTATGTGTGGTAGCGTGAAGCTGAACACACCCACAGTATTTGTTTCCACAGCCTGAAATAACCTAATTACATAACGATATATACATCATATTTTCCTGCATAAAAGATAATTGATAAAATAACTGTTTGTATTAAATGTTAATTTTCGCTTAATATTCGATATTTATTTTGATCCCAAGAGTAATTTAATATCCTTTTGTTTAACAACGTGGTGTAAACAAACTACCACGATAAGTTGGATGTAAATGAACCTTTCAATTAAGTTGGATTAATCGGTCTTTAGACGTAAGCATATAATATGTACAAATTATACTTTTTTTGTAGCAGGGTAAAAGGAGCGTAGTGTCAAGACACTTCGGTCCCCATTTTCCGCTCAGTTTTGGAGATATCCTGTATACCGACGGAACTCAACGCCGCGCTTTGTCTTATTATTAAAGCGAAATTTATAAGAAATATTGGTATATCAATATGAAGTCTTTAAAATTTTATTTCAGGACATTTATTATACGCTATATAATATATGTCTAACCTTTGACATTACCTTCGCAGCTTGCTAGGTGAAGGTTCAACTAAGCATTATGTAATCATGTAGTTTATTAATAGTGAACTAAATTATAAAAGGACGCATCTGACTTGCTGTAGTTATTTTATTTCATACGAGAAAATATTTATAAATATATGTTAAAAATATAGTTTTTACAAGTCAAAGAACGATATCGAATAGTTATCTTTTTCAGCTCGCAATTCTCAATAGATTCTTGGATATTTGGTTGCTTGGAAGATATTTTGTGATAAGGCCGCCTTTGCGCATTTATGTTCTGTTAAGTTCGTGCGAATTGTATAGTCGTACCTTGGTTTGATATAGTTTTTATTTCATGTTTAGGTCATAGCAGGATCGTCAGGATCGTCAGAAGAGAGAACCTAGTGTCCAGGCACGCCGTTTTCTACATTCCGCCTAAATAAAATTATGGCATATAGCAGGATAGGCAGAAGGAACCTTGTGTTAAGACCCCACATCCATCTGTTCGCCAATTTCTGCCGAATTTTCGAGGCAAAACGTGTTGAGTGGCAGAACTTAACGACGCGCTATGCCTTGTTATCACAGCAAGCAAAGCGTAGCGTTTGAGTGAGTACTGTCACATAACACGCATTATTTTGAAAATATGGTGAAAATCGGAGACCTGAGTATCTTAACTTAACACTAAGCACCTTATATCTAGCCTGTCTAACTAATACAGGAAAAAGCAGCTTCGCCATACCATAAAACATATATAAAAATCAATTACAGTCTATAAAAATCAATTATTATAAATCACATATAAAAATCAATTACACTCTAAATCAAATACCAAATATCAACTATTAAGCATAAACTAAACTTCAATAAAGGCGTGGAACAGTTCAATAGAAAATGACAATGGCAAAGGTAATTAATGGAACTTGTTTAAAGACCTTGCTTTAATGAAAAGAGGCGGCGTCTGTATGAAATATTTCATGTGAAAGTCATAATAGAATTAATATAGTGGCACACCTACTGTTTTAACTTGAATGTTTGTTTATATTTATATTTTTGAGGTTGAGGCCAGTCGTGGCGCATGGGCACAAGCGTGCGATAGGTCGCATTTACGGTCGCACCACCTACAACGCACCTACAACCTATTGTAGGTTCGATTTCCATTCGAGGAAATTAAATAATTAATATTTGCATTTTCTTACTCTGTTTCCCAACACTCAATGCCTCCAGGATTTTTCTTCAGGATATTTTTGGAAAGTGGACAACAAAAGTGTTAAAATGGGAACGAAATGTCTTTGTGCTACATAATGTGCATGAAGCCTAAAAATGAAAAAAAAAATAAAAAACATATACACACTTTAAACGTGGAATTCATATTGGGAAGTTCTTTCACTCTCATTTTGTAAACATTTATAATTTTCACAGAATACAATTTGTTGTTACAACTCAAAGTAATTTAAAAATGTTAATACTTATAAGTATATACAGTAATCTCATGTATAAACAGTCTCATTATCGAGCAAAGAGAGAAGAAAGAAATAGAGAGACATTTCATCCACTATTACCTACTTCGTATTATTGTACCACTCAGGCGTGTAATATAGTCCAGCTAGTCTTATTATCTGGTCGATCCAATTCTCCTTATAGAGTAAAAAAAATAATATTAATATGATCAAAATAAAAAAAATTGAGGCCGGTCGTGGCGCAGCGGCACGAGGTGTGACTGCAAGACCGACTGGTTGTGGGTTCGATCCCCACTCGAGGAGATGAAATATTTAGAAATTCGGCAGAAAGTGGGGAACGGAGTGTCTTAACACTAGGTTCCCTCTGCCTACCCTGCTGTGTGCGGGATACAGCGTGAAGCTAATTTAATTTATTTTTTTTATAAAAAAATATTAAAAAATAGGCTTACACGCAACCAATAAATATCAATTTGACAAACTCCCCCAATATTATGGATGAAAAATTTCCGATGAGTGACGGGAGGGGAGAGACGGGACGAGGCTGTTACACGGTGTTTTGTCGCCGGCAGACGATAAACATCAATAATAATTTGTATCAACTTATCGCTTGATTGGTCCCCATTATGCCCATCTCACCCTAACAGGTATGAAAAAACGTATACTAACAGCTGGTGTTCAATATAACAATAACAGTGAAATGTTACTTGAATATATTGTGATATATTTAGAGCTATTTGCAAGTAACAGCACTTTGCTATTAATATTTACATTTCTTATTTATTTTTTGTAAGTGAATATGAGAGTAAATATATAAAATATTTTTTTTTTATTCACGCTCTATCCCGCATATGGCAGGAGCAGAGGGATAAGACACTCGGTTCCTCACATATCGCCCATTTTCCATACAAAAGCGCTCTGTCTCGTTACGACAGTGAAGATATGACAACCATTTATGTCGCCAAATGAGAAGCGAACCTGAAATTCGTCCGAATGATATGCCCCTGCACTACAACAATCGCAAGCAAAGCATAATGGAGCTACAAAATAACAATTCTCTTTCAAACCCTATGTCTATCAGTCTTATGTATTCCTAAAATGAGAAAATATTTTACGAAATATATGATTAATTTATATGAAACTGTACCGTAACTCGCGAAGTGACTGACATGCAGTACACACCCGAAACTACTGCCAGCACAAATCTGACGTCTGGCATGTAAGATTTTGCGAAGAACAGGCGAGCACTGGAAACTTTCCGACATTCTTATGAGCGATACAAACGATTCCATATTTTACTTTTAAAGCTACATAAAGTAAAATATTATACATAAAACATTATATAATTTGTCTAATAAATAATTTATAAAAACATCAGTTCAAGCTCTGTCCTACACACAGCAGAGTGGACAGAGAGAACCAAGTATTAAGACACTCCATTCCCCATTTTCCGCCGAATTCTGTAGGCATTGTGTATTAAGTGGAGGAACTCAACGCTGCGATTTGCCTCTACACCAGACCGATAAAAAAAAATTAAATATTTAATTTCCTCGACTGGGAATCGCACCCACAACCTGTCGCGTTTACAATGACAAGAATCATTTAAATTTATTATTTATCAATAATAAATAGAAGATTACAACGTGTTTGATTTGTATCTGATTATGCGTTTTCCCATCAGGTGTTCAATCGAGGGAACATTTAATTATTTATGCATAACTTCACACGTATCGACGCTACTTGAACAAGTCATACGTTACAATGAACCATATTCATGTATAAATTAAATCATCGAGCATATTATTAACTATATATTATTATATTACTGCTTTTTTTTCATTTTTTTTATAAAATTGTATAGCTATTTGTAATAGAGGCCGGTCGTGGCGCAGCGGCACGAATTGTGACTGTAAAATCGACTGGTTGTGGGTTCGATCCCCACTCGAGGAGATGAAATATTTACTTAAATTTATATTTTCATTTCTTCGCTCTGATGTCGACGCTAAGCGCGGCGTTGAGTTCTGCCACTCAACACACAATGCCTCCAGAATTCGGCAGAAAGTGGGGAACGGAGTGTCTTAACACTAGGTTCCCTCTGCCTACCCTGCTGTGTGCGGGATACAGCGTGAAGCTGATTTAATTT
>JAAIXJ010000315.1:145326-162079 GCA_013403705.1 Heliconius hermathena | reverse complement strand
AGCTTCACGCTGTATCCCGCACACAGCAGGGTAGGCAGAGGGAACCTAGTGTTAAGACACTCCGTTCCCCACTTTCTGCCGAATTCTGGAGGCATTGCGTGTTGAGGGGCAGAACTCAACGCCGCGCTTAACCTCGACACCAGAGCGAAGAAATGAAAATATAAATTTAAGTAAATATTTCATCTCCTCGAGTGGGGATCGAACCCACAACCAGTGATTTTGATTTAATATGTTATTTTAGCTTACACTTCCATATTCAGGAGGATGTGCTAAAAAATTATGTATATACTTTACTGCACAAAAGACTCTAAAAAAAGTTATAATATAACATTTAATAGCTAATTTCACACCAAAATTACAAGCATGCTTACGTCTAGATCCTTATAAACCAGTTGTAAAAAAAAGTTATACGCTGTAAAGAAAAACCTTCATAAGTAAAAGGTTTGTTATTTGAAAAATAAAATATTTCCCAACGGTGCGATGTATCTTTGTTCGTATTCATACATCATAAAAACTCACGCGACGCCTGTTAATTTACAGTAGTGCAATTTTTATGAAATATAATTAAATTTTATTGCTAGACGCGATAAGGCTTGGAAACGTAGTAACAATATTTTATTTACATTCCAAGGGGAAACGTATTTTTAGTAATTTAACTTCGCTTCGCTTCTTGTTAAAGTTGACACATTAAGAAAGCTTTGCTAGTTTGCGGCGCAGTTTATTTTATAAAATATTTAAAAAAAAAACAGCTTCACCTTGTATTCCGCACATAGCAAAGTAGGAAGAGGGAACCCAGAGTTCAGTTCCGTTCCTCACTTTCTGCCGAATTTTTCGACGTAATGCGTCTTGAGTGGTGGAGCTCAACGCCGAGTTCTTGCTTTGGTGCCTGCGAGAAATATTGAAAATATAATTAAATGATAATTTTTTCCCCCAAATGGGAATCGAACCCACAACCGTCGCGTTACAGTCACATAGGTACTTAATTTTATAATATATATGTAAGTTTATTATCAAGTTCAATAAAAAGTGAAGCCACAAAAACTTTAAAAATATGATATCTTAAATTTTATTATAAATTTTATTTCCTTTATTATTTATAGCCTTACTCTAATACATTATTATAAAATGCATAAAACTAATATTATACATTTACTTTCATATTTCGTGGCTGTACCTAAAACGATAAATAAGGATGCGATCCCGCTGCGCGTGGAATTTTTAATATGTTTACCTTGTAATCTGTTTCTTCTCACAAAATGTTTATGCTTTGAAATATTACTATCGACGATCAATATCGGTATGGGAAATTATCAAAATACTTGAAGAAGCAAAACGTACCTATAGTTATCAAAATAAAAACTGTAATTTATGTATTTTTTTTATTTCACAAATCGTACGTCTATGTCTATCGTATGTCTTTGAATAGTTTTGTTTTCCACCTTCACGCTGTATCGCGCATATTCCAGGGTAGGCACAGGGAACCTAATATTAAAACACTCCGTTCCTCACTTTCTGAATTTCCATGACATTACATTTTGAGTGGTGAAACTCAACGCCGCGCTTTAGCTTTGGTACCAGAGCGAAGAAATGAAAATATTATTAAATAATAAATCATTCCACTGACTGGGAACCGAACCATCGCATTACAGCATACACGCTTATACCGCTGCGCCACGACGACCTCACATACCTTTTTTAAATACATTAAATAAATTAATCACATTACCATTATTAAAATTCACAACCAGTAACTGAAATATAAAAATTATTCCCAAAAAACCCGCCTTAACCTTGGGGGTTACGAGACCTACATTCTAATAACCTTTTAACAAACCGAAATGTAGTTCGCGAGAAAACATTTCGTCGATCGGTGGTCGTCTTTGCATAATAATAGGACAATGGGTCGATTCTTACAATGATCAATATTAGTGTATATAATTTAGTCCTTATGTTTGAGAGCTGAAGGGGTACAGGTTCGATTTGAATTTCGACGTTAGTACTCTTACAAAATACTAGTTACACCTCTAAAGCCGCCCTCTTCATGAATTATTCGGTTTTGCTAGTTGTGACACTCTACGTGAACCAGCCCCGGAGGACCCATTGCTCCCATCATGTTTCAAACTCAAATACGACTTCACAATTATATTACCACCATATATGCTAGTATGGGATCCTCGTAGGATTTCGAATTCAACTTTACAATTTGACTATGGTTAGACTTGGGTTGTGGCTATAGTTACAGTAACTTAGTATATAGAGATAAATTCGGTTGTATAACTTTTTGAATAGAAGGAAAATTACTTAAGTACAACATTATAAATTACAGTATCTATGATTATTTTATTATGAAATATTTCCACGCTGTGGTTATTTATGTATTAATAAACAAAATGTTTAATTTAAATTCAGTTTTTTTTTGGAGAGGGCTATTTATAAAGTATAATAAAACCCGTAAATTATATATTTTTAGGAATAATACGTATATACTATTGTTCACTCACTCATATCATAAAACTAATTCCTTTAAAAATTTTATTCTTTTATGTCTCTCACAAAAAATCGATGAAACCTGTATTAATAAAAACCTAAAATGCGCGGTGTTGTTCCACCACTCAACACGCAATGCCTCGAATGATTTTGAAAAGTGATTTCGGAAAGTGAAGACCAGAGTGTCTTCCTCTACTTGCTACTTCCTGGAAATAGCAGAGAAAGCATAGGAAAAGTTTAAAATAAATCTCCCAATTGATTTTACAAAATGATTGATTTTACAGGCTAACGCGGTATTCGAGCCAAAAACTCTCATTACTGCCACTAAGACCCTGATAAAGAGGAATTTATACGATATCAGCCTTTTATTATGAATTTTATAAAATTAAATCTAAAATCAAGCTAGAAAAGCTAGTGATAAGGCACTCCGTTCCTCACTTTTCGCCGAGTTCTGGAGGCATTGCGTGTTGAGTGGCAGAACTCAACGCCGCGCTTAACCTCGACACCAGAGCGAAGAAATGGAAATATAAATGTAAATAAATATTTCATTTCCTCGAGTGGGGATTACCCATTCGCCGCCCCTGCGCCACGTCTGGCCTCAATAGCTATTTTAAAAGATATAGCAAACATAGAAATTTATTTTATTTTTTTATTTCAGATTTACTGCGCTTGATAAGCGGAAGTGCCACTGGACGAAACGTAAGTTAATTTTAAAACATTTTTTTTCTAGGGACCACTTGCATTCTATTATTTAATCAACTCTATTCTATTACATTATTTTATACTAAATTGTGACGTTATTAATAAATATAGAATCCTAAACTGAACATTAAAAACTTATTCCCTTTAATGATTTAATTTATTTCCTTTGAGGATAGATTTATAAACTATTCCAATCGAAGGTTAAATATGAAAAAATACATTACATGCATACATTTAAATGTATCAAGAATCGAGTAAAATACATCCCAACTACATCCACATGACTCCATGTCATGATTTCTATCATGACGCAATGTAATGATTTCTAATATATAATACTATAACTTATTATAATTTAAAATTGCATATAAAACTTGAGTGCGTTCCGGCACAAAATAGAAAGTATCTTGACACTAGATTTCCTCGCTAGGAAAGTACTAGAATATTTTCAACATTATTAAACTGTTCTTATTTCATACTTAGTAAAAATAATCTGTTTTTTTGAAAACGTATAAAAATTGTAAATTAGCGGAATTTAAACCCGAGCCTCTGGGAAACTGTCCAAGCGCTCTGCTCACTAAACCATACGTTCTCATCAAGTTTGAAGAGTCTTATACGATACTTCCTATTAATTTTCCACCCAGTCAATGTTTTAATAACCTGATACAATAACACCTACAATGGCTACAAAAGATGTTAATAGTGACGATAAAATACAAAGACAATACCGATTATTAAAAAAAATGGTTTTTATTAATAACATTTATTCTTCATTATAATACTTATTTCATTCATTAAAATACTTTTATGATGAAATGATACAAAAGGAAATCCTTTATAAAATAAACAAATGCTTATTCGAGCACATTTTGCCGGACTATTAAACAGCATTTTATTCCCATAATAAATTATTTCTTAAAGTTTTAAAATAAAGTATGTGTTTCCATATAAAATTTCAATATTGTCAGTGGTAACGGCACTGGCATTAACCGCCTGATATATAATAGCAATAATGGCGGCGCATTCCGGGAAATATAATCTCTTTCGATATTGCTTTAAAACCCCTCGACCAGGTTTAATTAAACGCTTAAATACTGATTAAAAATACATTTCATAGTGTTTCCGAACACTTTATAATGTCATATTAATTAATTTAGCCGTGTACGATTTTTCACAGCACTTTATGGGGGGGAAAAGTTGTATGAACAAATTGTTTTGTAAAGTTATCTTTTTATTATATCGTTATTATATAGTTATTATAGATGTATTTTGAGGCCAATTGTGGCGCAGTGGCGCAAGCTGATGATTGTAAATACGGTTGTAGGTTCGATCCCGCTCGAGGAAATGAAATATTTAATCTTTTCATTTATTCGCTCTGGTATGGAGGCAAAGGGCGGCGTTGAGTTCCGCCTTGCGTTCTAAGCAGGCAATGCCTTCAGAATTCGGCGGGAAGTGGAGAATGGTATTTCATAGCTCTAGACTCCCTCTTCCCACCCTGCGACACACAGCGTGAAGCTGAAAAAAAAATGAATAATAATTTAGTAAAAATATATTATCTCCATAATGTGAAGATAATATATTTAGATAGAAAAAATAAAGATAAAATATTATATAATATATTTTTATCTAAAAAAAAAATCAGCTTCACGCTGTATCCCGCACACAGCAGGGTAGGCAGAGGGAACCTAGTGTTAAGACACTCCGTTCCCCACTTTCTACCGAATTCTGGAGGCATTGCGTGTTGAGGGGCAGAACTCAACGCCGCGCTTAACCTCGACACCAGAGCGAAGAAATGGAAATATAAATTTAAGTAAATATTTCATCTCCTCGAGTGGGGATCGAACCCACAACCAGTCGATTTTGCAGTCACACCTCGTGCCGCTGCGCCACGACCGGCCTCAATAATTTTTTTATCTCTTTCACCTATTCTGCTCAAATGGTTAGTATTATTTAAAGTTAAGTGGACTGCCTTAATGAATTTAAAACTGAGATAATTTGCATTCTGTAGACGACGTCAGGTGCTTTTAAGGTTTAACACATAATAGTATCATATTCTCAAGAGAAAATGAAGTCATTCGTAAAATTTGCTGCACTTATTAAATAAGTACTAAGTTTCTAACTTAGGACGTAAGGACGTTTTATTCTGATTAAATTTATCTTTAAATTAATAGAGAAACTTAAAATATACCGACTATGATTAGAAACTTGAATACAATTATGTATTTATTGAAATGAATCAGTTTCACGCTGTATCTCGTACATAGCTGGGTAGGCAGAGGGATCTAGTGTTAAGACACTCTGTTCGCCATTTTTCGCCTAATTCTGGAGGTCTTGCGTGTTGAGTGCTGCGCTTTGTCTCGACACAGAAGCGATGATATGAAAATATTAAATATTTTATTTCCTCGTGTGGGGATCGAACCCACAACCAGTCGCGTTTACAGTCACACACTGCGTGCCCCTGCGCCACTGACCTCAAAATTATATACTCTTATGTATATATTGAAATTAATAATTTATTACCACAGCGAGCTGTGAACCTACGCCTTCATTAATAACAGAAGTCATTAAAACGCTATATAAACAGACGACGTGACTTAACGATGTTTATTTGTTTAAATCAATGAGTCACATTTGAAGGATTCTTCAAATGTTCAAACTATAGAGTATTCGTAGGTACTAGTAAGTCAGCTCCAATCAATTCGGTTTTGTTATTCGGTTATGTCTAGTACACAATAGACATAATGAGATGAAGACGAGATCGTTTCATCAGATTGATCAGTTATTTTATTATAATAAAGGTCATACGTAATTTTTTTTGTGAGCTTCGCGCTGTATCAGGGCTGCCATCTCAGGGAAAAGCGGGATTAATATCTCTGGAATTGTTAGTAAGTTATTAAAAAATAAATCAATTAAAGAAAAATTCTCAAAGTGCGTGAATTCATAAAAAGCGGGACCGTGTCTGTTCCACTCCCGCAAGTAGCAGGGTAGGCCTAGTGTTACGACACTCCACTCCGCGCTTTCTCCTCGTATCTAGAGGCACTGTGAGTAGCAGAACTTAAAGCCGTGCTTTGCCTCGACACCAGAACCTGTCACGTGTACACTTACACGCTTGTGCTACTGTGCAACGACTGGCCGACTACCTCACGTATGTAAATTATGTTTTCCTAAAATCCCTCACTATTAATTATTATCAAACAATAGCTGACCAAGGAACCCACTGACGTAATTAAGTTACGTAAAGTTGAAAGGCTGCTGTCAATATTATCCGAGCGGGGTGGCGGCGAGGATAAATGGATTAGGGTAAACAGCATAAAGAGCCTTTTGTATCCCAAATTAAATGTCACCCAGCATCATTATTTAGAGCTCATGACACGCACACGATAGGTAGCTGCGAGAGCGTCCGATATGGGCATTTATACGATACGATATTCTGTACCTATTTCATTTACTCGAGTGGGAATCGAACTGACAACTGCCGCGCGCTTGTGCCACTCTACTACAACTGGCCTCGAATCTAATGTCTTAATATTGTATTTATTGAAACTATAACATAAGCGTGTGAATGAAAGCAGGACGGTTGTGAGTTCAATTTTCACTCGGGTAATGAAATATTATTTATTTATATTTTCTGTTCTTCGCTTCAACAAGATAAAGTGTGACTTGAGAAAGTGTGTGAGAAGTGTGTGAGAAAGTGTTGAGGTAAGTCACCACCCAACACGTAATGCCACGAAAATTCGACGGAAAGCGGAGAACGGAGTGTCTTAATACTTCAGATTCCCAGATGAAGCTACCACAAGTAATAAAGTAAAATATAATGTGTAGAAATTATATTTGCAATGTGCTTAGACGGAGGTCCTTGCACAACGATTACGAATAACAACGATAACTTGACTTCATTCCTAATATAGACTGTACAAATAGCCATGAGCAAATATGAAGATAAAAAATAAAATCAAATCAGCTTCACGCTGTATCCCGCACACAGCAGGGTAGGCAGAGGGAACCTAGTGTTAAGACACTCCGTTCCCCACTTTCTGCCGAATTCTGGAGGCATTGCGTGTTGAGTGGCAGAATTCAACGCCGCGCTTTGCGTCGACACCAGAGCGAAGAAATGGAAATATAAATTTAAATATTTCATCTCCTCGAGCGGGGATCGAACCCACAACCAGTCGATTTTACAGTCACACTTTGTGCCCCTTGCGCCACGATTGGTCTCACTGGCAAGTATGAAGATGTCGAACGGATTTAATTCACCATCAATTTCATTCAGCTTAGCAAGTGTGTGAACACATGTCTAAGTCTTAACTTGTCACCTGGTACAATCGTTTAGGATTAATGACATTAACACCGCTAAAGCCGACGCCGCTGCTGTTATGATATTATTTATAATGTTAGAGGCCAGTTTCACAGTAACAAATAGAGTTTCAAATAGTATTCTAATATTTATTGCTATCTCAAAAACAGAGGATGCAAAAAACTAAATAAATGTATCTTATATTTTCAAGAATAATTTTCTCATAAATGAACTATAGTAGGTAACAATTCATACGATTTGTTACATTTTTAAATTACAAATAAGTATGTAAAAATGAAATGTATGTGTAAAATGTGTATCTACGAGATATTTTGCTATTCGAGACCTGTGAAACCAAAGATTATAGTCAAGCCGAGACTTTATCAGCCAGTGGTGAAACTGGTACTAAGTTGTTTCTATTTTTAGTTTCACGCTGTATCCTGCACATAGAAGGGTATGAAACTAAACCCGGGAATGCTAAAATGTATCTGTTGCTTAAAACATTATTATATTTTTATTTATTATTTATATTAAGTGATAATAAATAGGTAATTTACTTTTTAAAAATAAAGCCCATATTAATTAACCTAACCTAACTTGTTATTTTTTTATAATTTAAATAATATCTTTATACATTTCTGACTTATTACATTTCATATTATATAGATAAATAAATATAAACAACAAACAGAAGCCAGTTATGGCCAAAGGGCAACCGTGTAAAGACAGTGCAGGTACTGGGTTCGATTTACACACGATGAAATGAAATATGTAATATTTTCATTCCCCCGATGTGGTATCGACCAATGCACGCCGTTGAAAACAGTCACTCATCACGCAATGCCTCCAGAATTGGGCATACCGAAAATGGAAAACGGAAGTGTCCCAGGTTCCTTCTGGCTACCCTACTTCATACGCCATAGAGCTAAAACTAACTAAAAACAATAAAGATCTGTTTATATTCCGAACTCCCTACATTAGCGGTGAATGTTAACGGTTATAATCTCATTTTAATGATATCGAAATTAATACTCCGTCACATGTAAAAGACGTTCAAATCATTAATTATATTTGTAGCGGCTGTCGAAGATGCCTCCTAGTGAACTTTACGCTTTGGTGGAATTTATGGGATTACAATGATCTTCCTTTACATATTTCTTAATTTGTTAGATACAGTTTGTATATAATATAGCAATAGGCATAATAGGCTTATAAGTAATTTAACAATAGAGGTCAGTCGTGGCGCAAGGGTACAAAGTGTGACTGTAAAACCGACTGGTTGTGGGTTTGATCTCCACTCGAGGAGATGAAATATTTACTTAAATTTTTATTTCCATTTCTTCGCTCTGGTGTAGAAGCAAGGCGCGGCGTTGAGTTCTGCCATCAATGCCTCCAGAATTCGCCAGAAAGTGGGGAACGGAGTGCCTTAACACTAGGTGCCCTCTGCCTACCCTGCTGTGTGCAGGATACAGCGTGAAGCTGATTATGGTTATTATTATAACAATAGACAGACAAGACTACTATTGCGACTAAAATTATTTGTTTTATTATAGCTATATTCAGTTATGAGTTAAAGGCCATCGTAGCGCAGGGACCTGCAAATGTGAGAGACTTTTGTGGGTTCGATTCCCACTTGGGGGAATGAAATGTTCAATGTTTTCATATCCTCGCTCTGGTAACGAAGCAAACAAACGCGGCGAAAAGTTCCACCACTAAGCGGAGTGTTGATAATAGGTTTCCTCTGCCTATTCAAGAATTCAACGGAGAGTGGGGAACGAAAGTGTGTAACCGGGAACGGAGTGTCTCAACACTAGGTTCCCAGGTTCCCTCTGCCTACACTGCCATGTCCGGGATGCAGCATGAAGTAAAGAAAAATAAAACATCATCCTTTCCATGTCAATTTATATGCAAAAAATAGTCTTATCTTAACATTTCGTCTATATATTACGCTATATCCTACTATAGTGCCATTAGGGACGACCCTGACTGTAGCTTAATAAAATATTCATATTTTCACACCCTCAGCGTCACTGGGACTAATAAAATTCCCGCCTAAAATCACTATTCTAGACCCTTTGACGCTCGTTACTGTTTTATATATTGTCTTTAATTAACTTTAGTAATTGCATGATATTAAGCAATTTTGCATGTTAAATATTATTTGTTTATAATTTAGATGTTTTTTAAGTAGTTCATGTAATAAATATTAAAATATTGTAAATTCAAACAATATTTTTTATTATTATTTTTAATGGCAATAAAAAAAGTATTAACCATACGTGGCCTATTATTAAGTTATTAGATTAGATGTAATATTATATTTAAATTAAACGATTTTCAATCTTTTATTAAACAAAAGATGTATTTAAAAATAAATTGTAAATATAAATATATACAAATTTTATAATAACAAAATGTCTTCTAACTCATTATTTTCCAGGGTTAGATTTATAATGTAACATTATTATGCTGATAGGCTATTACATTTTAATACTGATTTATTATACATTGTTACAGCTAATAATATACATTTTAAATTTTTGTTTAAGTTCAAAATTTACTTATTAAATTTATTTCCTTGTTTACATAGAAAACGGGCCCCTTAAGCCTACACATTAAGTCGCAAGTCCCAGGCGCTGTTTGAGCTCCTCACCCCACAACGCGTTTGGCACGGTGAATCCATGGAGTGCTAAGGAGTTAGTCTCTTCTTATAGAGTTAAAAAATTAAGGCCGTCGTGGCGCACGATGTGGCGGCGATGATTGTGGGTTCGATCCCACTCGGGGAAATTGAAAATTTTATATTAAAAATTTTCATTCTCTCACTCTGGTAACAAGGCAAAGCGTGGCGTTGAGTTCGATTCACTCAATAGGCATTGCTTCAAGAATTCGGCAGAAAGTGGGTAACTGAAGTGTTTGTGTGTCTTTTTTAACAATAGGCTCCTAGGTTCCCTCTGCGTACTCTGCTATGTGCAGGATACAGCGTCGAGCTAAAATAAAGTAAAAAAACACATTTATTTATTAATCAACAGAAAGTCTATTTATATGTAATCTTTTTCGCATTAATTTTCCAGATTTAAACAACACAATTACACGAATTCTACAGAAAGGAATAATTTCTCAACACATTAATAGCTCTTTTGTTTTGAACACCGAGCGCCCTTAAAGTTAACTGAGGGTCTCAAAGAATAGCTTTATAAGAATGCTCGTCAGCTTAACAGAGGTTCATTGTTCTTAATTGAGGATCAGCGCCATAACTCAAGAAATGGCCCACGGTCTACTATTTTAGCTAAATAACTTATAAATATTATAAATAGAATTAGGAGATTAAATTTTGTGCGATCCAATGTTTCGTATACTAAGAACCAAACGATGTTATTATTTTTTTTTAGCTTCACGCTGTATCCCGCATACAGCAGGGTAGGCAGAGGGAACCTAGTGTAAGACACTCCGTTCCCCACTTTCTGCCGAATTCTGGAGGCATTGCGTGTTGAGTGGTAAAACTCAACGCCGCGCTTAACCTCGACACCAGAGCGAAGAAATGGAAATATAAATTTAAGTAAATATTTCATCTCCTCGAGTGGGGATCGAACCCACAACCAGTCGGTTTTACAGTCACACTTTGTGCCCCTGCGCCACGACTGGCCTCAACGATATTATATGAGGCAATATTGTATACGTACTGCTATACTGTAGTATATGCATTTTTTACAATCTTGATGTTAAAGATATTAGCTTAATTGACCTAGAACAGCACCGGTTGAGTAGTGGAGAGGATACTCTAATCTTGAGAAAGCTCAAGCACTACGTGGCCTCTTAACCGCCGCAAGAATTCGAGTCCCGCAGAGGACTCCCTTGCCACAGACTCAAAAGCATATCCTCTGCGGGACTCAAACCTAGACTTGCGGCTGTCAATAGAATGAAGCTCTCATTCGGACCGGAAACGAACTTTGACCGGCACTATATTATAAACCCGGTTTAACACTTCCCTTTGCTGTTGAAACTGGGTAAAAAAATTGAATCGATAACCATCGCATATAAAGTCAGAAATCCTGGTGTACTACAAAATCTCAAATTCAAAGGTGTAAACATTATACATATTAATAGCATGTACATACATATATATACCTGGGGGCATAATTTACATTTAAAATGTTATGAAATTATAATAAAAAAAATGCATTTAGTGCATTTATTTCCTACTTATAAATTTTTCAAACATCATTAAATATTATAAATTCTATTATTTATTAATAAAATTTATTCTGAATACATTCGATAAGTATTACCAAATCAATAAAGCCCATGTCGCGTTGAAATTGCGATATTATAAAATGTCATATTGTTTATTGTTGTCTGTATAAACATTTACATATTTAATACCTACATGTTTCTTTGTATTCAACATTCGTTGGTGACGGTTGTGAAACTACTAAGAATATACTAAGATTTAGCACTACAAGCGTATCCTTGCCTTGAGAACTAACATTGTAGTCGAAGGGTTATTCTCGTTGAACTTAGTTCTAAATTAATATTAAATGTCAAATCCTTCGTATAAATTCATTATATTTAGATGTTCGTGAGAATAATAAAATGCTTGTCCATAATAATTACTTTTGCTGAGCGAGCTTTTAGTTAATAATTGCTTGTGTTTGTTTGAAGTTGAAAATGAGTTTGTTTGGGACCTCTTGAGACTCGATACTGTAATTACTAGTAAAATTACGAAAATAATAGTAAATTTGAGGCCAGTCGTGACGCAGGGGCACAAAGTGTGACTGTAAAAACCTACTGGTTCGATCTCCACTCGAGGAGATGAAATACTTACTTAAATTTATATTTCCATTTCTTCGCTCTGGTGTTGAGGACAAGCGCGGCGTTGTGTTCTGCCACTCAACATGCAATGCCTCCAGAATTTGGCAGAAAGTGGAGAACGGAGTGTCTTAACACTAGGTTCCCTCTGCCTAGCCTGCAATGTGCGGGATACAGCGTGAAGCTGATTTTGATTTAATAGTAAATGAGGTTAAAAGAGACTTTAATTAATGTCTGAACTTAAATGATAATGGACCAAGATAAGGTACAATTAGGGTTTATGGTGGTATGTACGGGGAAACATATAGCTTCTTCCATAAGAAGATAGAATTTTGTTTTTAATTGTTCTGGTATTATCAGTCCCCACCAGACATGATTTATGAAGAAAAAAAAATAGTTATACAAACAGTATCTTATCCAGTTATTTTTTAGCTTCAAGATCAATATACGTTTTGAAACAAGTGTTTTATAAATAATACAAAAAACCCGACTACATAAACTAAATTCGCGTTCACTCTCACAAACTAAGCAAATCCATCAACATATAGCAAACCCGACTACTGGAGGGTTATGATTTTGACAATTATGAATGTATGTATGTTCATTTGTTCCCACATAGCTTCTAAATCACTTACTATAATTTAACAAATGAGACATTGTTAGAAGCGTCTGAATCGTCCGCTGCTTATATGCGCCCTCTACTTAACATAATGTCATCACATCTTTTTTAATGGTATCGCGTAAAATGAAAGGGCTTTTCATACTTATTAAAGCGCGATATTTAAGTAATCGGGTTTCAGTTTTTAAACTATTCTTCTTGTTTATTAAAAAAGTTTAACAAGCGACCAAAAGAACGGACAAACATAAACACTAAAAACATAACCCTCCTTTTGGGCTTCACTGCAGTCGGGTAAACAGTTGAATAATACCAGTAGGATAATCAGTTTAAGCACGAAGCTTACCTCTTCAACTTTAACCGAAGATAGATCCTAGTAATAGTTAAATATGTAAATTGTATCAATTCAATATTCAACATTGTCGTTTGTGAACAAACCGCAAAATACAAGTCTACGTGCATCGAGTATCAAGTGCAAATAACAATGACCTAGCCTGCAAACAGGATTCTACTTCGTGTATAAACAAATATACTAATGAACGAGGCTTCAGTTAATTGAAATTTGAATGTATGTATGTATGTAGTTTATATTGTATAGTAACTATATAATATGTTGTTTTGCTTTGAAATAAAATTAGTTTTACGTTGTATCCTGCACACAACAGGATAAGCAGAACGAACCTAGTGTTAAGGCATTCCGTTCTTGACTTTCCGTCGAATTCTGGAGGCATTGAGTATTGAGTGGCGGAACTCAACGCAGCCTTTGCCTCGACAGCAGAGCGAAGAAACAAATATAAATTTAAATAAATATATCATTTATTTAAATTTATATTTAGATTTTTTATCGGCCTTACGCTATATCCCGCACGTTGCAGGGTAGGCAAAGGTAAAACTAGTGTAAGGCACTCCCTTCACTTCACTTACTCTATGCTACTCTATGCTATTTTTTTCTTAAATATTACGTGTTGAGTGGTGGAACTCAAAGTCGGGCTTTGCCAGAACGAAGAAATAAAAAAAATAATTCCATTATAAGTTCTATCCCTACTCGGGGAAAGGAATTAATATTTACTACTTTCATCCACTACCTTCACGTTTGCATGCTTGTGCCACTGCGTCACAACGGCCTTAACGACGGCGACTATATAATATTATAATCAATTAATATATATCCCTACTATGTAAAATATAAAACAATTTTCATTGAGTCTTAAATATTATTCACCTGAACGCACCCAACATCTAGACGCTCAGGTATTTGGATCCGCTCTAATATAATTGGTGAATTACAAAATTTTCTAGTAATAGAATAGTTGAACCGAGAACTTGAAGGTAATCATGATACTACATCCTCTTTAGTAATTACTAAACAAAGTAACAGGAAATTTAGTTCATAAATATGTTTAATTGTACTAACGTCTAATCTCGTGGAGAAACTGTAGCGATCGCCTTGGGAATAGAGATTTTTTTCACATCACAGGGCCCTTACCTAACCAGCGATTATGTGAGGAAACTCTGAGCATAAAACATATTAATTATGATGTCTAAGATAATGTCTTAGTCATATATATAGTATGTAACGTAACTATATTTCCCACTGTCATTATCTTTAGTGAGCTTCCAATCTATTTTGTTTAAAGAAAATTTATTTGTAAATTATTTTAAATTACTTTATATGCGACAGGTTGTGGTTGTGGGTTCGATTCCAACTCGAGGAAGGGAACTATTGAATATTTCCATTTTGCTCGCTCTGATAAGGAGGCAAAGCGTGGTGTTGAATTCCGCCACTCAATACGCAATGTCTCCAGAATTCGGAAAGAGGGAATGGAGTGTCGTAACACTAGGTTCCCTCTGCTTACCCTACTGTGTGCGGGACGTTAAGAAAAAGAAAAATGCTATGTACGACATTTATTCAAATATTTTTTGGATTTTATTTGAATATTCATAACAAATTCGTATCGCATTTTCTAAAACAATAAACATATCTACGGAAATGGCGCACAAGAACAACTCTTGTATATTTTACCGCCACACTCATATAATTTTATCTAGCAACCTACATTTCCCAGTAAAGATCACATCAAGAGAACAGCTAGCAATAGCCGCCTTTATTACAATTGTTTGCAAAACCCGTGGTATCACCACGACGCGCACCCAATTAGGTCGTAGCCCGCAACGCCGTGGGATCTTCCCACGCATATTACTTTAGAACAATTCACGTCTTGGGACCAACTATTATTCTGAGGCTACTCTAATCCGGTAAACTAAACTCGACATATTAATATAATTAATTAAAGTACTACGTGATGTGTTGTTTTCGTCTATTGTCAAAAGTTAGTGTTAAGCAAATACGTAGTGATAAGTAATAATAGTAAATATTTTCTTATTTTCGTTTCACAAAGCTTGGTTTAATGAATAAAAATTTTAACAAAGAAATCAGCGTTTGAAATAAAAGTGTGTTGCGGCGCTGAGTTCCGCCACTCATCACGCAATGCCTCCAGAACTCGGCGGAAAGTGGGGAGTGGAGTGTCTTAACACTAGGTTCCCTCTGCCTACCCTGCTGTGTATGGGATACAGCGTGAAGCTGATTTGATTTTGAACTAAAAGTGTATTTTATTGTACTTGTAGAATATATCTATTTATCTGTTAAATTTAATTCAATTTTTTCTGTAATTATACTTCCCAGTCAGAGGCCAGACGTGGCGTAGGAGCACAAAGTGTGACTGTAAAATCAACTGGTTGTGGGTTCGTTTTCTCAAAAATTTCATTTGCTCGAGTGGGGACTGGAGCAAATGAAATTCTTACTTACATTTATATTTTCATTTCTTCGCGGTGGTGCCTAGGCAAAGCGCGGCGTTGAGTTTCGCCACTCAATACACAATGCCTCCAGAACTCGGCAAAAAGTGGGTAACGGTGTGTCTTAACACTAGGTTCCCTCTGCCTACCCTGCTGTGTGCGAGATACGCCGTGAAGCTGATTTAATATGTTTTTACTATTCCATTTATGATTAAAAAAAACGAATACTTAGGTGTAAGTCTGTTAATGAAATAGTATTATTCAAATTATATTCCTAGTTAAAATTATAAAGTGAAAAGCGTTTAGTCCCTCATTAAATTTTAAAAGCGAATTTTAAAATAACAAAACTAGAGACTAAAATAGTTTTATCTCCGTAGAGTTCGTATACATAATCTATGCAGTATACTACAATCCCTTTTAAGAGTTTAAATTAGTGAGCAGCTAACGACCAACCACAATTTGTCAGATCTATTAATAATATAGTTTATTTATAAACTATATTATTAATAGTGTCGGTTTGTTCTATTATAATATTATTAATTACATTCATATCTGGAGGCGTAAAATGGAAAGGACGTTCAGACTGATCCTCATGAATATGTATCGCTATAACACAATACTCGTTTCAATATCTAAAATTTATGCTGTCATACATTATCAATTTCACCCGCGGCTAGCTTTAGTTTCAATAGGTAACTTATTTGGGCTCTTTTTAAAATAATATAAAATATATTTAGGTCAGACGTGGCGCAGAGGCACAAAGTGTGACTATAAAATCGGCTGGTTGTGAGTTCGATCCCCACTCGAGGAAAAGAAATATTTATTTACATTTATATTTTCATTTCTTCGCTCTGGGGTCGAGGCACAGCGCGGCGTTGAGTTCTGCAACGCAACACGCAATGCCTCCAGAATTCGGCAGAAAGTGGGGAACGAAGTGTCTTAACACTAGGTTCCCTCTACCTACCCTGCTGTGTGCGGAATACAGCGTGAAGCTGATTTATTTTTTTATATCCTAATGAAATATATTTTTTTGCTATGCTTTTTTATTTCCAGTA
>JAAIXJ010000315.1:62147-145283 GCA_013403705.1 Heliconius hermathena | reverse complement strand
TATATATATATATATATATCTTTTAGGGTTCCTTAACTTAAAAGGTTTACCTTTTAGGATCACTAAGTTGTCCGTCTATCAAGAACATTTATATCGACGTTGCGTGGAGGTATCAAGTGAAAGTTAATGTCAAATATTCAGGTATGCGGTCCCTTGAAACAGAAAAAATATAACTTCTAAGTCAACGCAATCAAAAGATACGAGCATTTATGCAATCTTTTTGCTTCTTTTTCAAGTATTCTATTCTTCGTATAAATGAAAGACTTCACTTCAGAATCAAGACTTATAAATGAAAACAATTTATTCCTCGTTTGAACCAAATCCGCAACCTTCGTGTTTACAGTCAGTCGATGTACCGCTGCGCTACAATGGCCTCAATTCTTAATTCTTCATACGAAATCACATAAGTTCTTATTTTCCTTTAGACTCTTAATATATTATGCTGTACGTTTCTCATCCATACTGTACTTGACCTCCTTCTAATATGATTCATACTGTGTTTACAATCATCATTTTCAAGTCATTTAATTCCTTACGTCACTCATTTTTAAAATTTTCTCGGATATGTATCTTTTTTATTAGCTTTATAATAGCACACAGCAGGGTATGCACAGGGAAACTAGGGTTAAAATACTCCGTTTCTCATTTTCCGCCAAACTGTGGAGCATTGCGTGTTGAGTGGCGGAGCTTAACGCCACGCTTTGCCTCAACACCAAAGCGAAGAAATTATAATAAATAATGATAATAAATATTTAATTTCCTCGAGTTGGGATCGAACTCACAACCAATCGTGTTTACAGTCACGCACTTGTGCCTATCCGCCACGATTGGCCTCATGCAAATCTAGCTCATTTCTTCACACTAGGTAATAAATACGTATATGACTTTTGTAGGCAAATACAAAATTAAATAACAAGGCAGTTTTCAAGCTATTAGTACACCTGTTGTTGGTCCTATTTATTTTGTAAAGGCTCATATAATTTACAATAATTGGTTCTTGGAGTTTCTAGTTAAGTTCCCTAGGCCTACTACAAATGACAATAATCAATACGTACGTATATATAAATTTTAAATAAATATAGGAGGCCAGTCGTGGCGCAGGTTGAGTTCGATTGCCATTCGAAGAAATTAAATATTTAATATTTTCATTTCTTCCGTCTGATGTAGAAGCAAAAACTTGGTGTTGAGTTCCGCCACTCAGCTCGCAATGCCTCCAGAACTCGACGAAAAATGGGCAATGGAGTGTCTTAACAGCACGCCCATCTGACTACTCCGCTACAGGATACAGCGTGAAGCTGAAAAAAAAATATTGGTATAAAAGGGTGTTTCTATAACTATAACTTTCAAAACATTAACCTTCACAATACTTACAATTGACTTTTTTAAATATATTTTTTACATAATACCTAAAACATATGTAGTTTCAATACACCAGAACCATCGCAATCCCTTAATTAAACATTAAAAACATTCACGCATACGTACGTCCCAACACTCCCAACACGAATACCATCTGTGAATTCGCAATTACAATATAGTTCCAATAACCGATTCCGATTCATAATATTTGATGAGCTTTCATAACAGTGCTTTTATAAAAGTTCGTTACCATTCATGGCATTTCTCCAATAACATAACGTTTTTATCAGTGATGCATACCTTTGTATGTATGGGTTGTTTTATTTATTAAAATTTGTTA
This sequence comes from Heliconius hermathena, assembly GCA_013403705.1. NCBI lineage: Eukaryota > Metazoa > Arthropoda > Insecta > Lepidoptera > Nymphalidae > Heliconius > Heliconius hermathena. Next base: position 143,584 of record JAAIXJ010000315.1, on the reverse strand, counting down.
CATTTTGATAACGATATACATCCTAGAAATGTGGTGAATATATGATTTTGGTTTACATTCTAAGTTATATAATTTTAGATTTTATACAAGGATTGTTTAAAATTAGTCTTAATTTATTTAAAAAAAGGGATTTATACGTTGTTTGAGGTGCTTAAAATATGAAGGGACTTCTTAAAATAGAATAATGATATGAAACTAAAAGTCTTACACAGAACCATGAGGTGTCATGATGCAGAGGTACAAGCGTTCGACTGAAAACGCAACGGTAACGGAATGAAATATTTAATATTGTCATTTCTTCGCTTTAGCGTCGAGGCAAAGCGCGGCGTTGAGTTCCGCCACTAATCACGCAATGCCTCCAGAATTCACTGGAAATTAAGAAGCAGAGTGTCTAAATACAAGGCTCCCTACCTTCACCCTGCAACATGAGAGGTACAACGTGAAACTGAAAAAAAAAAACAAAACAGTACTATACCAGCACTAGTCGCTGCAAATATGATCATTGAAAATCACGATCAGAATTATTAGATAGTACGCAATCCAATTTCAGCGGCGACGCCCGCGTCGCGTTGTAGCGTACAATGCAATTTGTATTGGAAGTTTCGACACGTGCCTTATGTTTCCCCACCTTACCGGTGTTTGCTTGTTTCATCAGTTTATGTTTGAATTTTGATTAATGTTGACATATTCCGTTTGGAGAGCTATTTATTGTGATTTAATTTTGTCATTAAATTGTTTTTTTATTTAAAAAAATATATAATATTATATTTTTGTCCATAAATTACAAATAGAATTCAAATCAATATCATACAAATATAATAAAGGAAACACTTTGTATTTAGAAGTGCGTTTAAAACGCACTTCTAAATACAGCAGCTTTGGTTAATTTAATAATAATAATAATCAAGTTCTTTGGGATTTTTTTTGTTTATTATTTTAATACCACACCAATAACATTATGTATAACACCAAAAATTATATTATAATAAAAAAATGCGAAATATAGTTTGTCTTATTAAAATAATCTAAATGTTAATGGATCTAGTACTTTCATCAGCTTCACGCTGTACCCCGCACACAGCGGCGTAGGCAGAGGGCATCTAGTGTTAAGACACTCCGTTCCCCATTTTCCGCTGAATTCTGGAGATATTGCGTATTGAGTGGCGGACCTCAACGCTGCGCTCTTGCCTTGACACCAGAGCAGAGAAATGAAAATATACATTTAAATAAATACATACTTTCCTCGAGTGGGATTGAACCCATAACCATCGCGTTACACCCTGCTCCACGACAACCTCAAATATATTTTATATAAGACAATACTAAAAACATCACAAGTATATTATATACGAGTATGTATATGATTGAAGACTGAAGACATAACAGCATCTGATAGTTGAACCGTCAGTAACCGTCAAATAATGCATACTGTTCACGATCGGCGGTTTGGAACTATCAAATTTATTTTTATGTATATTTTTATTGTTTGCGGAGAGGATTGTCGCCTCCTTAGGGGCTGTTTGTATGCGGACTGAGAAGAATTACGTGCTCTCGAGGATCCACTTTGCTGTTGCGATAAAACAATTTGTTATCAAAATATATTATATAATGTGTTTGGTAACAGCATGTTAACCGACCTTCCTGTGTATATTCTATGCTAATTCAGTAAAATTGAGTAAAATAGTGAGTAAAAAAATAAAAAGTAAAATTGAGTGAATTAGTATGTAAAATAGAGAGCAAAAATAAGTAAAGCATTATGAAAAAATACGTAATTTTTTTATAGATGAGACACTATTCTACAACGTTTTTAAAAATTTTACAAAAATATTGAAATAGAATAGACTAAATCAAAGTCCAAGACGCCGCGGAAATAATTACATACAAAACTACCAAGAAAATAACGTCAAATGAAAATTTCTATTTTGAAATAAACGTTTCCCCATTCACAGCATTCTATAAACGGTAGTAAGCTGTGAATTCATAACAATTTTTAAACCGTTCGAATAAAGCCAAGCCAATTTACTATTCATTGCATTGAATCCAAATAATTTAGCCGCCAACACGAGTAAAGTCACGTTTACACTGAACCAGTGGAAATGTTTTCGATTGGCAGCACTATAGCTAGTGAGGTGCCAAATCGATTATTTTGATACTAAAGTATTCTATCAATGTATAATTGGGTTGTTTAATTTGTATTCCAGTAAACTATATATAATAGACGGTGCTATGAATTTCAAGTGACGTGAAATGTTATGTGATTTTGGGTAAAATTTTTCACCATAAAAATATATCGGAATAACGTATAAGATTGATTAATTTATTTTATATATGAATGTTTTTTTTTATTTATCACGATTACGTCCAGATTTGGAAAAAGATGAATAAAGCAATTTAAAAAAATCTGTTACTTTGGTTCCACATAATATATATGCGAATAACAAGAAATAGGTTCGTTTAAAGCAGGGATTCCCAACCTTTTCTTGATCAAAGACCACTTTTAAATCATTCTTGGTAGTAGGGACCACTATGCATGTAGGTATAATAAAAATTAACTGTGATAATTAAACAGAAACTTGCCCTCACCATCCTCAGTCATAAAATTGAAATCGTTCGCAGACCATATTTAAACTTCTGCAGACCACTGGTTGGGAACCACTGGTGTAAAGTATAAAAAAGTAAAAAAAAGTGTTAAATTTCAAAATTACTAAAAAAATACGATACTGAAAAACAACTAAAAATATTACTTCAATGTGCAGATTAAAATAATGGAAGGATATCAAGTTAGAGGAATATCAAAAGAAAAATCCCAACATGAGCCGTCCACGTTTCATCGAATCGAAGGTCGAATCCGAATTACCTCGAGCCATCACTAACTACGGTCTTTTGATAAAGTGAATCCCGGAAACTACACTCTGAAAGCAATCAAGTCGGTGTTAACGTTCAAAGTAATTTCTTTGGCTTCATCCGTACGACTCTCAGCTTACGGACTCAATAAATTGCTCACGAAAATGGGTTCAGTTCATATTCAAGTAAAAACGTGCTACCTACCTGCAAGTATTCAAATTTAAAGTATTGGATTTCCCTTTTGATTTTCATTTTATGGATATTATTATATTTTAAATGTGAACAGCTTGCTTGTTTACTTTACGAAATGAAAAAAAAATATAGAAAACATGTAAATGGTATGGAAACAGGTAATGGTATAGAAAACAGGTACATGGTAAAATCATTAATCGCCTTTAAAACACTTAGAGGCGATTAATGATTTTACCATAACACTGCTTTATTTTTTTTATTCTCTCTCTTCTCTTCTTCTCTCTTCTCATGAGTCTCCTTTAATTTAAAGTGGACAACAACAAAAACATTTTGTTCTATGCACAATTGGCTTACCCGTCGGCATTGTTGACAATGGCAGCAGCAATTTCTGTTTCTGTCATTGTCAACGTGTAAGCTATATTTTTTTTATTTATTATGTACATATTATATGTTATTTCAAAAATCTTTATTTACATAAATGAACAATAAAGTACTCAAGCCTTCATGGACCAGTGTGAGGAAAATGGAATTTGGAATGTTTTACCACTAAGTTACCTCTGCCTACCCTATTATACGGGAAACAGCGTGAAGAATTGTTTTTTTTTAATATACGCAAAAACATAGCAATGTAAACACTGCAGAGATAAAATTGGGATAAAAGTCAAAATGCTAGGTTAGCTGGGGTGTATGTACTCTGTAATTGAGTTTTGTCCTGAAAGTGCGCTGCAATGCACTGCGATGTGAGTCTGTTATTTATATACAATGTAACGCTATACAAAGATGAGATACGTAAAGTTCCTTTATGGTATTATAACCTTTATAGGAGATATTTTGAAAAGTTCATTAGTTTACTTATATGTTAGTAATGCTAATATTGTAGTGTACACTGTATACAAATATTTTAGATATTTCACTTGTTTTTTTTTCACCCGCATGTAACAGGTAGACAGAGAAAACCTAGTATAGAGCGTTGGCTCGACACCAAAACGTAGAAATGAAAATATTAAGAGTAAAAATCGAACCCACAGCCTGTCGCGTTTACACTAACATGCCTCTGCGCTATAACTGGTATCAATTTGCTTTCATTTTTTCCTTTTTTTTTAATATAACAAAATAAATATTTAATGTATATAGTACTTAAAAATCCCAAAATTACATTACAATAAAGTTACTCAACAACTAAAACAAGGCTAGCAGTACACACTTATGCACTCTGCCTACAAACGATCACTGAACAGGATGACTGGCGACAGACGACCCGGTTGCGAAACGCACAGCCAAGCCAGTAACTCAATCATCGCCACCAATTTTCCATGTAGTCACGGCTTTATTACCACCGTTACTATTACTATTAATCATTTTAAAGTTCTTATTATGGTTAAATTGGAAATATCATGTTTATTTATTCTGTAAGAAGTATTTAGAATATCTATTTTTGTTGTTTTTTCAAATTAAATATAAAAAACTTAACAATTTCTCATTTTTATTGGCAACTATTTAAACTCTTCTAATTACTACTACAATCATGAGAAATAATGTGAACACCCTGAACGGTAGGAATGAAGAGGTTGATGACAGTGGAAAAAGCGGAAGAGATATGCAGATTACTGTAGCGTTACTATTTTGTTTTTCGTACGCATAGTCTCTATATAAATATCATCTAAAATCACATATATTTATCAGTATCTTAATACTAGTGAGGCCAGTCGTGGCGCAGCGGCACGAAGTGTGACTGTAAAACCGACTGGTTGTGGGTTCGATCTCCACTCGAGGAGATGAAATATTTACTTAAATTTATATTTCCATTTCTTCGCTCTGATGTCGAGGCTAAGCGCGGCGTTGAGTTCTGCCATTCAACACGCAATGTCTCCAGAATTCGGCAGAAAGTGGGGAACGGAGTGTCTTAACACTAGGTGCACCCTCTGCCTACCCTGCTGTGTGCAGGATATAGCGTAAAGCTAATTTAATGTTAATTTAATTTAATCTTAATATTCAAATTAGTAAAGCAAACCAATAAGCGTATATCTAATCCAAAAGCAAAAGCTGTTTATCTTTGATTACAAAAGCAAACTGCGCGGCCAATGTGTAAGTACGAAATAATAGTACACATCTGGCGGTAGCACAATCAAAACTAGATTCTAAATCACTTCTAAATCTGATTCACGCAATGGAATTGGGACTTCGAACGAGATAATAGTGAGGGTGACTCGTAACTCGTAACAAGTCCCGAGTTTGTCAGAAAGTCGTGGGATAGCAAAGTTCAATATCGCATGGAAATTAGCTCGGGTCGTCGCACAACCGGTAGCTCAGGACAAAGAATAGAGAACTTTCCTTTGCAAATAGTTGGTCCACTTGATATGGAGACCTCGTCTGATGGTCTGTAATTATATTAATTAATCGACAAGTTTAAGTAGAGCACTATAAAATTGGTATATGTTTTAATATAATAAGTAAAGATTTATATGATGTAACATTTTAAGCAATAAATATATAATTTTTTTGTTTATTAAAATTAATATCGACGTTTTTGATATATAAAAATATAAATACAGGATAAATAGTTAAAAATTCCACTTATATTGACCGTCTTGTAACATCAAAATATAACGATTTATAAGGAAGGAAGAGAAAAGGCCAGTCGTGGCGCAGCGGCACGAGGTGTGACTGTAAAACCGACTGGTTGTGGGTTCGATCCCCACTCGAGGAGATGAAATATTTACTTAAATTTATATTTCCATTTCTTCGCTGTGGTGTCGAGGTTAAGCGCGGCGTTGAGTTCTGCCACTCAACACGCAATGCCTCCAGAATTCGGTCCCCTCTGCCTACACTGCTGTGTGCGGGATACAGCGTGAAGCTGATTTTTTTTTATAAGGAACGAAGACCTTTCAGTAATATTTAACCCAAATATCTATTTTTATATGAACGTGCTTAATAATTTCGTGGACAACTGGCAGATCAGCAATGCCCATTGATTAATCAACTATCTAATCTATCGGACACCACACAATATTATGCGTATCTGTGTGTACATCTGCTACATGAGTGATGGAGATGTGTCGATAAATGCTGCTCGATACCTTCAAGTAATTAATTATTTTTGAATTAGGATTTTTATGTTTATAATGAAATGTTCACGTAACAGTTTTTAACGCCGTTTTTTTATTAATACGTTTTTTATGTAATATTTTGAAAATAAACATTGTCCCGGTAAGATTTTAACTCGAGCTCCATTATAAAAAATATTTTTCCCTTTAGTTTTCTTACTTTACGAAAAATAAATAATTGTCTATTTTAAATATTGTATTAAGAAATATAAATATTAGCATTTATATATTATTTTTTATAGATTAGCGTACAACACGTTCACAGAATTTTTTTGAAAACTGATGTCTATAATGATACAATTAATTTTAAGAATATATTTGTTTTAATCATCATATTTTTTTTATTTAAAATTTAATTAATGAATAATAAATTTTAATCGCAATCCAATTTAGAACTAGGTAAAGCTTTATTACTGTATAAATATTGTTAAAATAATCTAAAAGGTCGTCAGGTCGTCTCCCGACAAGTAGTTTCAATTTTCACTTTTATATTATAGAAAACGAAGATTTATAAATGTTTTAAAATTATTTATTTTAAAGTATTTATAAATCCAAGTCTGGTAACATAAAGTGCGATATTAGGTTGCCCAGTCCAGCTGCTGTTGTAAGCTGAACAATACATAACTATTTTTTTTTCGATTTATTCACAAAATGTAGGATATGCATGAAGGCAAAAAAGAAAAATGGAAGTTATTTATTTAAAAAACGTATAAAAGTTTGAACATAGCTGGCTAGGAACCTCTGGGAAAGTCCTCGTCCAAGCGCTCTGCTATACATTCTCAGCAAGCTACGTCGATATTCTTTTACGCTTGTTACGACTTATTTATGTTGTTAGGATGTCTGTAGAAAAATTTTTACAAGTTTCCACTACCCAACGATTAGCTTAGCGTAGAAATCTCTATTGGCAAGAGGAAATGCTATATAATATATTTTTTTAACATTTTTAAAGTGACACGGCACTTAAAGAAAACATATAGAAAATTTATAATAATTGTAAAATAATATTTTATTCAAATAATATCAATATTGCTAAAAACAAAAAAGTTAAAGTTTACTAACTTTAACATATTTCACTTCCCTAGATTAACGATTTACGCAGCGCAAACACACACGACTGACAGCCGACGACCAGCGACGAGTCGTGCCCACGAATAATGACCACTAAATGAACCGGCGAAGCCGACAGGAATCGAAATGTGTGACGCAATTTCATTAAAGAATTATTGCGAGCACAAACGGGTCATTTTAAGCGTACGACGCGTGCAATTTGATTTCAGTAGGATTTTAACAATAAGCAATTGTTTTGTATTGTGATGTTTAATTTGTTCTCTCTTGTTGCAGATATACGCAGCTACAACTATTAAATAGTTGATAATCGAAAACACACACAGTGTTATAGGTAAGTACATATAAACTTAAAAATAAGCTTCACGCTGTATCCCGCTCTCAGCAGGGTAGACAGAGGGAACCTAGTGTTAAGACACTCCTATACCCACAAACTTTTAAAGTACTTATTGTATATATAAATTAATATATACGTTAAAAGATTTTATTTTTAAATATCATGTATAAAATACACGTCGATAAAACAAAATATTAATAATTATTTTGCTAAGGAATTTGATACGACATTGGTACACAAACTGTATTTATTTAAGGTTTTTTGTCTTTACAACATTTTTAAATCTAGATTCCATAATCTGTTATTATAAAAACTGTTACCACTGGAATAAAACGAACAAAGAACTTCCTTATATACTTAATTATAATATGAACTTTATTGTTATATATATGTTAAATTGTCTAGTTTACATTAATATTTAATTATATAGGGAAGTTAGAAGTAACCTTCCCCTTTTGTTACCGTGCAATTAATTGATATGAACGGGTATAGGTAGTATGATTGGCAGTCGATACAACATTATGCTGTCAATGGAAGACAGCGCTTTAACTTGTTAACTTGGGTTGTAACTCCATTTGCTTGCAGCCTTTCAACAAGAATTATGTACAATATTGAAAAGAAAATAAATAATTATAATATTTATCGCCATAATATATTTCTTATTATTTTGTTTACTTCCTCATATTGTATATTGTATTTTACATTCTTCTAAGATAGATTTGTTAAGACATTGGTCCATTATCTTAATTATTATCTCTATTTGAGGCTAGTCGTGGCTACGGGTGTGTGAATTTAAACGTGACTGGTTGTGGATTCGATGTTCACTCGAGGAAATTAAATATTTAATATTTTCATTTCTCCTCCACTCAACACGCAATGCCTTCAGAATTCGGCGGAAAATAGAAAGGTGCCTTAACCTTAGGTTCCCTCTTCCTCCCCTGCTACACGCGGGATACAGCGTGAAGCTGAAAAATCTCTATTCATAAGACATATCATCATATCATATCTTACACATAAGTTTAGCCCAAATACATTTACAAATTACAAATATATAGACATACAACAAAAACATATTAAAAAAATCCTTTATCAGATTTATATCTATATATATGTTAATGTCAACTGCCATAGCTACTTTATTATCAAGCACGCTACAAAGTCGGTATAAAATAAAATATAAAAAGAGTATATTTTACAATATTCTAAAGTGTTATATTATCTGCCGTTGATATTTATCGAAAACTCATATCCAAGTAATGAGATGCACGATCGAACATATCGGGTCGTTAGCGCTGAACAGTTCTCGATAGCTCATCGATGTTTTCACACTGAAGTTTTGGTTAAGCCTTGCTATATTACTACTTTAGATAGCTTAATGTTACTTAAATGTTTAATCACTTAACGTTTGACTTAAAATATATTTTAAAAATAGTTTTTTTGGAAGAAATTCGGATACACACAAGGGAAACAATAATTTTGAATAAAACAAAACCGACTTCAAACAGTAAATTATTAAAATCTCAAACTTATGTGATTTTTTTCATGGATGACATTGTCAGAACTAAATTTAGTTAAACTGTGTGTGTGTGTTTAAATTCCGAACAAGTTGAAATGGAAAGCACCAGCATTCAAATAAAAAAATCAACAAAATTGGTTCAAACAGTCCAAAGTTATAAACTGAGATAACAAACAATAAAAAAAATACACTCGAATTGATCCTCCTTTTATGGAAGTCGGCTAAAAATAGAAGAGTCCTCGTAACTAAACCGCTATCTATTAGAGACTGAGTGAACAAACAAAGCTTTAGAGGGTAGGATTTGAAAGCGTAAAATAATTGACATAGCTAGCATAAATAGTGGGGTCCCGAGGGCCCTTGCGACCTAACTGCATTATGTGCCCCGGGAACATGCATGTCTCGGAATAATGATGCTGATGTGATGCACGCGTGACATAGAATAAAATTTGAATTAGAGCTACGTGGTAATGTACTATGGGATAGAGTAAACCTAATGTTAAATTTATGTGCTTAAGCTTTTTTTTTGGGTTCCGTATCTCAAATGGTAAAAACAAGGTAGCTTTATAGGATCATTTTGTTGCCCGTTTATTTGTCTGTCAATAACATTTATCTTGAGATCGCGTGAAATTGAAAGTAATATCAAATATTTTATATATGGTTCCTTGAAACACAGAAAAACAAAACGCAACGCAACGCAACGCAATCAAAATGTAAGCATCGATTTTGCTGCATTTTTTATGAAATTCGCCACGTAATCAAAACGTATGAGGTACTTCCCGTGGACATACAAAACTGAAATTTGGCACGAAATGGGGACTTACAATACAAATAAAGGAAAATAAATTCAAAAAGTGAAAAATTATAGACATTTCATAGAGAAAAAAAAATAAAACTTATATTTCATATAAAATGTTCATATAAGGTATATGAATATTCGTATTTTTTTATAAGTTGTATTTCCCACAAACTTACAATCCTAAAATTAATACGAATGTGTCGGTGGGTGACTCCTACTCGCACTTAACCGATTTTTATGTATAAAGAACATTACACTATACTTATCAACACTATAAAAAAACCCATAAAAACCGATAAACATATCAAAAAATAAAAGGCCAAGAACTGGGCATAAACTGTTCCACATCCTCTCATTTACATGTTTTCCTCCCAATATCAAATATCACCAGCTATCGCTGTATTGCTCCTCTGTAATTACACTTCGACAGCTCTTACATAATTACAGCGTTCTAACTGTTGAAGCTCCAGATGAATTATTCATGAAGGGATGATAGCGATTACTGTAAATATCGCGGATCGTATCGTGTTTAAAGTTGTCGATATCCCACGTCAGGCTTTATTGTGATTATATCTATAAATTTAATGATTTGCTACACTTATTTGTCAGCTTCACGCTGTATCCCGCACATAGCAGGGTAAGCAGAGGGAACCTAGTGTTAAGACACTCCGTTCCCCACTTTCTGCCGATTTCTGGAGGCATTGCGTGTTGAGTGGCAGAACTCAACGCGCTTTGCCTAGACGCCATTGCAAAGAAATGGAAATACAAATTTAAGCAAATATTTCATCTCCTCCAGTGGGGATCGAGCCCACAACCAGTCGGTTTTACACTTTGTGCCGCTGCGCCACGACTGGCCTCATACTATGTCTATACTTATGTAGTGATTTAAGTTTTAGATACTAAAGGTACCTTTTACTCTATTAGTATTATACTTTGTAGACACTTAGTAAGATTCGTTCTCTTTTCATCCTACATAATGTTATTTTTTTATATTATGCTACAAAATCATAAATAACTCGGAGATGCAATCTCTTCAGGAGATTCGGTCTTTTCGTAGGATGTGCAGAATTAGCTTAGCTGATCGAATCCTCAATGAAGAGATACACAGAATGGCAGATACTAGCGGTGTGATAATGAAAAAGGATGTGCTCAGCTGGTTTGGGCACGTCGAACGAATGAGTGATTAAAGAATGGCAAAAAAAAATTATAATGGAAAAGTGAGTGGTAAGAGAGATAGGAGGAGACCTCAGTTGACATTCGAAAAAACAGTATCAAAGATAGTGGAGAAAGGTCACATAAAAAGCATGAGGACCCCCCGGAGGTCATGTATGAAAAGGTTGATGACAGTGGACGATGTGAAAGAGGTGTGTAGAGTCCGTAGCGTTTGGCGCTCCGTTATCTCTGAATACCTCGCTAAGGATAAAGCGTGAAGTTAAGTTAAGTTAATCTCAAATATTTAATTGCACCCATCGCGTGAGCCGTGATCGTTCCATATGCTTTCTATATTCCTCGTTCAATATCTGAAGGTAAGGTATATACCTAGATCAAACAAAAACAATATGATAACAAATATTGAATATAATGTATTTATTCATTTATTTTATTATTTGCACTTTTATTTAGGAACGCTTTTCTATTAAAAATTGTTTGAAACATTGCTTACTTATTATATTTATGTTTCTATGTTTTCCGTTTTTTATATTTCTTGTATGTGTGTGTGTCAATTAAGACTATTCTATTATATTCTGTAAAACTAAATATTTGATAATAATTATTGGTAATAAAAATAAATTGGTCAAAGAACAATTTCTAATTTTATCTTAAAACACATTAGTCAAAATACTTAATACAAGTTCAATTTATAATAACATATATTGTAAAGTCCCCCATGCAGTCTGACCATACAACAAAATTGTCACAAAATGATTTCACACACCGGAACTACCACGTAACGAGATATCCGGTAGTAGCGTGCACTAACGAAGAAATTCTTCCTGGTGTCATGCAACAGCCCGTCGGATGACCAGTTACGTGTATAAACTCATTACTTACTCTCTTCCTTGATGTTCGTTTAAAATACATTAACATCTTTTTATGACACTAAGATTAATCTATAATAGATTACTTTTACTAGACAGTTATATTAAGGCCAATCGTAGAATCGTAGAGACACGACTGGTTGTAGGTTCGATTCACGCTCGAGGAAATGAAATATATATTTTTTTCATTTTTTCGCACTTTATCGAGGCAAAACGCGGTGTTGAGTACCGCTACACACGCAATGACTACAGAATTCAACGGAAAGTAAACAACGTGTGTTAATATCAGGCCCCCTCTGCCTTCCTTGCTACATCCGGGAGATAACGTAAAATTGAAAAAAACGAAGAAATTTTTTAGACATTTTTAAAGTGTTAATCCACACTTAGGAAAGAAAAATACTTATTTAGAAAACGTATAAAAATTTGAGTCCTGGTCGGTTTGCAGGAGGCGCGGGTTCGAGTCCCGCTGCGTTCAAATTTTTATACGTTTTCTAAATAAGTATAAAACGAAGAAAAGCGAAAATTTATAAGTAACAGTAAATGTTGAAAATACCACTTCTGCTTTAGTGAAAAGAAAAAACATATAATTGCAATGCTTTTTTCCCAATATCAGCTTTTAGTACAATCAAGTATATTGTAAATATTTCTTCTCTTGTAAAACTAGTTCCGGCACGGATCAACTAACTCTTAATCGTAACGATCGAGATCGAGATAAATCTATTAAATTAAAAACGTAATCTTTTATCTTTATTTTAATTATATTATTTTTAGCTTCACATTGTATTCTGCATATAGTATGGTACATATACGGAGGGAACCTAGTATTACGACACTCCTTTCTTCACCTTCCGTTCAATTTATGCGACATTGCTTGTTGAGTGGCGGAACTCAACGCTGTGGTTTTTCTGTTTACCTCAAAGTAGTAATAAAAATATTAAATATTTCATTCACCCGAGTAGAAATCGAACCCATAACTAAAAATCAACACCACAACTCTTTGAAAAAATATCTGAATAACAGTTGTGGATTCAACCCGCAAGTGATTACATTAATATTTAAAAATGTTTTCGATTGCTTTGTCTCATTAGATAAAATAAATATTCTCTAGGTACTAGGTAGTAGTGTAGGAAGTGAAGAACTCTAGATTTCCCCCCAAATGCTCCAAATAAATAAACATAAAGTAAATATATATTTTTTGTTATTTACATATTATTAAAATCGAAATTCTATTCGAAAATTATAATCTTCTTTTATATATTAGTAAACATAATAATAAAGAAATAATAAACACAGCCTAACACCTATTTAATACGTAATTAATATTTATGCAAAATCTAAATAGGTTATACCATAATAGTGTGTCACAATTACTGCCAAATGTAATTTGATAACCCACGAACATTCTGTTTTATCCAATTTTCATATTAACAATGTGAATGATAATTATAAAATTAGTTTATAGAATACAGGTTGATTAGAATAAAGGTGAGGCCGCAGGGGCGCAAGAGTGTGACTGTATCGCGATGGTTGTGGGTTCGACCCCCACTCGAGGGAATGAATTATTATTTATTTATATATAATTTCTTCGATCTGGCATCGAGACAAAAGTCTAGCGTTGAGTTCTGTCATACAACACGCAATGTTTTGGAAAATTCGACGGAAAGTGGGAAACGGAGTGTCCTAATATTATGCTCCCTTTGCCTACCGTGCTGTATGCGGGAGATAGCGTGAAGCTGATTTATTAATTAATTTATTTTTAGAATAAAGGCATAATTTAGCACAAGTAAAATTCAACAATATATCGCAAAATATACAAGCACTAAACAAACCGTATTTCCTGCATCCGCTTAAGCATAAACTAGTCTATAAATTCACTGAATAAATCCTATTTCACCGTTTCCTCGCATGATATGTAGGTTCCACGCAAATGAGATAAGGAAGCAGCTCAGATCCCCTGAAGCCTCCTCTGCCAGTTTTCTATGTGAATATATCTCGCACTTTGCACGGCAAAAGTCCTTTCAAAGAATACAAAAGATATAAAGATGGCTAGTTACAATGCTGGGAATATCTCAAGCTGATGCTTCCTTTAATAGCTCTGCTTTTTAAATAATAATGATTATATCTTTTACTGTAAGCTTACTATTTCGATAAAACGAAATAAAGTTAATATTATTTTTTAAACATTTTTAAAGTGTTTTTCCACATTTAGGAAAGAAAAATACTTATTTAGAAAACGCGTTGAGAACGCATGGCTTAGTGGTCAGAGCGCCTGGTCGGTCTCCAGAAGGCGCGGGTTCGAGTCCCGCTGCGTTCAAATTTTTATACGTTTTCTAAATAAGTATTTTAAGTTAATATTATTTTAATAAAACAATAAATCATAAAAGTAGTAAACTTTATTATGAAAGAAAGAAAATACATTAAAATATTTTTTCACTTTTTTTACATGTTCTCTGATGCGATCTACAAATCGTCTCACTAAATATTTCACACTTTTAAAACCTTAGATTTTTTCAAATTATGAAGACGAATCTTACACTTTTGGAAAATATCACTTTCATAATTTTTTGAATAACACAAAACCATATTGTCAGATATTAAACAGAAATTACGGCACACCCTAACGCTATTACGAAACCATTTATGTACTGTTATTGCAAGAACGATTATAGTATCCGTAATATTTGATTGCGCTAAACAAGGATTCGTGTATAATCAACTTAATACTATCATGAGAGGTAAAACACGACTTACAATCAATAAACATCAGAGCCCTAGAGAACTTCGAAATAAATGTACAGATTCGTCACGTATCATAGCTGACTTCTGACCTCCAGAGTCAGCTAATAACGAAGGCTCCAAAGCAGAGTTCGAGTGAAGCATTTTAATCTCTTGTAGACACCAACTAAGCAAAGATGATCGATTGTAGCGTTTAACAGTTAAAGAAATATACGGTCATGTAAGAAAACAATGGATTAATACCGCCTTGACCTATCGACTCGCTCGAGGCTGTAGACTGTGGGATAACAGTATTATATGCTGTGTAATGCTTCATATTGTAGCTGAATGGCTAAATTGGCGTAACGTGTTTTACATAGCGCTTAGGAGTGTCAGTTTTAGATTATACATTCTTAGTACTAAATGCAAATTTAGTTATGAATAAATATTCTGAATGAAGGTAACTAATTGATTATTTGTTATAATAATTTATGTACCGATTATTCTCTTGGCAAAAATAGATATTTCCAAATCTTATTATATTAGAAGAGAATTATTAAAATTTAAATTTATTTTTGCACTTATTTTTGTAATACACAATTTCTCGTGAATTCCATTAGTCAGCTCTTTGTTAGATATAATAACAATACATATAGAATCATAAAACATCTAAATGTTTCTTGCAATACATATAATAATATCTTAAAAATCAATTATGAAACATCGACATCAATTCAGAGTTTAATCATTATCGAAACACTATAAGTATTACCTATTTGTGTTACAAAAATTGATTACGTGATTTTTTAAACCACACGTCAACACCGAAGACTCGTTTAACACGATGAATGGGAGACGTGAGATGATTTTATTTTTATTATTTCAAATGATTGATAGACGGTGACCTCTGTTGTGTGTTGTATTTATGGGATATGGTAGAGATTCCGAGAGTTTTTAATATAATAGATTGTTTTATATTATTTTATATATGATATGTATTAAAGATTTTATCACCATTCATATGAAATGAAAATTTTCAGCAATAATAAACCATAAAGATGAAATATAAATAATAAATAAAAATAAATTTTTATGCTTAAGTCAAATTGATATATTAGTTATATTGTTTTGTTAGCTCCACGCCTTATCCCGTATGCAGCAAGCAAGGTGGGCCAATGGAGTCTTGTACTCCACTCCTTAAATTACGAATGTGTTGCGAGTTAAGTTGCGGAACTCAACGCCGCGCTTAGTCTCAACACCAGAGCGAAGAAGTCAAAATTTTCATTTCCTCGACTAGGAATCAAGCCTGTCACAACAGTCACATGCTTGTGCCCCTGCGCCACGATTGGCCACAAAGTATAAATTTTATCTATATGTATATTTAATTAAATTTAAATAATTCCTCCAATATTTGTCATGTAAATTCAAATAGTAATGTTTGAGATTCTCCAGGGCATGCTACATTCAATTTTCCCAAGAAACATTCCTTATCATCCGCAGGGGAAGCATTAACGACTTTCTAGTAGCCGATACCACCCTACGGGTATTAAATTACTTTGAAAATGGCTTGCATTCTTTTTATACTGCGGGCAACCCTTGCAACCTCTTTGATATTTCATATATTTTGGTAATATTATATTTAAATATAAATATCTATGTATAAACGCATTACAATACCCCGTTTGAAAATAATGTTTTTACCTATTTCTTTCATTCAATTAATTCAAAAAATAGTTTCTTTTTCAGCTTCAAGTAGCGCTGTATCCCTCAAGTAGCAGGATATGCAAAGGAAGCTTAGTGTTAAGACACTCCGCTCCCCACTTTCTGCTGAAATCTGAAGGCATTATGTGTTGAGTGGCAACACAACGCCACGCTTTACCTCAACACCAGAGCAAGGAAATGAAATAATAGATATTTTATTTCATCGATTTGGAATCGAACCCACAACCTGTCGCGTTTACAGTCACACGCTTCTGCACCTGCCCGACTAGCTTTTGCAGTTAACCATCATAAAATGATATAAGTAAAGCCCTAACTCCAATACCAAAACTGCTAGCTTTTTCGTTTATATTACAAAACAAACTAAGAAGACTACATTTGTATGTAACTGAATAGGCCATGTAAAGCTTATTAATTTTGAGTTAAATTGATTCTTAGTTGTCTATACTGTTTGATGTGATTAGCTGCTTTGAGTAGGATCGGAGGCTTTACGGCACCAACAATACCTTAACAAAAGCTTAACAATAACAGCAACCTTGTTCTATTACGCTTTAATCACAATATTGGGCCAAAGGTTATCTTTGACGGGTTTCTAGTACTATTTGTATTGTAAGTTATAAGGTGATGTACATGTAATTGTAGCCGAAATATTGAGCTTATGTATATTATGTCTAGTTACCTATATAAGTACTCGTATGAACTGTATTATTGTATAATAATATTTTCAAGTTTCGTTATATATATTTATATATTTTTTTGAACGTAATCATTCATAAATATTTAGCCTAAATTAATTAAAATATTTATTTTTTTCATTTCTTTGCTCTGGTTCCGAGGCAAAGCGCGGCGTTGAGTTCCGCCACTCAATACGCAATACTTCTAAAATTCTAAAGTAAATGAGGAACGAAGTGTCTTAACAATAGGTGCCCTCTGTATTTGTGAAGCTTATGAAAAAAAAATTTACCAAGACTTAATTGGGTGATTGCCTTTTAAGCATTTTCTATGTCTAGTATGATTACTCTAGGTTTTGTGGTTTATACGTCAAGGAATAATATATTTGGAATAGTTTTAGTAATCTATCTATATATATAAAAGGACATGTTCCTGGCTGACTGAGGTAAGACGCACGCACAGCCGTAACCGTAGAAACGTGAAATTTGAACAGATGTTTATTTTCATAATCTGGACATTCACTAAGAAGGGATTTTGAAAAATTTTAACCTTAAAGGGATGAAATAGGGGTTGAAAGTTTGTATAGAAAAAAATTAAATTCTTTCTTTTTAAATCGGCACCGATTTTTATAAAATTTGAAATTCAAACTCTTAAAAATATTTCATTGAACACGTGTTTCATGGTTTTTTAGAATTCACCCCCTAAGACTTCAAATAAGGGGTTGAAAGTTTATATAGAAAAGTCTTTAAATCGCCACCGATTTTTATCAAAAATTAAATTCAAACAGTTATAAATATTATATTGAACACGTGTTTCGTGTTTTTTTTAGAATTCACCCCTTAAGATAAGCGGGCGTAACTGCGCGCGCCCACTAATAATCTATATGACAGGGACAATTATTTCAGTTTAGTTTATGTTAGGTAGTTTTAATAAGAACCAATTCTAAATTCTTTCCCAAAACACTTTGAGTATTTTATTTTTCGTGAAATGCCGAAGAGGTCACGGTCGATTGATTCGCCTCAATCAGGATCTATGAGGCTTGTGATTTTGCTTTGATGATTACAGAAACGAATTTCGTAAATATTTGGTTTTCCGGTGTTGCACTCCAAATGATATTCTGATTTAAAAGGTACAATATCTATATAATATAATTAAAATGATAATTTAAAATGATCTATAGTACAATATAATACAATGTGCAAAAAGAAAAAAATGTTTATTTGATAATATATTATGGCGATTGAGTACTCGACAGAGCTTTAAACAAAATGACAGTCGGTGACATATTGATCATCTTCGCATTTTGAAAAGATTTTTACCTTACGCACTTTAAATTCTATCGCTTTTTAAATCATTGTGGTATAAGCGGTTCTTTTGTAAAAAAATATATAGTGTATGCATGTGCCCAATAACGCTAGTTATTTCATTTATAAAACAATTTGTGGGGGGAGCCGGTTGTCTGATGCCCACCCCAGAAATATTACTCAAAACAAAATCTGCCCTGAAAAATTAAAAAAAAACCAACAATTACACGACCATATCTGTTTAAAGGTAAAATGGCGAGAAGTTGTGAGTTCGATTCGCATTCTAGGAAATGAAACATTTTATAAACAATAATAACAACGTACAAGTTAAGAAGAAGACATAAATGATAATTAAAACTACAAAAAAAATCTGAAAATGCTTTTATTAAGTTCCCTTGTCAATACCAAAGTTGACTTACATGACGGAAATTCACAAAAGACGATTCATCAAAAACGTAATTAACTCCGCTGTCAGCTCTACTGCAGACAGAAGATTAGGTGCTGCTTTAATTATCCCACATCGTCTGCAATTTTAACTTCATATACTAGTAGGTAGTAAATAAAAACTTGACATATTGGATTTTATATTAGAACTGCGGAATATAGCATTGCGCATTTTCTATAGTATAGTATAGTATAGTAGTAGATAAAAACTTCTATTATTCTATATTGGATTTTATATTAAAACGTTCTTTAAGGTTAAGTTAGCCAGTTAGTAAAATAATTAACACGATTGTTTTTTAAAAACCCTTTTATTGTTTGTTTTTCAACTTCACGCTGTATCCTGCGTGTTGTAGGATAACCACATGAAGCCTAGTGTTAAGGCAATCCGCTCTCTTTGACGCTTAGCCTCTACACCGGAACGAAAAAAATAAAAATATTCAATATTTCACTTTCTCGAGTGAAAATCGAATTCACAATCCGTCGCGTTTACTAACGTGTGACTGACGTTTGTTGCGCCACGGCTGGCCTCACTTTTATTCAATCCTTATAAATAAAAATTAACATCAATATCCGGTTACCGTGAACACCGCTATATATATAATGTTGCCAGCTTTAAATATGGAGTCATGACTGTTTACATTCTGCTTTTCCACAAATTAATTAAATTGCACGTCAGTTTTCAGATTAACACGTCTATTGAACGAACGCTTCACATTAATAGTATGGACGGGATTATTATTTAATTTTAATGACTGACTGACTATACAACGTTTGTGTTTCAGTATGTAACTATTGGAGGAAATTTAATTTGCTAGTTCAATACGATGTGATGTTGTGAATTTCCAACACAACAACAAATTATTCATGAACAATATGTATAATATTTTAATGTATTATATTTCTTGTTATTATATTTTTAGCTTTGTTAATTGTAATTATATTTAATTATTATTTCGTAAAATCCTATAATAAATATAATATTATCCAATTATATACTGTTTTACGGAATAAAAATAAAAAAAAAATTCCGTATGATTTTTTTAAATAGTATATTACACGAATTGTAAAGGAATTTGAATTAGGTGAATTCTGTCCTCTTACATTTCTTACGTTCGTACTATTCACCCCTTTTATCAGACATTTGTCATATTTTGAGACATTGATTATTTGGTGAAACCTACACAACACTTCAGCATGTTAAAGTATACTTAATAAACATTTTTATTTAGTTAGTAGCGAAGTGAGAGAAATTAGAACCCACAACCATCGTTTCAAACAAGCACTTCTAAACTGCACCACAACGTGTACCAATATCAAAGGCTACTATAATTAATAAAAAAGTTAGCTGACTCTGAGAAAACTTTTGCTTGATCTATCACTTAATAACTAGAAGCTACGTTAAACTTAAAGTTATGTAAAAAGACGTGCTCGACTACTTTACCAAGACTATATTTTACTTTACTTTACTAGGACTACGTCTTTATAAGTAGCTACTACGGATATGTACTAATCTATATCTGTATCTATAGGTACTTATAATAATGTGGTAGGTATATCGTCAGTGATCGGTGTTTATACATTGAAGATATATAAGAAAAAATAATACTGAGGCATTTAACAACGTTATTAGGACCATACATTGATTATTCATTTTTTTATTGAAGATCTTGTTTTAGTCGGTTTAAGTATGTCAGTGGTAAGAGAGATAGGGGGAGACCTCGGTTGACCTTCGAAAACACAGTATCAAAGATACTGGAGGAAAGTCACGTAAAAAGCATGAGGACTCCCCGGAGGGCATGTATGAAGAGGTTGGTGACAGTGGACGAGACGAAAGAGGTATGTATGTAGGTGTAGCATTTGGCGCTCCGTTCTCTCTAACTACCACGCTAGGGATAAACCGTGAAGCTTAGTTATGTCAGGCGGGTGAAGCCACAAGCTCGCTAATATTTTATAAATAAAAGTAAACATGAATTAGAATAATGTTAAAAAATAGCAGAAAATTAGTATAATAAAAAAAACGTATCCTAAAACGAAATAACAATTAATTTCTGCCCTACAACGTTCCTCTTAACATTTATCATAAAAAAATATGACCCCAATATTATAAAACAAATAAAGTATCGCGTGAATATTAATCACAAATTAGTATTCAAGTCCAAACAAAAACTAATAAAAAGTAGGCTCACTGGGGCAAATTGAAAATATCCACAACAGTCAGGGAAATGAGCGAGGCCCTTCATCACGCCGTAAAATTAGAATCGTCTGTCATTCGTATGCACGCCGCGTATCGTTAAAGTTTATTTACTTTTACACTCTGCTATAGGAATGAAATATTTGCAACGAGAATATAATTTTTTTTCTTTTTTAATTATGAGGTAAATAGTCTGAGGCCAGTCGTGGCGCAGTGGCACAAAGTGTGACTGTAAAACCGATTAGTTGTAGGTTGTTCGATCCCCACTCGAGGAGATGAAATATTTACTTAAATTTATATTCCCATTTCTTCGCTCTGGTGTCGAGGCAAAGCGCGGCGTTGAGTTCTTCCACTCAACACGCAATGCCTCCAGAATTCGGCAGAAAGTGGGGAACGGAGTGTCTTAACACTAGGTTCCCTCTACCTACCCTGCTCTACGCGGGATACAGCGTGAAGCTAATTAATTATATTTTTTAATTAATTAACTGCGTGTTATATCGTCTCCGCTCTCCGCTTGTTTTGATTGGTATATTCGATGATAGAACCTCCACCAGATTTGCCAATTTGTTTATTTAGATCTAGAAAATTCTATATTAAAAATATCTCCTCTCATAGGATTTGAATCTGAAACCTATTGCGTTTAGCCTAGAACGTAACAAATGCGTTAACTTTTATTTTTTTATGATTTTTTTTTAAATTAACAAAAAGAAACTTAAATAAATATATACCTACTATACAATATATCGTATGTGATTGTTCTAAGCTTAAAAGTGTTAATGTCAATTTTATACTGTCACATATGTATGTGAATGATAGAATCGCGAATTTTAACGCTTTTAATAGCAATAATTTATGTTGACACAGCTCGTTTGCGATTTAAAGACACGAAAAGTACATTAGCTTTATGTTCATTGTAGCTTATAATTTAGTCAATTGTTATTTTTATTTCGGGTCATATGCAATTAAAAAATATATATGCATGACAGTATTACAAAATTAAGAACCATAATACAGTATTACGAAGTCATCGTGGAACAGTGTGACATCATCTGACTGTAAACACTATAGTTGTGGATTCAATTCCCACTCGGGGGATTATTTTTTTACTGCTCCGCCTTAAGTTCCACTTCTAAACGCACAGTATCTTGATTCAGGTGGAAAGCAAAAAACTGACTGTCTTGACACAGCATAGGTACTCTTTGTGTTACCGGATAAACTCAAAATTGAAACTTTAGTTGTTAAATTCTATATCATTCAATCGGTTGATAAATTATAAAGAAAATTCTAAAATGGTAAGAAGATTCTGCATTATATTTACTGTCTATAGCGCCCGAGGCCATAGCCATTACTGCAAACATTTGTTTATATGATATTGGATACATCCAATGTCTACCGATCAGAACAGACTAAACGTGCACACCGCAAATGAAACTCGAACGTGAGCTCCATTCCCCTAACAATGGGTGTGCATCTAGCTCTTACCATCTAAGGAGCTACCTTAATACGGAATTATAGGTGGACTGTTCTTCTAAATATGCCGTATTTTTCTTGACATATTCTATTCTTTATATTATATTTATATAGGTAATATACTGCACTTTGCATAATAAGCCTACGAAAAAATCATGTGAGAAAGTACAGAATGAAAATAAAAATTAAAATTAAATTAGCTTCAAGCTTTATTCCGCTCACAACAGTGGTATCCAAGTGTTAAGACTTTATCCCCCACTCTCCGCCGAATTCCGACGGCATTGCGTGTTGAGCGGCGGAACTCAACGCCGCGCTTTGCCTCGACATGAGAGCGAATAAATGAAAATATAAATAAATGTGGGTAAATAATAAAGAATCTAAGTATAAAACATTAATTTATTCTCTTGTATTTGGCTAACAACAGCTGATTCTATGAAATTACAAACAAGATGTTTAAAACAGTCGTTGCTAGTAAAATAGTTAAGTACATACTAATTGCAATCACAGATAGTTCTAGGTAGTCTATTATAATGGATATATAGTTAAACTGATGCTTCGTCGTCTTCGGAGACGCTAAAGTGAAATCATTTTCCTAGAATCCCATTCCGGTAAATATATACAGCGACAATAGTTCATTTAACATTCAGACGAAAGACAAAGTGTCCTGCAGGATACTGAACCGAGCTTCGGTACACGTGTACAAGTTTCTTCGAGACAACGAGTTTTTAGAATTCCATTTAGTTGAAAACAAGTTGTTTGTTTTTTTGTTCTCCATTTTTATCTTTTTATACCTTAACTTAGAATATAAAAATAAATAAATCAGCTTCACGCTGTATCCCGCACACAGCAGGGTAGGCAGAGGGAACCTAGTGTTAAGACACTTTGTTTCCCACTTTCTGCCGAATTCTGGAGGCATTGCGTGTTGAGTGGCAGAACTCAACGCCGCCCTTTGCCTCGACACCGGAGCGAAGAAATGGAAATATAAATTTAAGTAAATATTTCATCTCCTCGAGTGGGGATCGAACCCACAACCAGCCGGTTTTACAGTCACACTTTGTGCCGCTGC
Organism: Heliconius hermathena; assembly: GCA_013403705.1. Classification (NCBI taxonomy): domain Eukaryota; kingdom Metazoa; phylum Arthropoda; class Insecta; order Lepidoptera; family Nymphalidae; genus Heliconius; species Heliconius hermathena. Next base: position 120,110 of record JAAIXJ010000315.1, on the reverse strand, counting down.
GCTATGACTGGCCTCACTTAGAATATGATTGCTGTAATATAATAAGTCACAGTCGCAACTTACTCTAAGCTTTCCAATAATATTGACATTTATGAGAACTCATCCATTAATATAAACAAAACGTATAAATATAATTCTACGTTGTTCGTCCTATTAGTTCCAAATCCAATTAGTTCAACGCAAACTAAACTTGGCCCGCTTTCTGTGACATATTATTACAAGGGTACCACTCAGGTATAAGGACCATTAGAGTTATATAAATGGGGTTACTCATGTACCGTAGCTGTTGAATATATAAATTAGAGGAGCTCAACGACATATTCGACAATATTACAATGTAATTAGCTTCACGCTGTATCCCGCACATAGCAGGGTAGACAGAGGGAACCTAGTGTTAAGACACTCCGTTCCCCACTTTCTACCGAATTCTGGAGGCATTGCGTGTTGAGGGGCAGAACTCAACGCCGCGCTTAACCTCGACACCAGAGCGAAGAAATGGAAATATAAATTTAAGTAAATATTTCATCTCCTCGAGTGGGGATCGAACCCACAACCAGTCGGTTTTACAGTCACACCTCGTGCCGCTGCGCCACGACTGGCCTCAAAATATAATATTACAATGTAAAAATATATAATATATTAGAAATTCCATTATGCTACACTGGATATTATTCATCCATTACTGGCTGCCCTCCCTCCGCCCGCTCGCGGACTCTAATCTGAAATTCAAAATTTTGTTGAAACAGATAAATGGAAAGAATATCCACCATTAAAAGTGGATGACAAATGATATTTCGATGTAGAGGTGTATTTTATGCGAATTTTATGAATACTCGAGACAGATTTGGCAGGCAGGCTTTCACTTGAGGAAATGATAAATTGACAACAGATCAAAACGTCTATTTTTTGACAGTTGCTTCGTAAAATCCATTACTGATTTTTTTTCAGCTTTACGCTGTATCCTGCACGTAAGTGCAAGATAGGCGGCTCTCCACTTTCACCCGAATTCTGGAAGTAATGCTTGTTGAGTGGCGGAACTCAACGCCGCGCTTTGCCTTATTACCAGAGCGAAGAAATGAAAATATTAAATATTTCATTTCCTCGATTAGGAATCAAACCCACACCACCTGTCGCGTTTACAGCTACACGCTTGTGCCCCTGCGCCACGACTGACCCCAACTACTGAAATGTTTGGTTAAAATATATCCGTTTTATATAGAGCACATTATACAGACCACTGTCTCAGAAATCGTGTGCACGAAACATTAGTCTGAAAACTAAAGAGCATCGCTATAAATAAGAATAGCTCGAATAATGAATTTAAATGTTATTCAATTAAATGCACATGAATAATTCAGCAAAGAATGCTAACGTAGAAAAGAATGCCAACCTTCGTCGCAGTCTTAAGGATTTCTTGGAGGGAGTAATTAATTACTTTTTAGTGATATAACGAGATAGATCTTACTACAGTCGCTAGAAAACAAAGATATCCAGGAAGCGAATGTGGACCAGTTTTTGTTCACCGTTTTGTGAATTATTCATTTTATCCTTATTTATCATCTGTAGTAGTAATATATAGTAATTATATAATTTTATTACAGAAGTGAATTGATTTATTGATTAAAATTGATTTTAAAAGTTAAAGTTCCTGCAACATTTTATAGCGACAGCTCTAGCAACCACGGTGCTGCTTTAATGAGATTGTATGCGAGAGATCTTTAAAACATTCAACGAAGGCACATAGCTTTCATTACAGAAATGCTTTTCCGCAGTTGTGTTCTATAATAATTTCCTGATCTTAAATAATGTTATTTTATAACAAGCCAAACCATAAATCATATTTCTTGTATACAACTCCGTATCAAGACAAGTTTATACCGTTTCTCATAAAAGTTTACAAAAGCTAAATCTTAAATATATCGTTGTTTGTGAGTATTAATATTTATAAGATAGGACTTTTGAATATGATGTTGGTTTAGTAAAACAAACATATGTTGAAAATAAAATTTCCACATTGTTCTAGTTCGCTTAGACCTACATAACAATGGAGGCTATCTAAATAACATCAGCATTCTAAATTAAGCAAATTTATATATTATAATATAATAAAATATAAACAAAATTATATTTTATATGTAAAATTATAAAACTAAAAATTAACTAAAATGAACAAATTTTGAAATGATTGCCAAAGTGTAAATAAATATGTAACAGATACTTTTAGATATTTATTGTTTAATTAACGGCAATAAATTTGACGCTTCTATTTTATTGGGCTTTATTTAAATAAAAGAAGTATGATATAGCGTTGTACGATCCCTTCGGCGAATGATCGCTTAACGTTTATTTTTAGTACTCATAATGGACCATAATTTAACTCAAAACCTGAGATTCGGTTTAACGTCAAGATAAGGAAAAATGAAATCTTGCAGAAATTTATATTCTATCTATATTAAAATCTCACTCGTAAAGCACTCTTCCCTTTAATTGATTCCATTATTTATAAAGTTCTGACAGTATTTGTTGTGCGAAAGCCTATTATATACCATTTTCATAATTTTCCAGATTAAGTTCCATTTTTAGATAAATTTCGTCGTCTTAATATAGAAATGGAAATAACTGGTTCAGAAGAAAAACTCTTTATCGTGCAGAAAAATTGATACGAACGATTTTTTTTTTGTCCCTAACAATAGAATTGCTTATCCAGTTGTTTTCTTGGCAATATTATTCGTGATAAAAGAAAAACTAATTTAATACAGCCCCATAAAAGGCGAAACAAACAGATCTGAGTAGATAAGAGAATATGAGAAATGTACCTAGCATATATTTGTTTATATCTAAGACCAGTTAACTTCGAAGTAAATTGTATTATGTCCGTTCACACGGACCATAAACACGGTATTCCTTGAGACATTTGATAAAAGATTGTAGACAGTAGAGATGGCACGGAACGAAAATATGTTTGCGCTAAAACTGCGGATCGTTAAGTTAAACGCGCACTGTAGTTTTATGTTTGCGATAAAAATAAGCCACCAAACTGGAATTTATACCGGTACATTGTTAGATGGTTATCCCGTAAAGTTGTGTGTTATATAAAACATGTTATCACGTCAACAGAGCAAACGACGATGTTAATTTTTTTTATCAAAGGTGCTCTTAAAGTACATAGATAATATTAAAAAATATTAAAAGTGTTGCCTGTTGTTGAATTTGCAATTTTCATAAAATATGTCGTGAACAAAAATGGACGTATGGAAACATTCCCGAAAGCCAAATTATTATGATTTAACTAAATCATAAAAGCATAAAAAATATTTATTATGATTTTTTTTTCGAAATCAATTAAACATCACACTATATTATTTTACAAGTCGACCTCACTAAATTTAGAACAACGATCGTAACAGTTTAAGGTGTCACATATGTAAAGCGAATACCTATAAATTTCCTCGCGTTAAACGCCATTGAGCGGGCCGAATAAAAAGCCAGTGCGCTCGAGCCCCTATGTCCGTGATATATGGGATATGTTAGTGGCCCCGTCCGAGCCCCGTCCTGTCTACCGCCATAATAAATTTTGTGACAAACAATATTCCCCTGTCCTTTGTCTGGCCGTTGGTGGACATCGATCGTCTGTGCTAGTACCGCAGTCTTGCCTCTTAAGGTGCTTTTCTTTTCTGGATAAATGCTTTGGAAGAACAACAATGCAATGAAAATGTTAAATCTTAACAATAAAGCAAGAGTATTAACAATTATTAATTTAAATTAAATTGTAAGTTAATAATTTTATTTTAGGTAATATTTGGAGGAACATAAATTAATTTTATTATTTATTTTTAATAGAAACGAAGCTTGGTTCTTGGTTATGTACATATTGTATGACATTGAAATATTTCGTTTCTAACAGGAAGCTAACGCCATCTCTGTACAAGGTGCTGAACTTTTATATAATTATGTAAGCTACAATGCTACTATTGTATGTCATTAATGCAGTGTATGTACATACTTGTAACATTTTTATATTAATAAACTTTTTGTCATAAACGTAGTGTTTATTAGAACTTTTAAGTGTTTCATTAATTATAATTTTATTTTTTTTTTACTTACTTTTATTTTACTTTTTCTTCGAAACATTCGCCCATTTGTGCAGAATAATTATCATTTCTTTTTTAATGTCAAAATCTCTAAAAAAAATATATAAGTTAAATATTTCCACTTAAATAACCTAAACTTTTATTTTTTTTACTCCCGGAAACAAAAATCGCAATAATATGGAATACGTTGAATTCATATAAATTAATCCATTCACGATCTCCCCACAAATAATCTACCGTGAAATATCATATGAACAAATTTCACGCTTTAACCCGGATAAAAAATAGATTGTACGACGTAATCGTCTCCATATAATTTCCATACCAGGATGCGAGGAGGTAATGATACGGAATAGAAATGAGCTTAACTTAGAAAATGTAACTTTTTGGTAGTACCAGAATTTATCATCTTCATGTTAAATTTTGTTAATTATGCTAGTAGTAATTCGGGCAGTGGTTCTGGGTTCGATCCACACGCGGCGGCAATCATATTTTAATTGTTTTTAATTTCTTTGCTGTAGTAGGTTCACAAAGCGCGGTGTTGCCGCCACTCAAAGTGCAACGTGCCGAAAAGTGGGAGTCTTAGCACTAAGTTCCCTATGCCTACCCGGCTATACGAAAAAGGCATCAAGCCGTTTGTTTTTCTGTTTTAGTATAAGTAATAAATATTATTACTAATCTAATTTAATCTAATCAGATTTTAATTATTTTTAATTTCTTTGCTGTAGTAGGTTCACAAAGGGCGGTATTGCCGCCACTCAACGTGCAACATGCCGAAAAGTGGGAAACGGAGAATCTTAGCACTAAGTTCCCTATACCTACCCGGCTATACGGAAAAGGCATTAAGCTGTTTGTTTTTCTGTTTTAGTATAAGTAATAAATATTATTACTATCGTAATTAATATTTATGTACCATTAAAAAGTCGGCTTTCATTTTAATATAGGTACATTATATTTTGATTAATGTTGCCATTGTTTGTCGTCTTATAACATGATTTTTATAAATAAAAAAAATTGTAACTGGGAAACTGATAGAAAAGACAAAACCAAAAACTTTAAAGACAACGTTTCTATTGAACTCTGGGGAAAAACAAAGAAACGCCCCCTCCAAGATGTCGGAGTAGATAAAACTGTGATACCAAAGATATTTATTTAAGTTTACCGATGTCTGTAACTGTAACAAAAAATAAATATTTAAAATTTTTTGTAATCAGTAAAACGTCGACAACGTAACAATTTTAGAACACATTACTAAACGCGATGATTTTGGATTCAAATTTCACTCGGAAAAATATATATTGTTAGCGAACTCTTTACACGAGAGGGTAGATGTTGGTGAAAAAGATGATAAAAGCAGTGGAATTGTGTCAATCGGGAGGCCTGAGCAGTCACCTCGGCCGCCGGTCGCCTAGCTGGGCCTCTCACGGGGAACCGTGAGTCTCACCCGGCTGGGCTGACCGCCCAGGTGACACGTTGCTCATCCTTCTTTCCCGCCTCCCACGCACTGTGTTTACCCGGAAGAGGGTAAACACACATCCCTCGGGCCTAGTGCCCAACCCAAAGACGCACCCATCGTAATGGGTGCCGCCTGAAACCACGCCCAGAGGGCCACCGCCCTGATGCCGTAACCCAACGCCACCAACGTTGGAAGAGAGAAGCAGCAGCAATCGGGAGTAGTTGCTAGTAGGCAACGGCCCTTATTGGAAGGAAACTAGTGCGAAGTATTGTTAGTAGATGATACATATCTTATATATACTTATTGCAATTACATAGTATCTCTTTCCAAATAGCTTAGAAACTAGGGGTCGCAATCCGGGATCCCGGGATTCAAAAATCCCGGGATATCGGACCAAATATAGGTCTTAAAAATCCCGGTTTTAATTTTACAAAAAACCGGGATTTTCGATATTTTCGGTTTTTACAATGTTAAAAGTTAGTTATTCGAATTAACACGTGCCTGCTATTAAGTCCAGGCTTCTTTAAGATATGCAATGGTACATAACATACATCGGCAAAAGTAAGCGATGAGTTTTCCTCAAAATCCGGAATTTTACGACATTAACCAAGTTTGACCGGCCCGACCAACGAAAGCACAATACCGTATTTTCTCATTGCGCGTCGTTGTTGCGCGTCTTTGTTGCACGTCAAATTCTTTTATTTAGTAAATATAACTTAATTAACTACTTCCCTAAAAATACCCTCCTATTTTAACTCTAAAAATAAGAAGCTTCAAAAATTACTAAAAAAACTAAACTCAACTCAGAGAGAACGGAGCGCCAAACCTCTTTCGCCTCGTCGACTGTCGTCAACCTCTTCATACATGCCCTCTGGGGGGTCCTCATGCTTTTTACGTGTCTTCCTCCAGTATCTTTGATACTGTGTTTCCGAAGGTCAACTGAGGTCTCCCCCTACCACTCTTACCACTCACTTTTCCATCATAAATCTTTTTTGCCATTCTTTCATCACTCATTCGTTCGACGTGCCCAAACCAGCTGAGCACGTTCTTCTTCATTCTCACCGTGACATCCTCGCTAGTACCTGCCATTCTGTGTACCTCTTCATTGCGGATTCGATCAGCTAAGCTGACTCCGCATATCCTACGAAGAGATCGCATCTCCACAGCATTCATCTTTCTTTCATTCTTCTTCTGTAATACCCACGTTTCGCTGCCGTATAACAGAGTCGGTACCAAAACTGNCTGGAAGAGATCGCTCATTTAGCGATAAGGCCGCCTTTTGTACTGATTTATATATATTGTTAGCGTACTCGTGTAAAAGAGGGTAGATTTAGGTGGAAAATAATTATAAAAGCAGTGGAATTGTGTCAATCGGGGGAACTTGCTTGTAAGTGACGGCCCCTATTGGAAGGAAACTAGCGTGAAGTATTGTTAGTAGGTGATACATATCACTTATTGCAATTACACAGTATCTCTTTCCAAATATCTTGCATGTTTTTTTAAAAAAACGTTAACCGCTTCCGATTTCTAACAATATATTAATTAGAAGTTCCAAGTTCAAGTCTGCTTATCCAAATTTATTTTTAGGTATATCCTTAGAATAGTGCAAATTCTTTACAGTATATTTATCCAAAGGCCGTCACCGACACGTCTGACTGATAACCAGACGATCGTAGGTTCGATTCCTACTTGAGGTAATGAATTATTTTCATTTTCATTGCTCTGATAATGCACGGCCTCGAACTCCACTCAACACGTAATATCTCGGAAATTAGGCGGAACGTGGAGAACAGAGTGAGAGTGAGCGGAGATATTTACATAACTAAATAGTTATACTTCTAATATTCGAAGACGGCATGATATTTAAATGATTATATTATATTAACTCGATATAACGTGACATTTACAATCTCGTGTGAATCCAACATTTGTGGGTAGGAGCTATCATCTTTTCGGTATTTGAAACGTGGGTGCGCGTTTAGCATCCATTGTTGTTATCTCGACGGTTCAGTGCCGCGCCCTTCGAGCCTCGTGCCAGTGACTCATTGCGATGCTGATCAGAACACCTCATGGGCTTGCGAAATTACTGTTTCAACTTAAATCGTGTCGAGGAAGTTCTCTGTGGTTGGTTGCCTTTGTGTAATATTTTACTGAATTCTTGTAAAATTAAATTATTTTCGCTGCTTCATTTACTGTGGTTTTCTTTTATTGTATTTTTTATTGGTTATTGTAGTCGGTAAGGTATTTGCCGTATAAAGTTAATTTTATGTAAATAGCAATGAATATTATGATTAAGTTTGTTTTTAGCTTCACACTGTATCCCTGTGGAACATAATATGTCATATTTTAGTATGTAATATATAATATACTACGTTTATAATTTTTTATCCAAGAAATGAAGCGGCGCAGTAAAATAACAGACAAAAACGGTTCCCAGAAAAATCAAACATTTAACAAAATAACGTTTATCACCTATTTTGTATAACAGAACCTATATTAGGATCTGCTAAAAATTGATTAGGTAACACTTTTAACCCATATGGTAAATTTAAGTAAAATACAGCTCGAATGTGATTCAAATGCCCAATAAATGTTGTGTTCATAATTCTTAATTGACGTTTGTTGGTTGACACGAATTGTACCTTTGCCTTTTCAGTGTTGACTTTAAACCGAGATGTGAACGAATCAACAAAACATAAATCCGTTTGGACGTTACAATCGGCTGATTAAAATTCCTCGCGCTGTCCCGCGAGTGATTTTAAATGTTACCGGGGTCTCGATACGTATCACGATTTTGTTTGTGGATTTTTTTAATTGATTTGTAGGTTCAAATCCTAGTGGACCAAAATCTATGTATATTATAAACGTTGCCTTAGTCTGGTTAAGCAAATCGTAGAAAATAAGATCTAACACTCACCATGTAATGTCTTGAAAAAAGTGACAAATTCAAAGTCGAACTCACCCATGAACGGCTATTACGGCATAGAAACTATAGATAAAGAATATGAGTAGTTTTGCATAGTGTTTGTATAAATGATAAAATGAAAACGCGTTATATCTCAAAAATAGCAGTTCCATATCTATACCTAACACGAGAGAGATTTTAAAGACTAATTAAAATATAGATAAAAAATTCATACAAGTTGATACTTCCATCATTTTATTCCACATCCTGCAGCCAAGAAAAAGAAATGTCAGCACTTCTTAAACAATAACGCAGAAAGAAATACAGGGAAATGCTATAAGAATAAGTCGTATCAGTCAGTGCAACGTTTGAATCAGATGCATGCAGATCACGTTAAAGTAGTAAAATAATAAAACTTTATCCTTCACGTCACCATTTTGAATAAAATGCAATACGTGCCTGGGTTGCAGCCAAAATGTGCAGCACCCCGCGCGGGAACTACTGCGAGGTTCTCTTATGTTTATTTGAAACACTTGTTTCTCTATGAAAATAATTTATGTTTACTTTATTTTTTTTATTGAATTGCAACAATTTGATATCATCGATGATAAAAACAGTTAAAATTTATATTTCCACTTTCTGCTGAATTCTGGAGGCATTGTGTGTTGATTCTGGTGGCAGAACTCAACGCCGCGCTTTACCTCGACACCAGAGTGAAGAAATGTAAATATAAATTTGAATAAATATGCAACACGTGTGGTTCTCACACTCTATTAAAATATTTTTTATGTTGGTACTTTATTTATTTATTAAATTGCAACAAATTAACTTCATCGTTGACAAATAACAGTTGTGCGACACCGATAAATATCAATCGTTGGACTAATATTAACAACATAGATATTTCAGACGACATCTTACAACACAATGTCTCGTGTAAGAGGACTAATAACAAAATAGGTAACTTTGCCCAAAACGATATTTGCTATTAAAAAAAAAGATATATTAAATAGGTACAATTCACAAATAATTGATGTACATTTAATATGCACAATATAATAATGTGTTGCACAATATAATAATGTGTTGCACAATATAATGATATATATACTAGTATATCATATATAAAACGTACGTATAGTTTCCTAATTTCGCGGGCGAAGCCGCGAGCGGATATCTCAGTAATCATATAAACAAGAGAAATAAGAGTTCATCTGCTTATNTTGTATATATTATTATTAATTAATTTTATTAAAAGTTAATATTCACTACAATCTCTACTGAAACTTGAATGATAAATTTAATGACGACTCTCTGAACAATAAGAAATTGTCGACATAAATTTTATCGGTCATTCGTTTCGAGCGACCACTACACAATCATGGGCCAATATTTACACAGCGCCGACATCTTTGATGTCACTCGCTTTTATTATAAAGTATTAATAAATCATATTTTTGACTGAAAAAACATTTACGTCATAGTAATAAAAGACTAGGCTCACAAATTTTTAATATTATTTCTTTTTTTTTTTGCAGCTTCACGCTGTATCCCGCACACAGCAGTGTAGGCAGAGGGAACCTAGTGTTAAGACACTCCGTTCCCCACTTTCCGCCGAGTTCTGGACGCATTGCGTGCTGAGTGGCGGAACTCAACGCCGCAATATATAATTTTATTTATTGTTAATATATAAAATATCATGTTTCATACCAATAATATAATTAGATGTATCAACATAGAGAGTATAAAAATGATGTATTCCACATTCACATTTCTAAGGCGGAGATTAAAGCCTTCATAAGACGTCTGAAAAATCTGTAAAGAAGCTTACGCTTCCCGTATTGAATAAAATCTCATAAAACATTCTCCTAAATCCTGCTCCTAATTCCCTATTATATGATAGGAATCCGGAAAAATACTTCTGATGTCGATTTTCTACATATTGAGTACTTTTATGATTATAAAAGTGGAGAACAGAATTGCCAATCAGTGCATAACTGCCAAAACGCAGAAAATGCCAGGAAAGAACAATAAAAGTTATACACATATATACATAGATTAGTGAAGCCATCGTGGCGCAGGAGCACAAAGGTGTGACTGATATTCGACGATTATGGATTCGATCCCCACTCGAGGAAATTTTAATTTCGTCGCGCTGGCACCAAGGCAAAAACCTGGCGTTGAGTCCGCCAAATCAACACGCAATACCTCGAAAAATTCGGCTAGAAGTGGGGAACGAAGTGTCTTAACACTAGGTTCCAGCTGCTTACTCTGCTGTATGTGAGATACAGTACGAGCTACTAATACAACAGTTCAAAAACCTACTGTAACTGATATCCCAAACTCCTTTGAAAATATTATTCAATAAATAATGCCTTTATAAGAAATTCTATCCTAAAAGATCGTGCCATCATAGGCTTCGAATTATTATTTTATATTTATAGTATACTTGGTACGAGCCTTTATGTGCATCATATTTATTAGTACCGTAGTACTTAAGAGTTCGACTCGACCGCTGCCTTCCAGCATCACCACCACCTATATAAACGGAACGACGGTTGCGACACTCGGGACAACAATACACGAAACCGTCTCGATTAAGATGGTATTAAAAATATATAGTTTGTACTATTCATAATTAACTATGTTATTTATGTGTATTGCCATGCATATTTTATTTTATTTATTTATTTATATTTAACTTATACCCAAGGTACATACTGTTACACTACACCGTAGCAGTAGTAATTAGTGAATAATATTGTTGCCTAACATTTAATATAGTATGTAGACCGTGATAATATATTTCTGAACGGTCTTATGAACAATATTTATTCAGTCAGTCAATGCGTCTGTCTAATAAGCGAAGTAATATATTGAATACAGTATGGAGGTAACACAGCGGCTACGCCTTACTGTCGATATAATATTTGAGGGCTAATATGGCTAATATGAAATGAAAACCAGAATTGTATAGTAATATGCTCCATAAACTACGCGACTCAAGTTATTATTCAAGTATATTTTAATTATATTTGATTATAAGAACATTTTGTTAAACTTTAACTATTCAACATATGTACATACGTAATACCTATAATTGTTGAAAATATTCTATTTTTACCCTCATAAAAATCAGCTTCACACTGTATCTTGCCTACAGTACCGTAGGCAGAGGGAACCTAGTGCTAAGACACTCCCTTCCCCCCTTTCCGCCGAATTTTTCAATGTATTGCATGGCGGTATCTATGCCGGGGTTTTGCCTTGGTGCTAGAGCAAATTAATCAAAATAATAATTAATTCCTTCGAATGGGAATCGAACCCACAACCCGTTACAGTCACACCCTTCTAGCCCTAGGCCACGACGGTATTGGCAACACTTACAATGTTCTTAAATCATTATAAATGCTGCCAATACCGTCTATATTATCTAAAATTTATAGAAAATTCACAGACTTGAGCACAATGAATCGTTGATCTCGTATGATCTCTAAAGACCCACGTTCCTGTGTAAGCGTACGCCTCATTAAATTTTATTTGAATAGAGGGATGAACCAGCCACCTACGAGTAGCTGGTCAGAAACTAACCCTGTAGCGTCCGCAATGTAAAAAAAAAATTTTGCAAATTCATTTTTACTTTATTACTTGTTGTAATAACTTGATGATGTTTTGATTTGATTGATTTTGTTTGATATTTTATTAGTTTAATTAGCTCATCCGTCTGATTAGGCCGTCGTGGTGCAGGGGCACAAGCGTGTGTTTGTAAACGCGACGGTTGTGGGTTCGACTCCACTCAGGAGAATGATTTATTTATTATTTTCGCTTTGGTGACAAGGCAAAGTGCAGCGTTCAATACGCAATGCAAAAAATGGAGAGCGGATTGTCTTAAAACTAGGTTCCCTCTGCTTACCTTGATACAGCGTGAAGTTACAAAAAACTTTTTATTAATATATTTATAGTTAAAATGATTATATAATAGTTAAACCTTTAAACTACATTACGTACGGTCTTAAATTAATAGTAATTATAATTAATTTATTTATAAAAAAATATTTAATAAAGAGAAATTATAAATATTGTAACAAAAAGTTCTAATCGTGATTTGCAACTGCAAGAAGTCAGCAAAAAATACTAATTTTTAAATTATCAAAGATTTCAATGTCTGACAATGATTGAGTCCGTTATTATTACCAAAAGTTATTAAAACATTAATTGGTTCCATATTGTTATCATTGGTTGCGACAGAATGCAGAAAAATATTATTACATGAAATTTACTACGAGAAACTTTATAACTTAAACTTAAACTTGATAACTTTATAACAAAAAACCAGTCTAACGCGAGTCGGGCTCGCCCACCGAGGGTTCCGTAAAAAATTGGAAGTCTCGAGCTTTTTCTGAAATTGAGGCTTAGCTTAGCCAAAGCCTTTTCATCTGATATCTAACTTGAACTAGCGGCTTTAATACCAAATTTTGCCCCTCTTTTAAAGGTATTATTTTTTATTATAAATAATAAAAAAACTTGTTTAATTAATTGTGGTTAAAACCACAACTGTAGTTTTTTTAGGTTTTTTCCTGAACTAGTACTACCTGTAGATGCTAGCTGCCAAGTTTCATAATTCTAGATCAACCGGAAATACCCTGTGAATTTTGATTCCCTTGATAGTGTCAAAATACTTCATTTTTTATCAAGAAATCATGGGGCCGTAGATCTAAGTATATGGTTTGCATTTCAACGATCTGATATCTCCAAGCGTGCCTGAAATAAAAGGTCTTGACAGACAGACAGACGAACGGACGAACAACAAAGTGATCCTATAAGGGTTCTTTTTTTCCTTAAAAGATACGGAACCCTAAAAATATGTAATATAAAAATTTGAACCCGCACCTCTTTGGAAATCGTCCAAGGTTTGTTCGTTCAAAATTTTATACGTTTCTAAATAAATATTTTTCTTTCAGTGTAGAACACTTTGAAAATATTAAAAAATATTTCCCATAATAGTTGGCAAGTAGAGATTGGATTGACGAAGAAAAAAACCGGACAAAATACCGTGTATTTAACTTCACGCTTTAACTTGCATATAGCAGGACAATGTACTTTGTGTCAAGACACTCTGTTCTCGTTTTCGCCTGAAATTCAAGACATTGCGTGTTGGTAGAACTCAACGCCACAATTCATCTCGAAAGAGAGTAGAAAATCGAGTAGAAATCTATCTCACAATTTTTACATTCGTTTACATTCGTTTACATGCGTTTACATTCTGACAATGTTTAGTAGAAACATTTATATGTTATTTTTTATTTTTTTTGAACCACAATTGCTAATAAATATTTATTTTGCTATCCCTACAATAATAACGTATGCATCAGCTGAATGAATAGTTCCAGACGGGAAGAGCCACAAACATTACCGCCATCACCGCGCCCATCTCGCGAGCAAACAGTAAACAGTGGGTAGTAGGTACAGTAACCCTTTGACGCACACACGAATCTTACATCATTCAATCCTCAACCCCTCGATGTTTCCCTCAAGAGATTACGACCCCTGCCGCGTTATGCAGTTTCATAAGCACATTTCAATTTAATTTTTTATTTTTTGTTTTTTTTTTAAAGAACAGACAAAAATTGAATTTTATACAGGCTGATTAGAATTTTTGTTTTTTTTTTATTATTATTATCCATTCCATTGTATTCAAAAAGTAAGTAGTAAGTACCTACTTACTAAATTTATTTTAAAATATAGAGATAATAAATGAAAATTTACCGCATGTAATAAGCACGGAAAACCACTAGTTCGTTGCGTGTAATGTGGAAATTAATTATAAATAAATTATTTATAGTGTAAGTTTGTTCCCTTGAACAAGAACTAAAGCTTATATTATTATAAACTAGTTATATTAAGAGGCCGGTACAAGCAGAATTAAATATTTTGTGTAATATATACTGTAGGTCAGTCGTGGCTCAGGCACAAAGTGTGACTGTAAAACCGACTGGTTGAGGATTCGATCCCCACTCGAGGAGATGAAATATTTACTTAAATTTATATTTTCATTTCTTCGCTCTGGTGTCGAGGACAAGCGCGGCGTTGAGTTCTGCCACTCAACACGCAATACCTCCAGAATTCCGCAGAAAGTGGGTAACGGAGTGTCTTAACACTAGGTCCCCTCTGCCTACCCTGAAGTGTGGGGGATACAGCGTGAAGCTGATTTATTTATTTTATATATACCGTAATGAGTAGCTAAATACTCGATGAACCTGCATTTTGCTATTTGGCCGTAACCGCAAAATGGCTGACCCGCATTGATTAAGATTGCTCATCGTACGCCCTCGTGTATTTCATTCAAACATTCCCATTTCATCATCGAAACCTATTTCATTAATTTAATTACTTTTTACTTAATTTTTTTGTTGCTAATGCATGGAAATATGTCTTTTAGAATTAAGATAAAATCGAAAAGTTTATCTGTATAATTTAATTAAAGCATTCAAGTGAAATATATATTAAAAAATGTTTTAAAAAATAATATATAGTATATATCCTTACTAAAGTTAGAAAACACAGTTTAAATAATGTTCTATTTATATTTTATATATGCTTTTTTTTATTTAATATACCTACGCAGGTCCATATTGCTCTCGCAAGTGTATAAACGACAAAATTAAACAATAAGCGATTGAAGCGTTCAAAATTCAATTACATCGTATTATGATCATCTAACTTAATTATAATAGTCGCTTTAGTACCAGTAGTATAGTAATTCAGTGAGCCTCTTGGCGAGACGTATGTCAGAACTCAATACGTTAGGAGAGGCATCCAAGCCGAATTCCCTTGTAAATTGGCATCTATTGTGCCAGTCCAGTTACTCTGCCATAGCTTGCAGCATTGAAAGCGTTTGAATGCTTAGCAAGTTCCGATTGCAGACTGTATGAGCAGACAATTTATATGTATGTATATGATGACAGTTTAATATAAAAATATATTTAGGTACATGCATATGTGTGTTATAACTTATAAAATATATAGAAGCATTTTAAGTGGATGCTGCCTAAGTCTATTTACTTTAATTATCTTTAATTCAACCTTTGCTAATCATGAATTATCAAATAGAGTAGTTAAGTTTATTGTAAGCAGCATTAATTTCCTAAAAAATCGCTAAAATAATCAGATTTCCTTCCAAATAGGTTTTTTTAAAATATTACTAAAAAGCAGAATATCTAGTAGGTCATTATAATATATTTTCAGTTTAGATTTCTTACTTAAGAAATATTTTTCGTTCTTCATTTTGTTTCTGTATCTACTCAAAAACTAATTACCATATATAAGTACTTACTATCCTTAGATGTTTACTTTATGTGCTGATTTTATGATTTTAACAAAAAAATCGCTTTATTCCAAAGTGTTATATTTAAGATGGTCATTTTTTAATGTAAAATCTTATTTTATAACTTCGGCTTAATTTATCTTCCCTCCGAGGACAACGTAGACGAGACTTAGATCTATTAATATTGCTTAACATTCACTTTTTTTATTAAGATAAGAATTTTAAGTTTAATAGTATATAAATGAAATTATGTAGATACTGTAAAGAATAATAACATATAACAATGTTTGAGGCCAGTCGTGGCGCAGCGGCACGAGGTGTGACTGTAAAACCAACTAGTTGTGGGTTCGATCCCCACTCGAGAAGATGAAATATTTATGAAATATTATTTCGCTCTGTTGTCGAGGTTAAGCGCGGCGTTGAGTTCTACCACTCAACACGCAATGCCTCCAGAATTCGGCAGAAAGTGGGGAACGGAGTGTCTTAACACTAGGATCTGCCTACCCTGCTGTGTGCGGGATATAGCACGAAGCTGATTTTTATTTTTTTTTTAACAATATTATACGGGATACAATGTGAAGGCACAAGTGTGGCCGTAAACGCCCCAGATTGCAGGTTCGATTCCCATTCGTGGAAAATAAAATGTTTAATATTTTCATTTCCTCGCTCTGGTTTCGGGGTATAGCGCGGCGCTGAGTTACTCTTCTCAACACACAATCCTTCTAGAATTCGGCAGAAAATGGGAAATGGGGAACGAACCTAGTTTTAAGACACTCCGTCTTTAAAACAAGATTCCTTCTACCTACCTTACTGTGTGCGGGATACAGCTTGAAGGTATAAAAAACTTATTATAAGTAAAGGTAGAAAAACACTTAACTAAATTACAAAAATAATATGAATATGAATGAAAAATACAACATTGGGTGAGCTTTTATTGAAATGCTAATATAATATATTACGATAAACATTGTTGTTTATTTAGGGCTGTTGTTCGGTTTAACTGATTTCCATAGTAAACAATTTGCGGTCTTCCAAACCAATTAGCTTATGAAATTATAATTTCTATTATTAATAAAAAATAATTTGTTAATTATTCCCTCATCCATTTTATTACATAGAGGCTACAAGAATAATTTAGTTAATTTTTGGCAAAAAATATAAATTAATTTAATATTTACGTACTTTTACGAAACATAAATAAATTTTAAATTAGAACAAAGCCTCACTCAGTAAATCGATGCATATTTACTCTAAAGCAATATTTTACCGCAGCCGCGCGCCGTTGAAATGAAAAGCGACCGCGAACTCTGATGTAGGATTTTACCAGTTACTTATATCGATACATTTGCATCAATTCTCATTAATTTTCCAGTTTTAGCATTACGCTCTTTCCTGTATTGCTGTGCAGGATTCAACTGGACAAGCAGAGGGAATCTAGTGCTAAATAATTATCATTACTAACTCATTAGTAACACTAGCAAACCGTGCGGCTTCGCTCGCTTGAACTATACGAATGTTGATATAATATTATTTAAGTGTATTTAGGGAAAATTGATTTATAATTTTAGAATGTATTTGATTTTGCTCGCAAAAATTGTTGTATATAATTAAAATATTTAGATATTTTACATCTATCTAGGTAGGCTGTGGGTACACGCTACAACAAACCCGATTTTCCTTCCATAAATTTGGACCCTAATAGCATAGAAGTATCATATATGGTGCTCCATAACCTCCTCTATCTGTCAATGTTGGTCATATGACAATCGGTTTAGCTATTAAGGAGAATAGCCCTGATAAATATAAAGACAGACAGACAAAAAAAAATGATGTTTGTTTGCGTTTTAGTATCGTGTAAATAGAATAACCATATGCAGTTAAAACACTACAACGTCCTCCAATTTCCATCCGATTTTCGAGAAATGGCAAATTGAGTGGCGAAAATCTACAAAAGCGGTTGTTTGTTTTGTCTACATGAAAAATGAAAATTATATAACGTAAAGTCCCGAATGGAGTTCAAACCTACAACCATAGCCTTTACATTCAATCGCTATGCCATGATGGCTTCAATATATGTATAGATATATATTTTTATAAAAGTAATAAGCACTTTTTACAATATTATCATTTGTGAAATTGCAATCATGTATTAGTGAGCTTGCACGTATCATTTACCTCAGACTTTGACAATATAGCGATCGAACTTAATAATGGTAATTACAAATTTCACCAAATCAATTAAACACAATAATAATTATAAATATTTTCTAATAATTTATGAATTAAAAAATAGAATAAGTAAAACCCAGTTAAGCATTAATTCATCAAATTAGGGAAATTAATTAATTAGATAACAATTATTTTGTAAATATAAAGAATGTATTTTTAAAACATTGTGTCTTTCGTTACAGGTATCCCCATAGTCACGTCTTACAAAATGCTGTTCCAGCACACTCTGTTCCAGTCGTGAAATTAAAGTGAAGAATAGTAAACGATCACCATGGACCATCGGATATTCATCTTTTTGGCAGTATTTGCCCATTTTAGTAAGTGTTTTTTTTTATAATTTTAATTTTTACTTTTCTTTTAATAGCATTTACTATTAATATTTACAAAGATAAAAAAAACTTGTAATGGTGAGCGGCCAGTCGTGGTGCAGTGGTGGTTTCGATCTCGACTCAGGGGAATTATAATAAATACTTAATATTTTCATTTCTTCGCTCTGCTGGCTTTCGTAACTCATCGCGCAATGTCTTAGAATTCGGCGGAAAATGGGCAACAGAATGTCTTAGCACTAAGTTCTCTCTGTCTACCCTGCTTTGTACGGGATACAATATGAAGCCAAAAAAATTATAACTTGAAGAGTTAATATCGTGTTAACTATGAGAATAACAATAACAAATTAAGTGAAAAAGGAAATATCTATGGAGTATTGAATATTGGGCAATGTTAGGTCCGAAGATATTATTCCGAACAAACGATGCATACAAAACAGAGAAAGGATGAAAATGTTCTGCGCAAAGTAATTGAAAACACATAGATTGGAGTGGGCGGCCATCCCGATCGTATCTAAGGTAGACTATCTCAACCCACTTGATGGCAAATGGCCCGGAAGTAACAAGGATATAGCGACACGACCCAGCCAGAATTTTGTTATCCAATTTCTATGTGAAAATGCAACATAAATTTGTATTTGGCAACGCACAAAACATTGCGTCTGCCTTATATTATATACTGAAGTCCATAATATTGCTAGAAATAACTTATTTTAAAGTAGAGCATTTTAAATTTAAAAAAAAACATAATATGTCACTATTATATGCTTATTTTTAAAATATGCCTAGAAATATTTATCAGCAACTCCAATGTTGGTATCACATTAAAATTCCATTATATTTTGAAAAGTTTTTCAATATACACAAATTGAGGGAGAGGAGTTCACACGTCATTAAACAACCAACACGCGTAGACATGACTATATTTCATATCTCCTCTCTAAGAGCGAGGATTAAGTAACACACGATTTACCAATCAATGGTATTGAAGTAATATATTAAGTACTAAAATACTTTTCAGCTCAGAATCTTTTACACTTCATATAAGTTTCTTATTTATCGTTCACGGTTTCGTTTTATCATTTACTTTTCTTCGCAATATACCGATTTTATTTTTAAAATAAAAATAAAAACATATTTTTTAAAGTAAATTAGATATTATATTTTTAATTTCAAATACAAAATCTCAATTACAGGTTGCACATTGGCACAGAGTCCATTTTATGATGGTGGACCAAAAGCAGCAAACCCAGCGCCAGTGGGTAACTTCTTAACACAAACTGTTTACGGCTTCCTTGATTTCACCACTACAATAGGCAATACAGTAATGGTTTTCTCACCGCAGTCCGCCCCACCACCAGGTAGTATAGTTTTAAATTTGAGTATCCAAATTCAAATTTTAAGTTCGTTTTATTATAAAATATTTTTTTTATTAATCTAATATTTATATAGCAGCTCCTCTAAATGTTAAACTAAATAATCTAATGAAATAATAATTTTAATAGCGGAAATCTGTAAAAACCTACAGAGATGCTATCAACGCATTTGCGTTGATTTATTTACAATTTATTTAAATTGTAACAAACGTATTAAAATTTCGAAATAACTTAATAAGAACATATGGCATAGTGGTCAGAGTAAGTTCAAATCACCCTGCGTTCGGAGGAGTATTTTTCTTTTTAAATTGTGGAATGAGATTTTTAAATATTTAAAAAATCTAACCGTTATTTTTTCATTTAGAACCACCGTCAACTGAAAAGTCTGTTCAAGAAAACATTATAGAAACTAAACCACCACCAATAAACAATGTAAAACCTGAAGCAATCAAGCCCAGCAAAACTGTGGACAAAGATACAACAAATAAAGCGGCAATTCCTATAGGTGCATCCAGTGCTATTTCAGTTATTAGTTCTCCTCCTAAAATTGATATTATAAATATACCAAAATCTGTGGCAAAAGAACAAAAGCAAATTATCACAAAAGTAGAAGTCGTCGCAGGACCATCCAAAATCGTAGAAAGTAACGCTGCCAAACAGTTAGCTAAAGCCAACAAACAATTACCACAGGTGAAAAAGCAGCAACCGAAGAATCAACCAGTGAAAAGTGTTACTAATATCGTGAGCAGCAAAGTAGAAGTGAAACAAAACCCCGAACCATCTTCAATAGTTAATTCAAAAGTAAATAGTGTGGTCGAAATCCAATCAAGTGAAAGTGAAGAGGAGCCGGCAATTCTAGTTTCAAATAACATTAGAGAACCAGAATACGATTACTTATCACGCCAGCCCTCTGAATTTGTAGAAGAAACTTATAGAGTTATCAATTTACGTCCGTCAAAAAGTCATGCGCAGAAACCGAAAAATAATCTTAAAAATAGACACCAACCAACTCCACCACCTGATGACGAAGAACATCCAATTGGGCTAGTAACGACACTTGGCGGAACGATAGTTAAGGATGGCCTGACTACAGTCCATGAAACCAGTGTAATAGGCACTTACATTTCTGGAAAATATGCACAAGTACTAAATAGCAACTCAAAAATCTTACAATCTGGACTTAAAGGCAAAATATCCCCCAGTCCGTCGCATCGAATAATGAAAACAGTAGCACCGGCGATAACAAAGAACCATCGTCACAACTTGGAACCGACACCATCAATAAATGATGAGGACACCGGTTTCAGTAAAACAACTCGACGACAAACGAGCAGTGGCAGCTCCTTTAAGAATCGTCTCAGATCGCAAAATAATGAAAACGATAATACACCGCCACCGCCACCGAGCCAAGGCAAAAAATTTAAAAATAGAAACTCTTCTCAATCTCAACGAACTCAAAGGTATGTTACATATATTACATTACATCATTCATATACGTCATCAAAATGTGGAAACTGAACGGAAAGATTACATTAGCTTTATTTACATTTAGCTTATTACACTAACCCATAATATGTAGCATAGCTAAGAATAGTGATCAAACTTACATTGTATGAATAAGTCATCAATATTTATAAATAAAAAAATACTTTTTTTAGTAGTTGTAGTGTACAGATAATACAATTATAATCATTGTCCTTCATTTTTGCGCTTTGTTGCTTCTGCATATCAATCACAAATATTCTTATATATTCACATTTTCTTAAAAATAGACAAAAATAGAAAAAAAATAGACAAATTTACTAAAAATTTTTGGGTAGAAATACAATTAAAATCATAATTTTTTTAATAAAGCCTATAGCACAATGGACTTAATCATACAATGTAAATTCATGAAAACAACAATCATATTTGAGGTTAAGTGAAATATAGAGCAGCGTAAATTTTCCGTTTTCAGTACACGTTTTCGACCAGCCAAATCTCCTCAACTGGCAACCGTGTCTGTTTTCAGTGAAAGTTCATCACCTTCGTTTTCAAATAGACGAAAGAGCAATCGTAACTCTGGACACAAAACAACTGTAACACCATCAAGCAATACTGAAAATCAATCGAAGAGGGGATTCAAACCTCGTATACAACCAACTTCAGTCGAACAAGTGACTCCGGCTGCAACAAGTGTTTATAAATTCAAACTTAATAGACAACAGGGCTCTGGACGCTGGCAGTATAAAACTAGTCCTAAGCCAAAAGTAACTATACGAAAAATGAATGACGACGATCAAACAACCCCAATGAGTGCTGAAGACCAACCCTCTAACGAAATATCTCCTCAAGCGAGATCAGATAACGACTTAGAACTATCTGGCTCCCAAAGTGGTCCGGGAACGTTACTTGACAATGAAACTGAAGATAATTCCATTGAAAAGCCGCCACCGGTCGAAACACTCAAAGTAGAAATTTCCACTCCGGCTGATTTCCGAGATGTTTATTATGAAATTGCAACTCTTAAGTCTCCGTATACTTTCCAGGTAACTTTTTAAGACAATATACAAATTAAAAAGCTTTTATTAATCATATTAGTTTTAAAAGAATATTTTAATAACATTGTCAAATCTTATTATAATCATTAATAAATGTTTGTTTGTTTAGCTTCATTCTGTATCCCGCACACAGCTGAGTAGATAGAGGGAGCCTAGGAATCTAGTGTTAAAATATTCCATTTACATTAAAACACTTCACATCCTCCACTTTCCGGCGCGAATTTTGAAAGTATTGCGTGTTGAGCAGTGTCGCCAATCATCAACACCGCACTTTGCCTTTGCGCGTTACCAGAGCAAAGAAATGAAAATATTAAATATTTCATTTCATCGGGCGTGTATCTAGCCCACAACCTGTCGCGCGTTGTAAATTATATAAAAAATATAGCATACAATTTCACAATATATTTTCATTACAGGTTGGACGCGTTAAAAACACTCGTATTATAACAGTAACTACGACGATAGAAAAGCGAATTGAGCCAACAGCTGTGCCTCTGAATTCTCAGATTCCACTGAACGAGCCTTTAACTGAGAACATATTAGCCACAGCATCACCATACGGCAAAGATCACTACTTGTTAGACTCCAGTATAGCAACTCTGCCCCCAATTACGCTCTCATCAGATGTTGAAACTCCTCCATTGGAAACTGTGACTGAAACTTTTAGTACAACTCAAAATATGCTTAAAACCCACATATTACCAATAGTGAGAGACGCTAACGTGACCAGTAGCCTTACTTTTATCCAAACGTACCAAGTCACTAGATTCGTTACAGCAACCAAAACTTTGCCCCCAATGGACTTCTTCCAATTCATACCGAGCAAAACATTAAAGGAATTTAATAGTCGACTCGATGAGGCTGGCTCAGAGCTTCATTTAGAGTTAGACTTTGGCGATAGCAACGAAGACGAGGATGGTGTTCCTCGTCGAGTGTTCCCACCTGACTTAGATCTCGCGAATATCGGATCCAATTTCGACCTTACCGAAATAGATAAATACAGAGACAACCACTTAAGGCTTAAAAAGGCACACGGACAAAAAAATAATCCTGTAACAGAACCACCAAATCCAGTAACACCAGCTCTTACTCCAGAACAAGCTCAACAACTGGCTTTACTAAGACTCTTGAATCCTGCTGCTGCTGCTCAAATACCGAACGTAGTGACAACATCAAAACCTGTTTTGAAATTCGAAACAATATACGAGTCCCATGTAATTCCACTGTTCGATGGTAAAAATACTATTCAAAGTACAATTTCTCGGCCAGTTGCAACTATTACGAAAACTGAATATGAATTAGGAACTAGTAGCTTGCCTGCGTTACCCCTCAACCCACTTTACCCCCAACAACAGTTTACAGTAACTTCGACGCCAGTTGTTCTGAACACCGAAGTCGTCGCTACGAACAGTCAAGTTCTGAAACTGACGTTCGGTGCCAAAACGGTGTACACGACGTTATACTCTACTAAAGTAGTTCCAACCGTGCTAACTTCGTACGTAACGTCATCCATCCCGATCCAACCAAGTGCAGCGCCTGGTTTTCCTGGATACTTCCCGGCACCTTTCGCCCCCTTCCCATATGTAGGATAACCTGAAATTGAAGATAGCATTAAAAATATACTAGTGAAAGTGGTTGTGATGAAAAAACTATAGAAAGCGGCGTGATAAAACTATATCGCGAGTGAGTGAGCAGTAAACATTAAAAAAAGTTTCATAATTTCACGATTTAAAGCGACCGTTGATAGTGCATGAAACTTTAATCTATAGTTATCTAGTTTCTTTAATGTATGAAGTTGAAAAATTAAGAAGTCCTGATATTGTAAAATAGGATTACATAGTGTGTAAAAATTGTACCGCAATTTACTTAAAGACAGTAAATTGTTTGTAAATACTCGTAATTTATATTATTTTTACTTTGTAAATAAGTCGTATTATATTGTAAAATTAAGTGAAAACGAAAATGTAGATAAAATTATGTTTTTACATAGATATTTTGTATAATTGCTTCAATAAATTGATAAATATTAAATAATTATATAATTCCTTTTGTTTTTATTTTATCTAAAGAAATATAATAGTCACTAGAGAAATATTTTTGTACACAAATTTATTAAAAACATCGAACTGAATATAGTGCAACGTATGAATATAAACAATTGTGAGCTCGATTTACACTCAGGAGCCGAGATGTACAGATGTACCCGTCGCGTCGGCTCTTTTAATCTACAACTTAGTTAAATAAAATGTGGTGTATAAAAAAAATATGAAAAATATGAGAGAATCTACACTACATTTTTTTACAATTCTATTAGAGAACGTTAAAATAAAAAAAAAACAAAAAATGTCACAGTTAAATCGTCATGTATTAAATAATAAAAACATAGTACCTACATGTATTAATCTAATAAATACATCATACTTAAAATTTATTTGAGAGGAGTCGTGGCACTGGGACATAAGCGTGTGACTGTGAACGCGACAAGTTGTGGGTTCGATTCCCACTCGAGGCAATGAAATATTAAAAATTTTGGAGGGAGATTATCTGGAATCGAGGCAATTATAAAAGAAAAATCAGATTCAGAAATCAAAAATATAAGCGTCGTAACTAGTAGATATACTTCAATAAATGTGAACTTATTTCGTATATGATATCTTAATTAAAGTCGTCTGATAGCAAAACGGGGGCGAAAGAAATAAAGAGGCCTTGAGAACTAAGATTAATGGAAGCTGTTTTGTAAACTTAATAAACAATATTAACCTTTAGATTTCGCTTTTCTTAGAATATTAATATTGAAGTAGGCTAGACATTAAACAAACTTTGTATACAAAACTGTTGGAACATTAACTTATAGAAAATTATAAAGTTTCGCTCCTGTTGTATGGTTGTTTCATTATGTATATTATGACTTTCCGTCGTTCTATATAAAGCTGAAAATTATCGTATTATGTATAGTCGGTCAGTCAGTCACATATCCGAGCTTAAACGGTACACTAATATCATGATCAAGCATTTAATAAAAACAGAATTACCATAATATTATAACATAATATTATTGAGGCCAGTCGTGGCGCAGGGGCACAAGGTGTGACTGTAAAACCGACTGGTTGTAGGTTCGATCCCTACTCGAGGAGATGAAATATTTACTTAAATATATCCATTTCTTCGCTCTGGTGTCGAGGACAAGTGCGGCGTTGAGCTCTGCCACTCAACACGCAATGTCTCCAGAATTCAGCAGAAAGTGGGGAACGGAGTGTTTTAACACTAGGTTCCCTCTGCCTACCTTGCAGTGTGCGGGATACAGCAATTTATACAGCAATTTTATATACTTACTCATAAACTCATAAATATCGAAATCAAATTCGAGAAAAAAAAACTCACTAGAACTTCTATAAATAATTCAATTTATTCTTGGAAAACAATCCGTTCGAAAACATGCATATTTCATAATTGAGTACAAAGTATCTTCATCCATAAGTCAGTTCTAGAAAAATAGTGAGAGAACTAAAGATTCAACAACATCTAGGTAAGCTAAAGTTATTTCTACTTCTTGTAAAAGTACAAAGATGTTCGCTCGCTAAACACGCAAAGTCAATAACTTTAAAGTAAACCCTTATAACTTATAGTATCAAATGTCGGTATTCGTTCTTAAGAGACCAAAAATTTGCTTTTGAATATGTAAGTTATTAGTTTGAGGCGGTCATGGCACATGGGCATTAACATGTGACTGTGGGTTCGATTCTAGCTCGGAGAAATGAATTACATAATATTTTTATAATTCTTGCTCTGGTAACAAAGCCAAGCGCGGCAACTTGAACTGCTATTCAACGCAATGACTCGATATTTCAGTGGAAAGTAGAGAACAGAATGTCTTAACACTAGGTTCCCTCTGCCTATCCTACAATAAGCAGGCTGAAAAAAATTAAAGTTATTATTTCATATATTATTTTATAACCACCACAAATGCAACATAAGAAAAAAATAAGTATTTTACAACACATTTTCCAAAAAAACAAGCAAAAAGCTAGCAATTGACACGTGAGATAACGATCGTAACGTCGATATTTCATGTCAACGACATCTCAACGGCGTGCTCGCCGTCGCAGATACGCTTGCAGCATCCGCTTTGTTCTGCAGATGACGGCTTTGTTCCCGTGTGACGTGACTGTTCTATGCCTAAAAGGCAAAATCAATAGACACAGCTGTAATTATTCGGTTTTTCAATTAACAACAGCTCTCTTTTATATCTAGAGTTAGGTGTGTACGAACAGGGCTAAATAAATATTTATTTATAAAGCATATATAACATGAAATATTTTAAATTATTTATAGGTGAACGTGAATAAAAAACGACAACAATATGATAATTTACAAAATCATTCCGGTGCCCGTAAATCCGTTAACATGTTGTTGTAACATTTGTATTGAATAATAACAAACATGTATCTCGTCAAGTTTCGAGAGCTTTAAAGATTTTATTTTATTCACTTAAAAAGCCGGACAAGAAATGAGTGAAAAGTCTAAATTTAATATAATATTTCACATTTTTCATTTAAGATACTTTGCCAATATTCTAAAATAATCTAAACTCTTGGAAGATCTTGCGAAACTGCTCATAACTAAGCTAAAAATACAGCTTTTTCATAACTAACCCTGAACGACATAACTAATCTAAACCTATCAATCAGTGAACAAATTTATCTAAACCTATCAAACAGTGAACAAATGTTTAAAACGATCGAGGCCAGTCGTGGCGCAGCGGCACGAAGTGTGACTGTAAAACCGACTGGTTGTGGGTTCGATCCCCACTCGAGGAGATGAAATATTTACTTAAATTTATATTTCCATTTCTTCGCTCTGGTGTCGAGGTTAAGCGCGGCGTTGAGTTCTGCCACTCAATACGCAATGCCTCCAGAATTCGGCAGAAAGTGGGGAACGGAGTGTCTTAACACTAGGTTCCCTCTGCCTACCCTGCTGTGTACGGGATACAGTGTGAAACTGATTTAATTTTTTTTTAATTTAAAACGATCCAATATCAGCGACGTGGACGTCATAAATCTATACTGGTGCAGCTCGGTGCGCGCTGATTGAACGAGATGAAATCGGCTTATCGTCCGCCGATGGAGTAAAGGGTATAATGTCGTTGGAGTGCGCCCCGTCCGCTCCACACACGCCCAGGCAAATTGACAATGCCTTCACTTTTTATCTCCGGGAAACCGCCCTACAATAGTATCACGTTTTAAAAGCACAATAGATATGAAAGAATGGAATATTATAGCGTAATATAAGTACGTATGTATAAAAAAATGATGTTCACGATTTATATGAAAATTCGCTAAAACCATTCACCATCATTTGAAAATGTTTTAATTATAAACGATGTATAATAGAATTCGTTAAGGGCGTCGTTAAAATGAATGTTGTGTTATAATACATCGATTTCCAAGATTTTTTTTTATGTTTGTATAAGCTAAGTAACATAGGGATTTCGAAATTAAAGAATTTGGTTTTACAATATTTTCTCGCTTTACGTATTTTGATTTTATTGGAAATCTTTTTCTTAATACAACAGTGCACTCACTATATGTCCTAGTCAGCTAAAACATATATTTATTTCAATAAATAGATAGTGAAGGTTCTTTCTTATATTTACTAGTTTCTCCTATGAAACTTTGTGTGATATTCTCCTATCCACATAAATGTAAGGTTTTCTTAGTTTTAACATTCCGTATTATGTATATTTTAATCACTATTATATTTATTTTCTTCAATATTTTTTTCTAATTTTTAATAACATTTCCTCTTAATCCTCTTAATAAACAATCTTTCACCAACAACAAACACAATGAATTAATTATAAATAATATCTTCATCTGTAGAAGAAGAGATTGTTGAAAAATGTTTTTTTTTACTCATTCAAAGACTAACTCAATTAGATCTAATTATTTATCATAATATTTATTTTGTAAATTAATCAATCGGCAATATTGAAGAGAACGATAACTGTTATCAATAAAAATCTATGCAATCATGGTATCGGTAACGAGTAATGGCGATAAGGATATGAATAACTCGTATTGTATTTACATTTAAAAGATAATAGATATAATTAACGTCAAATAAGTAACCTATCAAACAAAAACCAACGACAAAGTGTTCATTATTATTAAAAAAAAGTGCAACATGTATAAAATAATATTAATTCCAGTTGTTCTTATAGTGTTCAGTGAGTACCTATATCTGTTTATTTTGAAATTATGAATATACTAAAAGTCATATCTAAGCATAAAAATATAATATTTATAAAGTAATTTCAACTAATTGCGTCAATTATAAAGGTTCCTGTTCTGAATTGCTTTGTTAAACAAACACAAAATACTACGGAAAGTTAAAGTTCTTTTGGCAAAAATAATAATGAAAATAAACGAATCACGATAAGTGAATAGCTACTGGCAACGAACGGCCTTTGATGAAATTTTGAAACTTTTGTAGGTGGAAACCTTATAGCGGCCCAGTCCAACCAACGGAACGAAACCCGTTGTTTTCGGTTCACGTGGCTGGGGCCAAGATACGACAATCAGAGTATAATCCTAAACGCGACATGCGAGGACGCTACGAGAATGGCACAGGGAGTCCCCTGTGAATTGCCGTTGGTCGCATCATGTAAGCTTATGATAACGTATATATTTATACTTCTTTTATATTTGGGTTCAATTTTATAATAATATTATACATTACAATCACATTCACAATAATAAAAAAACTACTAGTTGTTCTGATTGATGTCAGTGGTGAAATTACTTTATATGGGTTTCAATTTATAAATTTTATTAAGAAACCAGTCATGGCGCAGGGGCACAAAGTGTAACTGTAAAAACTGGTAGTGAGTTTGATCCATGTATTGTGTCTGGTGTCGAGGCAAAGCGTGGCGTTGAGTTTCGCCACTCAACACGCAATGCCACGCAATGCCAACTCGGTGGAAAGGTTGGAACGGAGTTCTTTCTCCACTTAGTTCCCTCGGCCTACTCTGCTGTGCGCGGGATGCAACGTGACAAAAAAAATTTACAAATTTCCTGTAAGGCAAAGACCTGTAAGGCAAATACCACATTAAAATTAATATCTTATGGAGTTTAAGTAGCCATTTATTATATTCCGGTTGTACCTGTATATTTTAGATGACGGCTCTTGGCCAAATGTTGAATACATGTGGACCAATTACATGAACGACTCTACATGCTTGCTCGCTGATAACGATGTTTGCGCCCAATATACATATTATTTCAATGGCGTTGGTAAGTTACGCTGTGTACTATGAATAATGAAAATCAATAAGAAAAGTAAATATTATTGTAAAGTATATATTTATTGTACAAAAAGAAAAATGTTGTATATTTTAGGATTTTATATATTACAACCTGAAAAATAATCAGAATAATTTGTGGTCAGTCGTGGCGCAGAGGCACAAAGTGTGACTTTAAATGCGACTGTTTGTGAGTTTGATCTCAACTCGAGGAAATGAAATATGGATTTAAATTTATATTTCCATTTTTTCGCTCTGGTGTCGAGGCAAAAGCGCGGCGTTGAGATTCGCCACTCAACACGCAATATAATAGGAAGCCTAGTGTTAAGGCTTCCTTTGCATAGTCTGCTACTACATGCGAGTTACTGATAAAATAAAATATCTACACTTAGACAGCAGGTTCCATTTTTTAAGACGTAATATTCAAAATAGGTAAAAACACAAAAGGTTAATATGAAACCAGGTTCTCTTTGCGTACCTTGTAAATTGCAGGAGAAATTATATTAAAGCATTTAAGTATATTAAATACATTTATATTTTCAGTGGAGAATTCAACATATATGTGTACGAGAGCTGTCAGTGCTAACGACACGGCTATCACGAGCGGTTGCTATCAAGACAGGAGAGGCAGTTACTCAACGAGAGTGTGCCTATGTCGCAGCATCCCGGGCGGGATCCCGTGTAATTCTGCCGCATTGCCTCGTCTACTGCCCGTTATAAATGTTATTATGTTTATATTCTTAATTCTATGGAACTAATTTTTACAACTCATTTTCATCTTTTCATATAATAATTTATTGTTATTTTAATTATATTTCGTTATTAGCATGTTTTATTATCATTATGTATAAACATAAAGCACATATAACATTTTACTTTTTGTTTAATTTGTAAAAAATATATTAGGACCTTTAATAAGTTCTAGCTGTTTTTTGAAAGATGGCGTTGCGGCACTCTGTGCATGGAATTTCGTACGGTAACGAATCACCAAAGTAGTACTATATGTAACCTCAAATTATAGTAGAATAGTGTTTACTACAGTGTCAACTACATATTTATTTTCCCTTTGTGAAAATGTGTACTTTTGTGCCAAATAAAGTGTTTTTGCGGGGAATTTTATTGCACTGCTTTATTCAGAAAAAATCTGCAGCAGAAGCACACAGAATTCTCGTTGAGACAATGCTTTGTCGAATACAACGTGCAGAGACTGGTTTAGGCGCTTCAAAAGTAATGATTTTGACCTTGAAGACAAAGAGCGTTCTGGAGCACCGACAAAATTTGAAGACAGAATTGGAGGCATTGCTTGAAGAAGATCCATGTCAGACGTTAGTAGAGCTCGGGAAAACGTTACAAGTAGATGCGTCAACAGTTTCAAAACGTTTAAAAGCGTTAGGAATGATCCAAAAGCAAGGGCATTGGGTGCCGTATGAGTTGAAGCCGAGAGACGTAGAACGACGTTTTCTCATGTGTGAATTGTTGCTTCAACGGCAAAAGAGAAAAGGTTTTCTGCACCGTATCGTCACTGGGGATGAAAAGTGGATTCACTACGACAATCCAAAGCGAAAAAAATCGTGGGGCATGCCGGGTCACGCATCAACATCGTCGCCAAAACCAAATATCCATGGTTCTAAGCTTCTTCTCTGCATTTGGTGGGATCAGCAGGGCGTAATTTATTATGAGCTGCTTAAACCTAATGAAACTATCACGGGAGCTCGCTATCGACTTCAGTTGATGCGTTTGAGTCGCGCTCTGAAAGAAAAGCGGCCACTATACGAGCAGAGACACGACAAAGTGATTTTATTACATGATAATGCTCGGCCACATGTGGCAAAACCAGTCAAAACTTACCTGGAAACACTTCAATGGGAAGTTCTACCCCACCCGCCGTATTCACCGGACATAGCCCCCTCCGATTACCACTTGTTTCGGTCGATGGCGCACGGTTTAAGCGAGCAGCGCTTCCATTCTTTTGAAGAAGCCGAAAAATGGCTTGATTCCTGGATTGCCTCGAAAGATGAGTCGTTTTTCCGACGAGGGATTCAATTGCTACCAGAGAGATGGGAGAAAGTGGTCTCTAATGATGGACAATACTTTGAGTAATGTCATTGTAAGCATTATATTTTAAATTTTTTTTTAAACAAAAAAAACAGCGAGGACTTATTCAATATTCAATATTTTTTTTTTCACTTGTATTTCACTGAATTCCCATGAACTTAAGATATAAAAGCCAAGCAGATAAAAAGTAAACAATATACATATTTATTTTTCTTTCATACCGCAAAAGCAATTTAAATAAAATTCAAGTTTAAATATTGTCATTTTTTACAACGGAGAAAGATAAATCTCTTTTATATATAATAAATTAAAACTTACTGTACATTTTATCTTTTGAAGTAATTAGGTATTATTTTTTTTAGCGTCAAGCTGTATCTCGCACACAACAGGGTAGGCAGGTTGAGTGGCGGAACTCAACGCCCCGCTTTTCTTGACACCGGGGCGAAGAAAATGGAAATATTAAACATTTCATATCCTCGAGTGGAAATCGAACCCTCAACCTATAGCATTTATAGTCACATTTTGAGCCCCTGCTCCACGACTGGCCTGAAAATTCACAAAAATTCAGAGAGTAATTACTTTCATTAATTAATGACGCAAATAATTGTAAGGGTTCTTGTGTTTGGCCCTTTGTTTGTAATTTAACAATTATAAAACGCTCTCCCAAACATAATTGTAGATATAAATAACTTAATTACAAAATAATTGAGGATCCGCGCGGCTTCGCCCACTTGAACTATACTAATATTTATTAAATATATTTATGACATTATTTTCAGTTGTCAATAGGATTATTAAAAAATTATAAGCCGAAATATACAAAAGAAACCGAAAACGAATAATAAATAGAGAAAAATCTAATCAAACTCATTTTTATGGGGTTTTAGTAACCGCTATAAACGAACGTGAAGTAACTAAACATTTTTCTATATTACGATTAGTTTGGCGAGCTACGGCAAATAAAATCCCAAAACATTAAAATTTACGATTTATTAAGTATATAACAACGATATAGATAACCAACTAACCGGACTAAAATAACTAAACATTCTTTCCTAAATACACTTAAATATCATTAAATAAAAAGCGGGCGATGCCATGCAGGGACAAAACATACACCGCACCAAGAAATTCAAAAAAATATTTACTAATCTACTACTCGAATAAGCAAAAAATAGCCACATAAAATTAACAGTAGATTATTAAATAATAATAGAGTGAACGTCGATCCTCGAACTACCCGTTCGAGTCGGTCATACCGTGCGGCTCGTAGGATAAGTCATTTTGAATCATTGATATCTCCTTAAGTATTTATTAGAATGATTTACAGTGAACTATAACTTCAATCTATTGTGATTATATTTATTTTGACTTATCAACTACTGAGCTAGCTAGCTCATCCTTAGAAGAATACCAAATTATAGAAAATATATTAACAATAATCCGATAAATTTAAATTAAATATATTAAAACGGTTACTGTGGCTAAACCTTTAGAGCTAAACATATACCATCGCGGACTTTTTAATATTTTTTTATTTATCTCATAAGAGTGAGTCAGCGCACGCCATGTAAACGTTCAGGTGCTCATTTTAAACGACGTTTTCTTACGACAACAAAATTTCTTGTTGCTTAGCGACGGTTGTAATTAACATGGCAGATTAAATAACATGTCAAATTGAATGATATTTTAATATATTAATATATATCGAGATTATTACAAATTTGAAAAAAAAAGTAATCTATATCCATCCCAAGACCCTCAAGTATCTCTATATGAAATTTTATCGCAATCGGATCAGCGGTTTGTCCCTGATTTAGTCACAAACAGACAGACAGATAGACAGATAGTTACTTTCGAATTTATAATATGGGTATGGATTGGTTTTTCTCTTTTATCTGTAGTGAAATATAATACCGTAACTATAAATATTTTATAAGTCTTTTAAATAGGTTTTTAATGCATTATAAAGATCTTAGGAAATCTAGATAATTTTATATTTAAAATTGTAATTATTACAATGAATATTGCCAAAATTAAAATTAACAAACCTAAATAAAAAAAATATGAAGATAATAATACAGCAACACTTCTCTACCATATTTGATTTAATGAATGAAATATACTAAAAATATCTACAACAGCCTTTCGAGAATTGGTACACTTTATTTTAAATAACTATCAGTAACGCAATAATTAAAGATAAATATAAAAATTATAAAAAAAAATATTGATGCGCTCCTTGATGATGTAAATATTGCGTGGATTGGTACGACGCTACAAAAAAATAAAATAAAATATACCTTTTTACAATATGGCAGGGTTTAAATTTGCATAGATAACGAAAAAAGCTTGTACACGAAGATTATATGACGTGTCTCAAATGTCAATAAATTGTCAACGCCGACAGCAACTAGAAAGTGATTGAATTCTTAACTAAAATTATACTATTGACTTCCATTGCGGTGTAGTTTTATATCCACCGTGCAAAAACAATAAGTTTTCCAAAATGTATTCTGTCTTGACAAGAGTAAATGCAATATTAACTTATACTCTAAGTGTTTTAGCATGTTTAACGTTTTTGTGTTTTCTTTCCACGTTAACTGTGGACTATAGAACTACCGCTCAAATGAACACTGTAAAAGTAGTAGTGTAAGTAAATATAAATACTTTATTATTATTTTAACCATAGGGAACGTTTACTACGTTCCCTATGGTTAAAATAATGATAATATTATTATTTTAACGATAGGCAACGTAGTAAACGTTCTATAACTTAAATCCATGGTTCATACTGTCATTCTCATTCGGCGTTAACACACACAGTTAGATTACAAGTTAGCTGTGTTAATGTGTACGTTATACACTACGCTATAATTATATATCTTTTTTTACAGCAAGAATGTTCCTGACTATGGAGCTTCAAGGGAAAGAAATGATCTTGGGTACTTAACTTTTGATCTCAAGACTGATTTGTCTAACCTCTTCAACTGGAATGTGAAACAGCTGTTCTTGTACCTCACAGCAGAATATGTCACCCCAAATAATGAATTAAACCAAGTTGTTTTGTGGGACAAGATAATTTTAAGAGGCGAGAATGCTTTATTGGATTTCAAAAACATGAACACTAAATATTACTTCTGGGATGATGGAAATGGTTTGAAGTAAGTAGTCTATTTACAGATTTTAATTTGAAAAAAAAATAAAGCAGTTTCACCTTTTTACACACAAAGAAAACAGAGGTGTTAGATAATGTCTCAACAAAAATGGGCAAATTTTTGAGACATTATTGTCACAACATTGTATGTTGAGTTGCAGAAATCAATGTGCTTTGTTTACCAGAGCGGCAATCAAAGAATAATTTAAATATAATCAATCCCCCTCACAGGAGAAAAGAATACACAAGCATTTCATTTATCATTAGAGACTTTCCCCCACATCCCTGTGGCCTCAAAAATGTTACTATAAAACTATACTATTCATTTGACTATTAAACTATACTATTTATTTTTTCAGAGGTCACAATAATGTCACATTAACTCTGTCATGGAATATTATACCAAATGCAGGCCTACTTCCTAACATCGGAGCTCTTGGCCAGCATTCATTCAAGTTCCCCATTGAATATACACAAAGCAGAGTGTGATTAAAGTAAATAATTGTGTAGGTGAACTTGTGAATGTGTGTTATTTGATAAGACAGAATATACAGTTTATTTAAATCTTGACTTTGATTTTCAATTTTACTCACGATAAAAAATTATATTTATTCTAAAATTCATCGATGATTTTAAAAATATATTTATTACGATCAAATAATGGTGTTAGTATAGATACATATACATTTATGTATTTAAGATGCTGAACATCAGTATTATCTGTAAAAGGACAACATCATTTTTCACTTTCCTCCCAATTTTTTAATGGTAACATCTTGTCTCTAACAAATTAGAAACTAAAATAATAACTCTCCAGAATGGTGGTTGAATCCATAATCATTACATTGTCAGATCCAGTCTCAATGCACCAAGCAAATCAGCAGCTAATAGCCTGCTAAATAGACAATTATATAGCTACACAAAAATGACTAAGGTAAAATAAACTTCCTGTATTTTATATTGTATATTTTGTCAATTAAAGTTTTAAAGATACATTATCATTAAATTTAGCACTACATT
The DNA here is from genome assembly GCA_013403705.1 of Heliconius hermathena. Lineage (NCBI taxonomy): Eukaryota > Metazoa > Arthropoda > Insecta > Lepidoptera > Nymphalidae > Heliconius > Heliconius hermathena. The sequence goes on along the minus strand of JAAIXJ010000315.1, from coordinate 84,334 downwards.
TTTTTCTACAGCTGGAAACTAATTTATGCTTTTTAATGATTTTAAATATATCTAAAACAGGGTTTTTTATATCTATTGACCAATGAAGACTACTGGTAAAACATTATTAAATATTGTTATGTTACAATATCTGTGGTCTAAGGATAATTATAAATTAAATCTGTCATCTAATAAACTATTTATTGTATCCTTTTATTCCAACTAGTACAACACTAAGACCAAGGTTTGACCACGGCAGCACTACATGATTATTAATATCTATTTTTATAAATTTGAAAAGTATATTTATTGTAAAAATTGTCTATGCTAATTATTTTAACCTTAATGTCTTTAAGGTACTATAAATCCATACAAGTATTACTTTATCTAAATTATTTCTACAGTATTTCATGTACAAGACTCAGCATAGCAAAATATTGAGGTAAATCCTATTAAGTTATTATTGTTATCAATAATAATATCAAATAGGTTAAATTTTCTCAACATTCACCAACCTGTTAAGGAATAAATCAATTGATCATATTATTTTAAATCACTTGAAATCACTACTTTCTCTGTTTTTACAACTATCCATCACAAATAACATGTATTTTCAAGATAGTAATCAACAAATATATGGCTATAAAAAAAAGTTTTTTGATCAGACCAAAATAGACTCCAATCCATATAATTTTCTATGATATATTTACATACTTGTCTTGCAGGCAAGCATGCATTGGACACGACCACAACAAACTGTTGTAGAAATCAAGGTTAAGGTAATAAGATCTTTGAATTTACTCTCATTTTAAATGAAACTGGATTAATTAAGTTCATTTTAGATTATATATTTTTGCCAATAACGTGTCGGACACTGCACAAGTTGACCAAAGGATAAAGACCACTCTTGCTTTTCTACAATTGAAATGAATGTTATAAATCCAAAAATATTTAAATCACAAAAGAAAACATACTAATCATCTAAAAATTAAATTTTAATTGAGAAAAGAACATATTTCAACACAAATCTAGATAAAATGATACACTGAATAACTCAAATCATAATGATATTTCGTAAATTCTGAACATAATAATAGAATTATATGTATATTACATAAGATACTTGTTTTAGAAGTTTTCAAACTGGATTTAGGGCTAAACAAGAGTTAATAATAAGACTTGAGACTATATTATATGGAATAGAATGCATACTATACTAAAACTCAACAAATTTAAATTATAATTATCTATTATTTATAAATTTAATACACCAAGCTAACGTCAAACGTTAACTATAATTATATTTAGATTCTGCATGAACATTCATCTGAATAACAAAAATAACTGAGTTTTCCATGCTATGATCCCATCTAATTTCAATTCTTTTACATTGTCTTACATATGAACCACAAAATAATATTATTGCTTTTCAACATATTGTGTTAATTTTTGAGCTGAAAATTAGTTTCGAATAACATTAGACTACATTTGTGCAAAATTTAAACTAAAACTTATATTATGGATTGTGTAACACAAGAATAGGTAACATTTAAAATCTAATATTTAAATAAATTTTAGATGTTTTGTTTTAATAAACTAATATTAAAATATTTATCTTGGGTAGCTAAGAAAGTTTTAACTACCATATTACAAGAAATAGAAGAAATCAATAATAGACCACGAAATTTTACTACTTTACATTTTTATGTTTTGGAAATTTAGGAACGTGAAGAGCTCCGAGATTTCGAGATAGCATTCTGCGTCAAAAAGCTAAAGATGCCATTTTTTTTTTCCTCCTATTTTATTCTAACCAATATATGTATACAGGTATAAGTTCGGAATCAATAAAATACACTTTTATAAGAAAACCAGACTATTTTAAAACCAAACGTATTTTAAATTTTTGAATCACTTAATATTTAGTATTAGTACTAATAAAAATATATATTTGTAAACATATGTATAAATTTATAGGAAAGTCGCCATTCCGATTCGCCATAATATGCGCGAAGCGAAAGTTGCGTTTAGCCCAAAATATATTTTTACCTTATCCTACTTGGCATGAGATTTGCACTTAGTTTATTGTACGAAAGAATCAAATGACAGCAAAATAAATAACCAATATTCATGTAATTTTGTATACCACGAAAATTTTATGGAACATAAACATTTAAAAAGTTTATTTGTCACAAGTTAATCAAATTTCCTGTGCACTCCAAAGCCTGAAGGACGGTTAATTACTTATTAACAGTGCAATTACAACGTCCTTTAATAATAAGACTATATCTATGAGACAGTCCATAGTATATTGCTTGCATGCTCTAGCGTGATTAATAATCACGAAATCTACCAAAAATTCTACCGTAGCTACATTACTTTTCTAACATCCAAAGCATTTTCGCATGAAAAAATAGTTCATATTAATATAACGCGCCACATTTTTCTAATCGAGCAAAATTTTAACGTTATTATTATAGTACAAATGACTCACATTAATTCTAAATAGTAACAAAGAATATCATAAACAAAATTTTTAATAATATAATATAGATTAAATAAAAAAAATGTACCTATTTACTGAGTTTACAAATGATTGATAAGTACAATAAATTTTCGTAAGGTCATTTTTGAAGGAGATTTATGATAAGAATTTATAAATATTTAAAAAATAATAAGATTAATTTTGCTAAAAGATAAACTAAAGCAAAAATATTTCAATTAAGTTTACAAATTTTTTTGGCCTGGTACTTGAATTATTTTTTATTAATGAATATTAAAATTAAGAAATATATCTTTATTCATAATCAATACATTAAAATTATTGTGAAATATTCAAATATAAAAGAAAAGTTATATCGATTAAATCAATCAAAATAATTATTCATCAATTAATTATCAATGTCAATAGATTTTTTATCCATTAGTAGAATGTATGATTTTCTCAAATTGTTTCAGTAGGACTCCATTAAGAGTTTATTTACAATATGAAATTGGTTGCATCAGATGTTGAGGTAAAATAATAAAATATAATGAACATTGGAAAAAGTTGACTGAATTTAATAAATATATGTCCAATTAAGAGGTTGATGAAAAAACCAAAAAATGTATTTTATCATCATTTAAATTTTTATATGCACTAACACGAAGTCATTCCATTTCAAAGAAGTTTTTTTTATTCATAATGTTAATAGAATTTAGAAGAAATCTCACACTGCATTTTTTTCTAAAACTTGCATGATGTTATGAAATATTTAAATTTGATATTTGTAGAAAATATAAATCAATGATTTAAATACACTAACTTTAAAAAAATGTATCATGTCAGTGTTTATCATTGTGCACTAACTCAATAAAAACGATTTCTTTTACTTACTTATATGGATTTGGTACTTTTACTATATTTAACATTCTTTTGTGCCAAATGTTTAATTAATATAGAGTATAAATTAATTAAAACAATAATGGTGATTACATGACAAAAGTGTTATATACATAAATGGTATGCTTATTGTAGTTGAATATTTAATATACCTAACAAGGCATAAAGCTTCTAGAAAAAATCAAAATACCTTTATTTATTGTATTGTCAAAAGCTACAATTCATTATTCCCAGTCTTGTAACTGTTATCATAAAATATTCCTTTACGACATAAACAAGATTGAAAGTTTATATTATTACAAATTCGGAGTAAAATTTTTAGTAAGTGTATTTATTATACATGTTTAATAAAAAGTTATAATACTCAAGCTGTTATTCTTGGTGTAAATAACAGACATTATGCATGGATGTATCGCAAAGTGATTTTTTTTTGAGAAAATTTAGTTGTTTATCAACATTTTAAAAGGAATATTAAATGACTAAGTCGTTCAATAGTTATAATTGCTGTTGATCGAAATTGTAATAATAAATTTTTTGTGTTTTTTTGCAATTAAATTTTTTATATATTTTTATTAATAATAAGTTTATATGTAACAAAACAATATAAAAGTGTGAGTTTAACTAAGACTTATAATTACTTAATGCATGTAAAACCCTCATTTATACATAGAACTCAGGAAATCCAAAAATGCAACATATCAATTTCATCCATGCATTTCTTGTACTTATCTATTAAAATAAAAAAAATAACAAATACCAGAAATACCGGATTTAGATTCATGATAATAAATCTCATAAGCGAAAATATTTAGTGAGATTACTGAATTTCATTTATTCAATAGTCATTTTAAAAAACTGTGCAATATAACAGTAAAATTTTTTACATACATACTGCTTATAACAATTAACATCAAATACATACAACCAATAGAGAAACAGTTATATGGCAATAAATCTACAATTTAATACATATTCATTGTTACATTGTTTACAAGAAATATGAAAGATACACACTGTCAAAAGACATAGAATCTAAAATCTGTTCAAAGATGTATACTGGAACGGTGGCCATCATTGTCCGCACAAGAAACAAACACATGTGAGTAGAATGAGTCACATGTACAAACACACGTGGGTAAAATGAGTCACGTGTACACAGACAGTTATAGGGGGGAGGGTGGGGCTCAGAGGCACGGGTTGGCCGGTGGTCGTCACGCCCCTGACAGCGGGGGCCCATCTGTCTGCACGTCTTTGTCCTCCATGGGGGGCCCATAGGATTTATCTGAACCATACCTCCTTGACAAATTCAACATCTCCCTGAGACCCTGAAAAGATTTATAATTTTATTTTCAGTTTCACATTTTATTCTGCATACAGGGTCGGCTTGAACCTAGTGTCAAAACAGTTTATACTTCGCATCCCACCTTTTGTCTCACCAAGACATGGAAATGAAAATAATTAGTTTCTATAAGTGGGGATTGAACTCACAACTATCATGTTCACAGTTTGACCTATCTCACTGCACCCTGGCGATCTGTGACCTGGTACTGGTTGATTTATTTTAATTTTGTATTCTTATACAACTGTGGCTAGATTATAAATATTATATGGAATATTTAAAATAAATGTTTTTATTATAAATGTAATTGTAAAGTTTAAATAAATAATCATTTAATTGTCTATATAAAAGTAAAACCAAAGAAGATTTATTTGATACATAGGGTGGTGCAAATCTAAAAGTAAAAAGTTGTAATACTTTTAATTTAATAAGTATTAATTACACTGTCCACTTTTTAAGAATTATGTGTTAAATGAAACATGGGATAAAGGAATCTATGTAATATATCTTTAGAATGAAACATGACCTTAGTGCAGTATTAATGTAAGTGTAATCCACTTAAGAGGTTTTTGAGGAGATTAATGCATTATAAACCTTGTCAAAGCAGAGAAATTTTAATTGAATTATAAATAAATAAATAAATATAGTAGTTAAATAAATATGATGGTATGAATAATGAAATAATAAAAAATATACAAATGCTGAATAGTGATATTGTGCATTGTATATTTGAACCACACAATAATAATAATAATAATAATAAAACTCTTTATTTCACACCAAAATAAAAATACAATACAAGAGCTTATAAAATAAAATGTGAAAAGGCGGCCTTATCACTAAAAGTGATCTCTTCCAGGCAACCGAATTGTACAATAATAAGAGAAGAAAACTGTTAGCTATAGTTACAGCTTTTTTAACTTTGTTGTTGTCATTATATCTCTGAGTTTCTATCCATTAGTCAATTAGTGACAAAATTTCAAATGCAATGCAAAACTAGTGTATGTAAAAGCTGAAAAGATCATGTTGGTGTCTAAGCACCCATTAACTGTGAATTTTGTGAGAACAGGATAAATGAGAATTTACTCTTTTTTTCTTTAGTTATTAATTCCATGAAAATGAAGTTGAAGGGTGATAAATTGTATTTTTTAGTTTCCTAAGACAAAGTAGTTATAAGGTTTTAATATTTGAAATGAAATTTATTATTGGAGGCCAGTTGTGGTGCAGGTACACAAAGCGTGGTTGTAAATGTGACTGGTTGTGGGTTCTGCCAGTATGGAAGAGTAGATGCTTTCTATTTTTTGCTTTTTGCTCAAATTAGAATCATTGCAGGTTAAGAGAAGTAGAATTTAATGCTGCACTTTGTAATCCAAAATGTGGATTATTTATTTAATATCAAAATCACCATGACAATTTTCTAAAAGAGAAATAAAAATAATAATATGATTTTAAAAAGCTTCTTACCTTATTCTCAGTAATAAGTCTTTGGTAAAGTTCTTCCTCTTTCCTGGAGTCTCCATTTTCATCCATATTGATAGCTTTGTACATTATGCTTGTCATTTCATTAATCCTCTCTGACTGTTGGCGGATCAGCTGAAAGTGTTATAATATTAAACTGTTGACCACTTCTTGTTCAAATGTTGTAAACGTATGTAATTTTACTAAGTACTAATTATATATTAAGACAAAGATGGGTAACACTGGCATTTTAAATATGTAATATCCAATACCAAATATATTCAATTATTCAGGTTAAAATAGTTTCATTTAACCTGAATAATAATAACTGTCTATGTGCATAGTTGTAGTATGTATGTTTGAAACAATAAATACTTTGCTATAAAATGATTAGTGTGATGGTTTTAATGAAATGTTATTTATATCAAGGTATAATTTTTAAAATTAACAGATTTAAAAATTTACTTCTTAGTATTTTTTATTTAACTAAACTAAACTTAAAATATAACTCACTTCTTGTTGCTTGTCATTAATCGCTGCAGTGAAGTCTATCCGTGACTCCCATATTCTTTTTTCAGTGTGCTGTCTGTACTTAGACATGATGAGTTCCAGAGCTTTTCTATGTTCTTCCAAAGCAGCTCGTAGTTCACCATTTTCCCTCTGTACATCTCTCATTAAACGAGACTCCCGTTCCATGCTTGCTATAAGTTCTCCTCTTGGTCTCTCTCGAGATGCTTCATTAAGTGTATCCACCTCTTCTTTGTACTAAAATATTTTTTTTCGAGGTTTACACTAAACACTGATGCTACCCATACCCCTCAATAATAACCAAGTCTTTTCAAAATAAATTTAATTATGTATTTCAATTATTTGATCGTTTTATATTTACGTCTAAAGTAAAAACATACGTTAAGAATTTGACATAATTAGGAGGCAGTTACGTGTAGCAGTACTCACCTGTTTAATTGTATAAATTTGTCGGTAAGCTGTTTGAGTCTCAGTCAGCAAAGCATCCGCTTCTGTCTCGCGTTCTTTGAGACGTCCAGCTAATCTTTTAGCGTCCAAAATAATTTGTTGTATGGTCAGTGACATCTGAAAAGACCAACAATCTACAAAAAGTTCGATTTTATGGATAAATTTCTGGGAATAGTTTTCACCGCACAGACCCTGAATTCCACACAATATAGAGACACAAGTAACGTATCATCTAATATATCAATGAATTTAACCAGCAAAAACACAAATTGTAATTATAAATCCCAAACGACGCACATCAGCTGTTTCGTGATTAGTGTTCGGCAGCCATTAGCTTTCATTAGAAGCTGACTATAATGGTCACAACTTTGGTGGACCTTAACATAAAATCCGATAATCCAAAGAATAGTATGTTGAAGCGAGTGTGAATGAAAAAGAAACACTTTACTACATCGATTTAATTTATCACCGTAATATTTATGACATGACCTTGATAGCATTCACAAAGATTACAAATATGTGAATGTAATATTCTATGAAATCATAGACAATATTTATTGTTTCTTGTTTTGTATTCTTTAAAAAAAAAGAAACAAAATTCTAAAATATATTTTACATTAATATATTGAAATATTATATTAATGTAATGATTTAAAAATAGGTAAATTAAAATTGACTGATGTATGTAAACAACATGGAGATAAATAGTCGATAGTTAAAAGATGGACTTTTTAATTCTCTTAACTTGTCTATAATTTCACAAAATGTATTGTAGGTAACTTTAACTAAGATAAAAGTGAATGCTTAATTTTTTATAATCGAAATTTGCATTTCGTGTTGTTGCAAGAAGACTATAGATAATATGTTGTATGTAGAATTTATGTTTGATCTTCTTTCAAGTTTCAAAGTCTATTGACAATAGTTGTCATCCAGCATCCCTTTTAAAACGCACTACACAATACACATACACAATCTGCAAGCTTAGGATTTTATGTCTACAATTTATTTTTGACATGCTACTACAACGCCTTAAAATTTATAATTTTACAACTCGATGGGACGTGTTAACCTAAAAAAGGTATATTTAAATATATATTTCATTTTGTGTATTGTAAAAGTTTAATAATCAACAATGATATTATTATCTCACTCAACACGCAATGCCTCGCAGAATTCGATAGAAAGTGGGGAACAGAGCGGGATACAGCGTGAAGCTGAAGCTGATATTATTATTAAGCTGTCATACACTAAACTGCTTGTAAAATAGGTAATGTAACTTACATTACATTACGATTACAAAACGTATTTTCAGAAAAATCTATATACTATTATAAAATCAATATAATACGTGACAAATATTCAGACAACGGTCCCTAGAAGTTCGCATGTAGTAGACAGCGTTTAATTGTGTTCGGACCGTGATGTCAATGTATCTACAAAAGTTAAATTCTCTTCCACACTTTTTTTTATAAATTAAAACATTACCTATTACCAACGGATTTAGATTTCGGTTGTTACTGACCGAAATTTTAGTACCTTTAGGCTTTAGGGCTCCAAGCCATAATTTCGCCTGCTCTCGGCTTCCCTCAATTAAATATACAGAGTGGATGCGTTGTCTGCGCTCCTTTTACGGGACCAGCATATAAGGAAAATTTCAAAACTATACTTAAAATAATCAATCAAGATCCGTCAACAGTTGAGACGTAGGATTTTTTTTTCATTTCACGATTTTTAATCATACTGTATTAAGTGTGACGCAGTTACCAATAGATACCAAAAAATGTCCTCTATATAAAAAAAAATTATGCAATTCCCTATTTTCTATAATAAACCTACACAACGTTCAACTTCACCGGCAATTCGGGTCGCAATATCGGACCATTTAAGCAAAACCGGTATTTTCTATACTGACTCCAGAAATATTCCGGTATAAAATTTTAGGGAAATAGTAAATTAAGTTATATTTACCAAATAATAAAATTTCTAATTATCATAAAACAGTTTAATACCAAATCCTATTATGGATACCCGCACTCTGCACTCGGGCCGGGTTGGCAGGCAATCAGCTTCCTCAAAGGTAACCGCCCTCTGGCTCATTAGGGCGGAAGGCGGCGATGGTATACCGCTATCTGGCAACACGGTTTCTTGCCGTGGATGGCGAGTACTTCTCTCTCGGCAGAAACTTCTCTCGCCCGTTGAGCACCAATGCCTCGCAGAAGGTTGAGTCCGACTCCAACAACGTCGCTGCTAGCCATGGCCTTAACTACGGCCAGCAGAGAAAGGTCTCCCTATGACGTCGCGCGTAGTACGAACTTGAGACGCCCAGGCTGGGCACACCTCCAGCGTGTGCTTGCTGGGCCATTTCGACAAGGCAATAGACGCAAGCTTGAATTAAATTGCAAGCACGTTTTAATTAATGTTTAATTTTATTTTAGTAAAAATTGATGTTGTAAAACTGATATTTTTAAAGCTCCTTATTCGGTTCGATATCTCGGTATTTTTTAATCCCGGGATCCCGATTTACGACCCCTACCGTCGACACTTACCACTGGATTTCTTGAACGAACCATGTGCGATGTTGTCGTTTTGATAGGTTAGTGTCTGTATCATTCAATTGCGTGTTTCAAGTTCATCATTCTTATTAAATGGCGTTTTAAGTGTTTCAAGTAAGACATTCTTAACCAATAGCGTTTTATTTTACAACGATAATTAGATTAATGATTGAATGTATTTGAAAAAATTACTTTTTCATTTTGGCCAAAATCTGTTTTGTTTTAATTGTATCAGGCTGTTATAGAGTAGAATACACGGCACGCATACCGCCCCACCCAGGGGTTTCTTTATGTAATAAAACGTGCACCGTTCCCTATCCTAAGAAACTACAACGCCTTGCAAATGTTTATATTTTCAATTAATTAATTAGTATTATTATTATTTTAGTTCCACGCAGTATCTCGCGTACAGCAGGGTAGGCAGAGAGAATCTAGTGTTAAGACACTCCGTTCCTCATTTCCCGCCGAATTTTCGAGACATTGCGTGTTTCATCATTTCCAGACCGAGAAAATGAATATATTATATTATATAATTCATTCCCCCCGTGTGGAAAGCGATCCCACAACCATCGCGTTCACAGTCACTCATCCGTCGTCTGTCGTCATTCGTCCCTACTTGCCATCCATACCAGTCATTGTTAATTGTTTTTATGAGATAAAATCACATATAATGTATAAATACAGAATGTAACTTGATCGACGGATCGACGGTAGTCTATGAATAGGGGACTTCAGTGCCTATCAGTTTCACCTCTACATATGTTCAGCGACTTACAGTGGTTCAACAGATATCTGCGAATTTTATATTTTTTGTAAAAACTCGGATTTTTAAAGAGAGTTGGCTAATACAGCCTACTGTCGGACCTGTGTTCGTGGTTTTTTTCTTAATATATCTCAATAATAGGCCTTTCGTATCATGTAACAATGTATAACTATTAGGTTTATGTATCTTATAGTGTTTTCAATTTTTTCCAGGAGTAATTTTAAAATCTGCTAATATTTGTGTTAAATAATGTCTTAAAATTTCATAAGCTCAACGGCCAATCAAGCCAATTTTCTTCGAAAATCCGAGTTTTTCCAAAAAATCACAAATTTCCAAATATCTGCTGAAAATCACTGTACATAGAGTGAAACGGATAGGTCCCCTGCTCATAGACCACAGATGATCTGTCGATCGCGGTACACCGTGTATAATAAAATACACATTTGTTATATATGTTATACACACCGTGTATAACATATATAACAAATATATGCGAATGTACTTACACTATAATTAATAAAAAAAATCAGCTTGACATAGAACCTAGTGTTAACACACTCCGTTCCGTTCCATTTTGCGCTGCATTCAATAGGCATTGTGTGTTGAGTAGCGGAAGTCAATGCCACACTGCCTCGACACCAAAGTGAAGAAATGAAAATATAAATTTAAATTTAAATAAATATTTCATTTCCTTGAGTGGGGTTAGAACCCACAACCAGTCACGTTAACAGTGACACACTTGTGCCCCTGCGTCGCTGATGATGATGGTGATAGTAATTTTTTACTTAACACTTAATACTTTTAGGGATTTATACTGCCTTGTAGCACGTGATAGGACATTCCATAGCTTCGCTGCTTGGACAGTGAACGATTCATTATCGATATCGATATCAAAGGGTATGGCACAAACATATCTCCAGCACATTATCATTTTGGGAGCGGAGACGAAGTGAAAGTCTGGAGTTAGAGCCAAGAAAGGAAAAGCGCTGGTTAAGGTAAGCTGGAGTTTCAGGATGGAAGAGGATAAATTAGAGGAGAGAAAGATTGTGAAGAATTTGACTGTCTTTAATAGGAAGCCAGCGAAGCTTAGAGCGATGCTAACTATTATTATCAAACTTCTTCAGTCCGAAAATTATAGGTTAATAATGAAATTTTGAAGGGGTTCCAATTTTTTAAGTAGCTGATGCGATAAATTTAGCTAACAGGTGTTTGTATAATTAAGTATAGGTAGCAAAAGTGAGTGAGCTAAATTTGTTTTGTTTCTTATTGGCAACAGAATTTTCCATCTTTTTAATCTACCTCTAGCGTAGTGCAACTTGTGGCTCAGTTCAGGAGAGAGTGCTGTCCACCATGATACCTAGTTTTTTAACGGTGCCGCCAAATTTCAAGTTACAGTAGTCGGTAAAATAATAAATGATAAACATTTTATTTCATGAATATTATATTTCTTCAAAATATTTTTAAATTACAGCCATATCACTTTATTTAGTAACACAGTCAAAACAGAAACAAAGTTATAAATAATGTAAACTTAATGCTATGCACAGTGTATGGGTAGTTTTTATGATTCATAAATGATGTTTCGTTAGAAACTCTTTGACAACTTTGTTCACTTTTACCGGTTCTTCTTGCTGCATAAAATGTCCGCAACCTTCTATTATTACCGTTTCAATGTACATATATTCCCGCCTCATTATATCCAAAAGACTTCTGCTTAAGTACTTCTCGTTTTCACCGTGCGCGGATAGAAATGGGACTTTTTCCTCATGTATACTTTCAGGCCACGTATAGGCGAAGTTTGCCCGGTAATAATTCAACGGTGGTGTTAGGGCATCTGAAATTAAGTAATCTATTGTAAAAATGAATATACAATATGTATATGAGACCAGTCGTGGCTCAGGGGCAAAAAGTGTGACCCCAAAATCGACTGGTTGTGGGTTCGATCCCCACTCGAGGAAGTGAAATATTTATTTACATTTATATTTTTATTTCTTCGCTCTGGTATCGAGGCAAAGTGCGGCGTTGAGTTCCGTCACTCAACACGCAATGGCTCCAGAACTCGGCGGAAAGGGGGAACGGAGTGTGTCAACACTAGGTTCTCTCTGCCTACCCTGCTATGTGCGGGATACAGCGTGAAGCTCAAGGGCACAAAGAAGGAACAAAACGCCGCGCCAGAGCGAAGAAATGAAAATAAAATATAAATTTTAATAAATATTTCATGCCCTCGAGTGGAGATCGAACCCACAACCAGTCGATTTTGCAGTCACATTCTGTGCCTCTGCGCCACGACTGGCCTTTGTAAAAATGTACAACTAACAAAAAGAATTAAGAAGGTCAACGTACTCTGTTTTCTAAACCAATATTTATAGCATTCGATGTCTTCATCAGTAACATATTCCGCTTTCTTTAAAAAGGTTTTATCGAAAGTTGATAAATTGTTCATTTGCATTAAAACTTCCGGCAAATTCGGAATGCGGAATAGAAAAAGATAGCTGAAACAATATTGAAAGATTAAAAAATATAATATAACAACTGACCTACATGCGGGTATAATCTAAATAATATAATATAACGAACACCTTATGTGGGAGGTTCATCTTAAAAAAAATATCCTTATTAATCTAACTTTAAGTTTAAAATGAAATTAATCTTAAATAATAAGAATTCATTGATCAATTTTAATAAGTTTTATTTCAAAGACAATTGGCTTAAATATTATAAGTTTGCTTTACTTTTGAAAATATAGATTTAAAAAAATATATTTATCTCTACACGTAATATGTATCTATAGGTTGATGTAGATAAATTGATAAATAATTACCAACGTAATCAAATAGTGCGAATCGCATAGTGGGTTATTTAGAAACCAATAAAAAAAAACATATGTTACTTACGAAGATTTTATGCACTGTTCAAATGTGGTCCATATTTGACGTAACCAAGCACTTAAAGAAGTGCTTCCCAATAATACAAGAGCATTTAATACCTCAGGGTAGGTATCTCGTAGTTTACAGGCGACTGCACCGCCCCAGTCGTGGGCCACCACAATACATTTATTGTAACCTATAAACAAATATAAGCTGATGTATTGTAAACCTTCTGAATGTAAGCTCGATGGTTGTCGGTCGACCCTAAGTCGGGGGAATGATTATATTAGATTTATTTTGATTTATCACTGTAACAACAAAGTGCGGCGTTAAAATCTACCACTCAACCAGTCAACGCACAAAGTAGAGCTCAGTTCTTGAGTTACGCTAGGTCAAACTGCCTATCCTTTTATGTTATGAAGGAAAAAACATGAAACTGATATTAAAAATATCTATATAATTACAAATAGATCTATCTGCACATGGACAAAACACTTAGTATAAGTATAAGTAGGTATAATGAATAGTTATTCAAAAATAACTATTCGTTATACCTACATTTATTTATACATTTTTATATTTCATCCGTAATAAGAACTACAACGTAGCTGTTTTACTCTTCAACGTCATAAGAATCATTAGTATATGTGACAATTAAATGATACTATTGATTATTGCGGTTTATGATGTCAAAGATGTAAGATCATTACGATGTAGAGTTTTACATATCCACAGTCCTTAGGTAAGGTGAAAAATTGCAAATTTCTTTTATTGCTGTTTTGAACTACTAACAAGGTAGTTTTCGACTACATATACGTTTAAGTAACGCATAAATAACTTTTTTTTTTAATTTTGAAAATCTCTTTAAAACTGCACTTCTTAGTTGTTTAAAAGAGCACCTAGCGACCATCGATATGTATTGATAGACTACGTTTTTTTATGAAATTAATATCTTTAAGTACTTTTTGTCTATTTTCTCCTGAAGTACTTTAAAAAAAATGAAAAAAATAATTAAAAAACTATAACTAAGATTACTGATGAGAATTATATTACCTAATTCATGTATCAAATCTTTGATATCATCGACCAATAATTCTATTTTATAATTTTGAACACCCTCTGGTCTTTCGGAGTCCCCGTAGCCCCTCATATCAACAGCTATACATCTGTGGAAAATTTTAATTCATCTTACATGTTATATACATTAACAAACGTGGACAGAGTTTACTTTTTTATATTTTTAATAATTTTTATATTTTAATAGAGAAAATAAGAACTCTCGGAGTATAAGTAACCAAGCTCGAAAATTCTACTTTGTTGTATCATATATCTGTAGAGAACTAGAGATTATTGGCGTGGCTTTTGATGTTCAGCAATTATTATTTTAAGTAAAATCAAAATTTTCAGAAATTTACACTTATTTTCTAAGGGGTAGTAGGTATAAGTTGTAAGCTATGTACGTACTCGTATCTTACATAATGAATGCCATTTAACTATAAGTCTATTTTGTGTAGAAATATTTTTTTATATGAGCTTCACGCTGTATCTTGCACACAGCAGGGTAGGCAGAGGGAATCTACTGTTGTACACTCCATACCCACTTTCCGCCGAGTTCTGGAGGCATTACGTGTTGAGTGGCGGCACTCAACGCCCCGCTTTGTCTCGACACCAGAGCGAAGAAATGAAAATATAAATGTAAATAAATATTTCATTTCCTCGAGTGGGGATCGAACCCACAACCAATCAATTTTACACTCACACTTTGTGCCCCTGCGCCACGACTAGCCTCAAAATATTTTATACTACACATATTGAATAAATATAAATGTGTATAAAAATATTAATAATAGAAAATACCTATAGTCTTTATTGAAGTAAACAATTTGATGCCGCCATGAGTACCAAAATTCAGGAAAACCATGAATAAATAACATTAAAGGTTTTGATGGATCACCGCTCTCTACGTAGTGCAGTTTAACTGACTGAAAAAAAATATCTNCTTTTCCAGTTTCACAATTTATTATGTCCCATGTCATTTTAATTTTATCAAAAGAATTTTTAATTTTATTTTTAATGTGTAAAGATTTTGCCATGGCACATACTTTTTTAAACAATTTAGAATATACCCTAACATAATGATTAAATGATTCACTATGGTTATATATTTTCTCACTATAAAGATCCTATAACCTGTCTACTCTTATGAATCCCCACAGTCGCCCAATCATTAAATGACAAGAAATTCCTGGAATTGACAGTTTTAGAAGTGAACATCAAATGAATAAGTGACTTCTAAAAAAGCTAAAAAAATCACTATAGTCATTCTGACTATAACTGTAGATTACTTCTTGAAAATAATATAATTCAAACTATTATAATTACATGAAAGAATATAATTCAATTATAAATAATTAAGAATATAATTCAGCTATTATATTATTCATGCTCAGCTATAATTACATGAAACATTCAAGAATATTACACAAGTGTTACATATTATACAAGTGTATAATTTTTCAATTTATTTTATTATTATATTTACCACCACCAATAGTCTAGAGGTCAGTCGTGGTGTGCCAAAGCGTGGAACGGAGTGTCTTAACACTAGGTTCCCTCTGCCTACCTTGCTGTGTGCGGGATACAGCGTGAAGCTGCTTGTTATATGAAAGGAAACAAAACGTAAATTGCAAAATAATGAAGCGTCAATAAAATTATATTATATCCATAAGTTACTTCAGGAATACCATGAAATGACCGACCATTTCGTGATAACGTATATATTTATTTTTATAATGTATGGATGATTTATTATTATAATGTATGGATTACGTCGAGCCAATATTGCGAAAACATTTTATTATATTACGAGTAGTGTAATATAGTACTGGAATAAACGATACGTAAGACGTTCCGCTTTCTGGAGTTCGAACATTTCCGGTGAGTTGCCTGGTTAGTTAGCTTAAGAGTTTATTGTGAATTTTGGAAAAAATATTCAGTAAATTTTCAATTTGAAAATTGGAATGTTTGTCTCATATCTGATACTAGCGGATGATTCGCGGCTTCGCCCACATACCACCTATTTAATTATTTTATTGTCCTGTATTTGCCAACAGAAAAATTATATAACTTATACATTCAATCACGACAAACTTATTTTCATATTGAGAAAGTGCAAGTGGCTGCATGCGAGGATGTCATCGGCGGCAAAGGCGCCCCCCGCGGTACTCGAGCCTAGGCTTGCGGCCGTAAACAGAGTGTTGAATTATTTTAAATTTACATTTTCTCGAAAAGTATACGTCCAAATTACACGCTATAGAAGTCAAAGATTAGCTTCATAAAATTTCCTTGGTGATTGAATAAATTTCACTCGTAGGTTTCGATATCTTCGTCAAATAAAAAACGGTGAAATATGACCTTGGAATTTTATTGTGACTTATTTATAAAAGATAGATAAACGGTGTCGCGGACTTAATTTTAGAACTAATGAAATCAAATATTTTTGTACTTACATATGTACATATATTCAACTATTTTTACAGCGCACGCGCTTAAAGCAATTCAATGATGTTCATTATTATTGTTATTTCGTTATTTAAAGCTAACTAAGAAATATACTCTGATGTTATATAGCCTATAGCACTCCTGGGAAATGCAGCTTTCATACAAGACCAAAAAATCCGACCAGTAGTTTCAGATATCTTAGCGTTTAAACGAACAAACAAACTCTTCCGCTTTATTATATTAGTATAGATTAATAGATTTTGATTACTGGTAGATAATTATATTTGTAACACGTGTGCCTACGTGCTTATGTAGATGTTATTTAGGTTACAAAAAATGCGGCGATAGATGTCGTCAAAACATATCATATATCAAACTTTATATGCAATAATATCTATATTTTTATGTAAGCAAAATACATATAAAAATATAAACACTTTTTTAGCTTCACGCTGCATCCTGCATATAGTAGGATAAGCAGAGGTAATCTAATGGTAAGACTATATTGTCTTCTTGCGAAGAAATGAAAATAATTCATTCCCTCATGAAGGAAGAGAATCCACAACCGACGCGTTTACAGACAGACGCTAAGCAGCGGTTTTGCCAAGAGGGCGTCAAGAGGTAAAATT
The DNA here is from genome assembly GCA_013403705.1 of Heliconius hermathena. Lineage (NCBI taxonomy): Eukaryota > Metazoa > Arthropoda > Insecta > Lepidoptera > Nymphalidae > Heliconius > Heliconius hermathena. Next base: position 66,892 of record JAAIXJ010000315.1, on the reverse strand, counting down.
TATTTATTTCTAATGGATTAACTCAAAAAATACTTACATATTGAACCGATAGTAAGTTTTATTCTTCTCCGATATTAATATCTTTTTTAGGGTTCCATACCTTTTAAGGAAAAAGGAACTTCAATAAGATCACTTTGTTGTCCGTCCTTCCGTCTGTCTAACTGTCTGTTTGTCTGTCAAGAGTCTTTATCTCAGGAACGCTTGGAGGTATGGGCCGGTGATATACATATATTGCATTCTTGTGATTAGATCAAATAAATTTGATTTTTTTTCACCTTTTTATAAGCGTGCCTGGATGCCCCAAGTATTTTATATAATGCTAGTTTTATATAGAATAACTGAATTATATTGCAGGGTTCTAGTGACATATACATTTATAAATATAAAATTATTATTGTTTATCTATACACGAATAGCGATATTATGTTTAAATAACGATATGTAGATAAGTGATCTAATCTTATAATACTTTACTTCACTTATTACATTTTCTGATCTGGAGAACATATAATTATTAGTGCTGACGGCTGTTCATGTTACAATAAGTATACAAATAAAAAAACACATTTTAAACGAAATTAATGCGCTATCTATTAATCGTAATTAAATGGCGTAAAATCTTTGAAAAACTATTAGAAAATTTCGCCAAGCGCGAGATGGAGTTGTGTTCAGTATATATTTTTTTGATTCTCTAAACTTAGTTCGCAGATATTCTTAGATAGTCTTAAGAATAAACAGAAAACAAATATTAGAGAAACAGAAAGTTTTTAGTAGAATAAAAAATTGAGAAATAAACAAATACATTATTGCAAAGTCGGAATCATTTATAACGTAGGTATACGAGTAGGTATGTACAAGGTATGTCACGTACATACGTACGCATTTTCCGGACAACAGGACAAACAGATATGTTCGTGTAAATGTTGTTCTTTTAATTTTTCAGGGAAAAGTTTTTGTTAGTAAAATTTCTAGACACGGACTATTCCTAAGCGCTACGTACGTTAATTCAATTATATGTACATACTTGACTTAACTTTACTCGGGCAGTTCGTATTAATTTCCTGTATGAAAAATAATATTAATTTAAATAACTAAATAGATTGGTAGTATTCAATATCAAATATATACCTAGTCTGTGATTATGATTTTATAACACGAAATAATTTTATAACTTTAAAATATGTGAACAATGCGTGCTTTAAAATAATTATAATTCAAAAATCTAGCGAGCCGTGATTGTTTTTTTAATCATCCGATGCGCCTCTGTCAGAATTTGAAAATAACTCTATCCTTGGAGTATCTTCCTTTCGTATAAAAATATCTAAATTAACTTTTAAACTTGTGAAATTGTTTAATATCTTTAAGTAGATAGAAATACAAAAAATATACAATTGGACTATTAAAAACATCAAAAATATATAACTCACATTTGCTTTAATGTACTTATGTACTCCATATTTTGGGTCGGAAAGTGCTGCCGGTGGTTCCAATTTTAGTTTTGTCGCCCACGGATTTTTGAAAGGGTTTCTTAATATATTTACGACTATACCTAAACACGCTCTGACACCAACAATCAATGATACAATATTAGCTAAGAAAAAGCGGTAACCAACCGCGAATACATTCATGTTGAAATATTCTTATACAAACAAAAAACACGTTGAGTATCACCTACGTTTAATACTGTACTGAGTGAGTTATTACTTATTACTGAGTAAATAATTGCGCGCTCGTCGCAAGATTCAGATAAGTACTACTTTTACATTTCCTGTACCTTATAAACATATAAGTCGTGATATAAACGATATATCTAGTGTATTAGATAAGTTTGTTCATTTTCAGCACGTTTTCAGAATTAGCCTAGTAGGAAAATATAGTAAATGTTGTATGATGTTAAAACATAAAACCACAGAAAGGTTATATGTTTTTTTGTTCTTTTTCTTTTTTTCCTATGTGATTTCTAAAGATTGACTTCATGAGTAAATTTAGGTCAGAATTGTTATTTGTACTGATTTTATTTGAAGAATAAGATCTAAGAGTATCATCTTCGTACGGTGGACTCATGGTTCTAATTCTATATACAGTACGATCGACAAGTCGTGGCCGTCCTGAAGTTAGGTTTTCCGAACTTTTGCACAATATTCATTAAGGAAGAAAATAGTCAAAAGTAAGAAAAATCCTAAAAACTAAATACAGCCAACTTTAGGGCCACGGGTCACGACTTGCAGACCGTACTGTACGTACAAATTTGTCCTGTCAACTTAATAAAGGGGTAAATTTTATTTACTTATCATAAAATCATTACACTTGGATAAAAGAAGTTTTAAATTTCGATAATTCAAAATATTTTCAGCTGAAGTCCATTTGATAAATAGAATCTTTAGAAAATAATATTTTTTTTATTATTATCGTTCCTGATGTTTCCCGAGTTAGGGGAAAAATAAAAAAGCCCTTTATTGTTGTATTGTTTTTTATATAATTATAGATCATGTAGCGTTTAATTATTTTATTTAATAACGTTTGACAAAAAATCATAAAATTAAATGTATTGTAAAAATAATAATAACAAATTCAAATATTAGTACAAAAATGTATACGTATGTCGTGCTGCTTAAATTACTTATGTAAGCACAATGTTTCATATTGACGAAGTGAATATTTAGATTTGAAATGCATGCGTTTTATGCAGATTATGACATTGGCTCAGTCAACCAACAAATAACGAACGTAATGTTGCAATATATGTGTATATTGGAGAAATTAACAATATATTATAATATATTTTATTAATTTATTTTTTAGCGCGCGCTGTATCCCATATTTAGCGGGGTAAGCAGAGGGAACCTGGGAAACTATTTTTAAGACATTGCGCACGATGATATATAGCACGACCATTTTCTCATAAAATACTTACTTCATTAAATGAAATTTAAAAAAAACGGACAAGCGCGTATTAGGGTTCCCTACAAAATTTCGAATTTTGCTCCCTTTTAAGGCTATTATTTTTTAAGATTTAAGCACAAACGTATAGTTTTCATTTTTCCCTGAACTAGTACTATCTGTAGATGCTAGTAGCAAAATTTCATAACCGGAGAACAACCGGAAATACCATATTTATTTTGATTTCCCTTATAGTATCGAAATACATGTTTTTTGCGATATAAACGGCCATATCTTTTTTTTAAATAAATGTAGGAATACGATTTTTTCAGAAAATCAAGGGGCCGTAGACCCGAGTTGAATTTCAACTTGATATCTCCAAGCTTTCCTGAAATAAGCACTCTTGACAGACAGACACACAGACGGATGGACAACAAAATGATCTTATAATGGTAATTTATTTCCTTAAAATTACACTAGGGTTGCCTAGAAGAATCCTGCCGTAATCACATTTAATTATTTTTTATCGTAATGCGTTTTTGGACAAAATTGCACTCATATGTTTTTATGTGAATCCCACATCATTTGAAAGAAAATCGCTTAAGGAATTGTAAAAACAATGGTTGCCAACTCTCAGTCTGCTGCAAGCCCAGGGTTGCCTGGTTTAAACAGGTCACTTAATGTTAATATTTGTACTCATGTGTGTTTTAAATTAATTATATATCCAATTAAACCTTATTTTTTTCTGTGTTATACACGGTTTCCTGGAAAATAACTGCCACAAGCAAAGGTTGAATAAAATATTTCATTTGAAATATTTTATTCCGGTTCCGTTGAGTGAGAATAGACGATGAAATGCGCGGTCGGCCTTATGTTTTAAAGTAAATTGTTATATAATAGAAGGTCAGTCTTAAAATTTATGTTTATTCTAGCTGTTCACCTGTTAAATGATGATTTTAATCATATTAAGTACATATAGAAAACTATTTAAACACGAAATCATTCTTATTTTTCAAGTGAAATAATGAATCCATGATATTGTGTCTTTGCTAAATCTGTTTTCTAAATATAATACTAATATTAATTTAAATTATCATTTTAGATCGAATAAATTATCTTATCAAATAAATGTTTACAAATATCGATGTACTATAAGGTATTAATTACGAGTACATCATGATTCCTTAATATAATGAAGGGACAATTATTGCAGATATTTTTTTTATTAATTAAGAAAATATGGAAAATTACATTTCAATAAACTCTCTCTCTCTCTCTTGGTCCTCTGCTCGTTTGACAACGGTTGCCGCAATCTTTTTTTTCTTACGCAACTTTACTCAATGAAAATCCGCTTAAATGTACGAAATATTTTTTTCTTTAAATTTTTTACTAGCAACTTCTAACCTCAAAACACAATTTATATGATTTAAAAACTTGTCATGAGATTTAAATAAATAAAATCAGCTTCACGCTGTATCCCGCACACAGCAGGGTAGGCAGAGGGAACCTTGTGTTAAGACACTCCGTTCCCCACTTTTTGCCGAATTCTGGAGGCATTGCGTGTTAAGTGGCAGAACTCAACGCCGCGCTTTGCCTCGACACCAGAGCGATGGAAATATAAATTTAAGTAAATATTTCATAACCGACTGATTGTGGGTTCGATCCCCATTTGAGAAGATGAAATATTTACTTAAATTTATATTTCCATTTTCTTCGCTCTGGTGTCGAGGTTAAGCGCGGCGTTGAGTTCTGCCACTCAACACGCAATGCCTCCAGAATTCGGCAGAAAGTGGGGAACGGAGTGTCTTAACACTAGGTTCCCTCTGCCTACCCTGCTGTGTGCGGGATACAGCGTGAAGCTAATT